>ML677361.1:6050068-6102241 GCA_007922305.1 Dermatemys mawii
TGGGTATTAGCCCACGAAAGCTTATGCTCTAATACTTTAGTTAGTCTTTAAGGTGCCACAGGACTCTTTGTCACTTCTGCAATTCCAGACTAACACAGCTACCCCTCTTATAAAGGAAAATTCTTATATTAAAATGTATTTTTAGGAAGCATATTTCCTTAAAAATTGCTACAGGGCAGCTGGCTTCTTTAAGGGGAGTCAGAGCTCAGTCTACCTATAACTGATATCTTTAAGGAGAACAATCTTGGCCCACCTGCCAATCAGCTGCCTAGGTGGATGGCTGGAAGCTAATCTTTCTAATGAGCACCTGGAGCTGATAAATGGCTATCAGAGTTCAGGTGAAGGGTACTCCTACAGAGAGTGAAGCCTTTCAAGAAAGGAACTGTCTAGACAGCTTCAGGAAGCCTAGTTTGTGAGGAGCTATGGCTTGCATGCTGTTAGGGAAGAGCTGCAGTTGGTAGGATGGCCCTGGATCCAGCAAAGGAATCAGTGTTGAGAGAATGCCTACGATGTAAAGAGTCTAGGTGGGGGAAAGGGTGCTATTTGCTATGGGGGTGGAGAGTTACTCTTACTTGCTCCTCGACTTTTTCTGGGTCTCTGTGTTCCCTTATCTCTTCTACTTCTTGATTGTCCTTTTACCTGCCTGAAGACTTTGGATGTGGTCATTAGAAAGACAAACTTTGCTTCCTCCACAATCTTTTTAAAATAATGCACCTGATGTGGGACTAGCCTGAGACTGAAATGGAGGCTGCCTCCTAGTGAAGAAGTCAGGCAGGAGACAAGTTTATTGGTAATAAATTCAATTTCCCTAAACCCCTGCACCACATCTGACAATAAGTATTTCTTCAAAGACTAACAGGCTGCACGTTCAATTAAACAAAGCTAGCAAAGCCATTTTCAATCTGGTGATTGTGGTAATGTGGCCCAAACATTGACCAGCTTCTGTTGGCTTTATGTGTGTGGCTTAAAAAAACCAAATGCTGAGATTTTGAGCCAAACTGGGACAGTCAGTTTCTTTAAACTGAATTAACCTGAGCAGTTCTTAAAACTGAATTAACCTGCTCAGGGATATGGTTTTTCGCCAACTGTAAAAGGCGTGTTATGGTCCAATCCTGTACTCCCTCCTCAAATAAAACTATAATTGAAATCTGACTGTAAACTATACTTTTAAAATTGCCTTGAGAATTAAGTGCCCGGTGTAGATTGGCTAAGCTTTGGCCAGATTTCTATTGCCATTTAATCAGGCATTAAATGCTGTGCTCCCCTCTTTCTGTGGCTTTGTTTATGCAATGAAAACTCAAATTTTCCCCTAGTATTAGCAGCTTGTGTAAAACCTTGTGTAGGCAGGTTGCTGCTGACACTTAATAAGTCAACTAATCGTACTTGGAGCAAATCTAATGTACAATTAAGAAGTATCTCTCATACAGATCAACAGAAAGTATGTCCATCTTCCCATGTCTCTGAAAAGTAACAAAGCTCACACTCGACATTTTTTCTAAGTCTTTACTTCTCTTTTACAGGTATGGTGCAGAAGAATGTTTAAAGCAGCAACAGGTAAGCATGCTACTAAGGAATCACTGATCCTTGAATTTGCATGCACAATTCAGAAAGTATGACTGGAACCATGGTGAGCACTAATCAGAGAACTTGGTAAAATGCTGGTCTATGAATAACCTGTTACTTTATGGAGGTGCCTTAAGCAAAGGTGGTACGATTCCAGCCTACATTGGCAGCACTCATATCAAAGTAGCTGATGTAGATTCTGAAAAAGAAGAGAGATGCTGAGAACAGAGCTCTGAAAACCTTCTGGGTTTCACTTAGGCCAGGTCTACATTGGGGGTGGGAGGGCTGACCTAAGATAAGCAAATTCAGCTATGTGAATAAGTCGATCTAAGATATCTTAGATCGACTTACATCCGCGTCCTCATGGTGGCGAGTGAACTGTTGCCGCTCCCTCGTTAACTCTGCTTCTGCCTCTTGTGGCAGTGGAGTTCTGGAGTTGATGGGGAGAGCTCGCAGGAATCAATTTATCGCGTCTAGACGAGACACGATAAATCGATCCCCGATAGATCAAGCGGCGGGTAGTGTGGACCTGGCCTTAGTGAAACCAACATATTTACAGTGTCAAATATCCCTGTAATCCTGAAGCTGAATTACATGCTCCTTAAACTGTCAAGCATCTGCAAAAACTTAATATAGTCTCCTTATCTTCCTGTCAATTTGTATATATTGTTTCAACTTATCTTAAAATTATGTACTTTTAAATAAAAAGACATTGTCATGTCCAGTTTGGGCCTATGTACAGGAAGATCAATAAAAATGCTGCTTTTCTATTGTAAAAAATCTAATGGAAACATTTATTTAAAAAAACAAACATTCCTCTGCAGTTTGTTTGCATCCCAGATTCTGCACTGAAAATGCAAGTGCATGAGAACCTGTAGGTAAAATTAATAAGAACTAGCAAGTGATACTGATTAGTACAATGTTGCATTCCGGAAGAGGAGATGTGAAAAGCAAACAGAAGTAGTGGAAAGTTACTTACATTTTTCAAACCTTTATTTATTTTTTTGTTTTAAAAGAGGCTTCCAAACTGATAGGATTTCAAAATTGAGGCTGAGATGAAGAAAAAGTTGTTCTCTAGTAGTTAGTCAGGTTGTTGTATCTAATCAGTCGGCATGGTCACATACTACTTGAACCTGAGATGTTCAGCACCAGAACCTCCTACTATTTGTGCTAAAGCAGTGGTTCCCAAACTGGGGTTCACAAAATGTTACAGGGGATTCTTGGGGAAAAAATTTCCTAATGGCAGAAAAGAGGTGTCCCTAGGGACCCTGGTCAGTACTGGGCCAGCAGCCCGGAGACCCTGGACTTCCAAAAGCTAAGCAGATCAAAGCAAGCATCTCTATCACACTGAGGAGATTTCACCTTCAAGACTCCTTACAAGAAACAGAAAGAGAGGTGGATATATTTTTGCTGTTTTTAAAATTAAATAGGCAGCTAGCACTGTTTTAAAAATTATCATGAAGAATGAGTTTAAGCTTTGTTGTAACATGTGGTGTTTGCCTGGACTGATCAAGATGTGAATGCTTGTGTAGGAGGAATTATTTGAGTTGACTTCTTAAATACTTTCATGCTGTTTCAGATCTGATACTCCTTGATGAAACTAGGAGTTTTGTCTTGTAACAGGCTTATTCAAAGTGATACAAGCTACGAAAATGAGATCTTGGAAGAGTGTTGCCATTTTTAGAATGTAATAAAAATACTGTAATAATAAATAGTGTGTAATAAGCATGTCAAAAACAAATGTTAATTTCCAAGATCACTGCTTTTCTAATTTAAATATTAATTTTTAGGAGGGGGTTCATGAGACTTGACATTTTAGTGAAAGGGGTTCACAGGTTGTTAAAGATTGGGAACCACTGTGCTAAAGGGATTCTTCCCTTCCTATTATTAATGACAATTGTCAATGGAGTTTAAATATTTATTTGAAGATGGTAAAAATGTTGTTCAAAAAAAGTCTTAATATAAAGAGCTATGTAGTTTGGGGTTAGTAGGTTTAACAGATATGGAGACATCAAATCAGGCAAGCTATAGTATAGGCTCACCTGTCTGCAGGTATTTTCAGATGTTTGTTCAGCAGGTCACACAGCAGTTTGGAATAGTCCTTGTTTTCCTGGTCTCCTATCTTGCCAATGCTGTAGAGAAAGCACATGGCACAGGGGCCTGTGGAGCCATGGAAGGACATCAGCTGATCAGTAGAGATCTGTAGTGCTAGATACTGTGAAGAAAAAAATTGCTTTTCTTTGTCATTGTGGGGGAGATTTTCAAAGGCACAAATTACACTTGGGTGCCTAAATCCTACTGACAGTTAATTGCAGTTTATACTGCAATACCAGTTTGTGCATTGGATTTCTCCCCTTGTATATTCATTTTTCACCCTAGCTTGTTGTCACATTCTTATGTGCATTCAATACGAGTGAGGAGTTGCCACCTCTTGCCCCGTAACCTCAAGTCCCTCACAATGCCTTGCCAGGCCTGCTGTATCTCCTCTTCCTGGGTCACCCACAAGCATGTACTGTCTATACACAGGGCAACCCTGGTCCAATGCTTTGGATCCTGAAGCGTGTCTGCAATCCCACAGAATTCCATTGGCATCTACCAGCCTTGGTTAGCAACTGAGATGGTGACTCCGCACACTCATAGCCCTGAATTTTTTCCCAAAAACCGGTTTTGATTGTTCCAGGACTTGACATATCAGAGGGATTTGAAGGTTTGCTGCCTTTTTAAAGAGTTCATATCCAACAGTTGGCTACTTTAACTGGTGTTACCAATCTGAGGTTAAATACAGCACTAGAGGGTTTTTTAGATTTAAAAATAAACAAGCTTAACAAAAATATCAATTCAAGGTATTTTGGTCCCTAACATGCATTGAAGTCCATGGGATTTAGGTGCATAGTACAGTTGAAGTTCTGGGTGTAGGTGCCTACCTCCCATGTCCCCTGAAGTCTGTTCCTTTTATTTTCTTTCTATTTCTGCAACAAATTCAGATAACTCATCTTCCCTTTAAAGATGCTGCTCCTGCCTACATCTCAACCCTTGTTTCTGCCACTATGTGGGGAATTGGATTGCTATCATGAAAGGCTTCTGAAAGTGTATCATTCACTTAACAGCCACAGAGAGCTAAAGCTTTGTTATTTTTATAAAATAAAGATGTTTATTAAAAAGAATAAGTAAACATTAAAGCTTCAGATGCATATTGTTCCTTTTTTCCTTTTATTTATATACTCAAATGCCCACTAATTCTCTTTTAAAATCAACCCATAGAGGAATTGACCTGAGGACATATGTCCTTCTTACACACTTGTCTTTTTTGATTCTGAAATCAAACTGATAAAACTACTAAAGAAAGGAAGATGCCCTCAAATTCTCATTCTATTTAGTAGACTTCTGGCTTGAGTAGTGGGGAAGAGAATCTTCAGAGAAAACATTACAACAGTGATCATGCCATGCACTCTGGTTTAAGCAATAGGAATGGAGAAGAAGGGATTGGCTTTAGTAGTGATACAGAAGAGAAAGTGGCAGGAGTTACCAAAAGCCTGAATGTGGATGAAAACTAAGAGAACTGGAAAATTATACTGACATTATGACTGCAGGAGATGGAGAGAAAAGTGTTCAACTCTAAAAAAAAAAAAAAGGGCAAAGTCTGGGAGGAAAATAGAAGTAGTTTGGATCTAGTGAGCAAATGAAATCCAGTGTAATGTCATTGACTTTCCTGGATTTACACCTGGCTTTAATTTGGCTCAGTGAATTGACTCAACTGTGCCCATCAGAGACTGAAGCTAATATTTAAGTATTTCCAGTGGTACTGTGGTAGCTCAGCATGAGGTTGGTTCGTTCAATTGATTTTTAAAAAGAACAGATTCTTAGAAAGGGAGGTGAGACTAGTGGAAAATGAGCTACAGTAGGAATTAGTCCATCTCAGTAGATAGTCCCACACCTGGTGACTATTGGTAACCTAATCATCAGATTATAAATGAAATTTTAGAATGCTCAATTTCATTTACTAGTATCCAAATTCTGGTCAAGAGCACCCGATACACACTGCTACAATGAGTGATGTAGCATTATCTAACCCTAATTACTGTATACAGACAGCATTGTGAGGGAATCCTACTTTGCGAGCTCTGGCAGCTTTCTTCTATTGTTTGAAGATATCTTCCTAGAATGGAATAGGGAATCCAGTTTTCTAAAATGTTCCTCTGCTAATGAAAAGGTGTCAGTGTGGTACAGTACTTGACCAAGCTGTGTATTATTCATGAAAGCTGTTGCTGCTTTAGGGACTGGAGAGGGTAGATCATGTTTTAAAATTATTTTATTAAATAAAGATTAAATTATGGAAATGTTTTAGACCTTTCAGTTGCATATTATTATGTGGGATAGCGCTACCAACTAGTTTTGAGTGATGAATTGTGACGAATACAGTCTACTCTGACCTGAAAGAAGTTGAGAATGTCACCAACCTGTTTTGTAGCCATTTCTTTAAATTCCATAAACAGGCAACTTCAGCCTTGCTTTTCATATAAACTTCCTTAACAGTCTTTTAGTAAACATCTGATGCAATTCCCAACAGCTTTTTGGTGTTTGTGAAGAAAACATCCTTTAAAAAGCTCTTGAGAGGAACAGCGGTTTAAGTGGTGTTTTAGTACCTTGATGTCGGTACTGCAGTCATGGATCTTTGTTGGTTAAAAAGTCCCCATGGGTTTGGTAATGAGGCAAGCGGAGAGCAGCTTGGTACTGGGTACTGCAATCACTTGTATTAGGACATGAACAGAAAACTTGTAGTGAGACTCATTATGCTCTTTTTACCTTCACTAAAACTCAAACATTCATTCAATAAGGCTTTGTAGAATAAATCCCTGTTTTTGGGAGAGGAAAAAATAGGCCACTGGTTCGTTCTACTAATGCCAATACTAATACTTTTATGACTTGTACTTACTATCTATCAGGTCAGCTTTGGTTGGAGGCAGCAAGAATGTATATGCTAGTGTCTCCTTGTTTCTGTTACTGCTTGATGGTGCTTCCAAAGAAGCCATGTTTATGCAAGATTCTTGCATAATTACCAAGGATTTGGCGAATTCTCCATCCCGGGCAGTTCTAAAATCAAGGTTGGATTTCTTTCATAAAAAGATGTGCCCTAGTTCAAAAGGAATTATTTTGGGAAAGTTCTAGCACCCATGTTACATGGGAGATCAGAGTGGTCCCTTCTGGCCTTGCAGTCTTACTCTATGCAAAGCAGAAGCTTGATGGAGTGGACTGTTTGATGCTAATAACAATGGTTAAAAATATGAGCGGGTCAGATAGAGACATATCTGTGAATAATTGAGAGATTGCCCAACTTCACAGCAAATATTTATCATGAATTCATACATCTGTAGTGAAAATGTACACAACTCTGATTCTAACAGTATCTACACCCTCCGCTCCCCACCCCCCGGCTGCCTATCAGGGAAGCACAGGCAGCACTTAAACCATCAGTTCTTACACAACCAATACTGTGGAAATGCAAGAGAATCCCTTATAACCCTGACCTCTGATTCCTAAACACTGCTGTTTCACATGGAAACACCTGAGGCAGAACTGCATGGTACAGCAGGCATTTCCTTTTCCAGGTTGAAAACAGTTTGGTTTTTCCAAGTGTTCGGTATAAAGAAGAGCTACTTCTGGAAAGAGGAGCATGTTTATACAAAAAGCAGTTTTGCATTACTATTTCAGTTGTGATTGAATAACAATTCTTCTCCCTCACCATCCAGTTTCTGCTTCCATCTGCCTTCACACCAGATTTGTGATCTCAGTATGTGGCTGTGGAAAGCCACATCTCAGTATGAGGCACTGGCTGAGATATGAAAGTTGGTTCTTCTCTAAACATGACCTCCCATGTAGAGCTGGGCAGAAAATGGCATCTCCACCCCGACCCCGTGAAAAATTTATTTTTTGGGTCAAAAAATTAAAAAATTCAGTTTCTGATGAAAAATCAGGATCTTCTGCATAAAACACACATTTTCCATGGCAAATTCAATTATTGAAACTCCAATTTTCCATTAGGAAAACAGTTTTGATGGAAAATTTTCAACCAGCTTTAATTCTGTGGTCTCATGTTCATTATATATCTCTCTGATTACATGTAAAAGTGTCAGCCTGCAAACAAAAAGTCATCTTTTCTAACTGCCAGCAGTGCAAACTCAGCCAGAGACTTGGGTCCTGAAACTCAGGCTGGATTCTTTCTTTCTTGTGCACTATCACCAGAAATAAAGATACGAGAGGCCACGGTTTAGTACCTCATGGATACCTATGCAAATCCATCACCTTTTAGTGTGAGAAATGGAAATCAGAATATGAAGGAAAATAGGGTTGCCCTTGTGTAATTGAGGGCAATATTTGACTTGCAGTATCTTAGTGCTGTGATGTGTGAGAAGAGAGCTTAGCTTGACTCTAAATCCAAGCTGAGTTTGCTGGGCTATTAGTTGGAAAAATGGCTGAATTTAGGAAATCTCACATGAAGCCACACAGTGAATATTAGCCCCATTTATACCATTATTAGAAAGTCACTTTTCAGGGAAAAGCTACACTTCAATCCAAAAACTGACACTTAACATATTTAATTACCTATTTATATTTAGATCATATTTCTTATTTCCCCATCCTGTTCTGACAATGTTGAAATAAATGACTTACCCCTCTTCCAAATCAGAACATTATTCAAATAGATATTTCATATTGCTTTTTTGGTTAACATTTACTTCCTAGTTCTTAGTACCAAACTAAATCTGTTTGTGTTATAAAAATGTGAAAAGGATGTTTGCATGTCCTAAGATACATTAGATATTGGTTTTCCTGCTCAGATAAGTGAAAAATGATTTATTTTTAAAACTTTAGATTTTCCATGGACTTAATCCTCCAAAGTGGAAAAATGCCTCTGAAAATATTGGCTTAAATCTAGCCCTGATGTACAACAGATTCAGCTCCATGTTTGTTTGCACGCTTATACCACAGCTGATATTTGTCTTCTTGGTTTAGAAATAATAGATGTGTTTTGACAATATTGCTGGAAAATCACATTTAGAAAGCACATTGATACATTCAGAAAATTGCAGTGAGTATTCACTGGGAACTTCACACAAGGGTCTGTATTCTAGATTTACACTGGGCTGACATATCTGAATAATTCCAGTCAAGACAAGATGAGAATATAGTCCATTGAAACAAATATTACATTTGTTTCAGTTGTCGTCCTGTATGCATGGAAAGATTCACATAAAGACACTGCGCCAAATCCAGAATTAATATTAGTAGGGACAATTCTGTTGACTTCAACAATGATGTATCAGTTTATTTGAATTGCACAGTGGAGTCCATATATTTTAATTTGAAGTCAGTCCATTTTTCTTGATTAAAAACAAATTCAATGCAAAATTCCATGTCAGTGCAACATAGTGGTTGAGTATTTAATGCCAAAAAGTCAGGAAAGTCCACGGCAAAACTGGAACTACAATTCAGATCTCAGGACTTCATATGCAGTATGTACATTAGTTGTAGAAAAACCTACATTAAAGGGGAATTTGAACACAAAGTCAGGAAGTTGTTAAGATTTCCACATCAAGTGAATTATTCTCATTTCTTATGAGTCATCTAAAATGTTATACACAGGCTGTTCAGGCCTTGAATTGTTTTAGGGGATAGGGGTGTGTGTTCACGCGCAAATAGAAGGTTCTAAATACTGCTAAATTTTTCAGGAATTCAGTAAAGTAACAATAGATGTCTTTGTCCAGAAAACAACACGTGGAAATACCTTAGCATATACTACATTGTGCCTAGATTATAAATACAGTAATTGTTTGAACCTTTTCTGCTTACCTGTGCCGGTTTGCCCAGTGCTTTTGGTAGTTGCTGGGTGAGCTCGTCCATGAAGCAATCTGGTACTTTATCCTTGCTCACATTTGTGTTAATAATGAATTTAGGCATCTTTTGATTACAAGAGAGCCTTTTTCTAGCCTTTGTTAAAATCCTCGCTGAAGCTACTACTTTCTGTGCTGTGTCACAGTATACCTGTTATTTTGCTCGCTCTGTTGTAAAAAGCCCCACAAATGCATAATAATTAATTAAGCAGTTCCCTCCCCACCTTCCACTCAGGCTCACCTGTTGGGGTTAGTAACGAGGAAAGAGGCTGGCTAAGCCATCTGCTGGACTTTATGTTAATGCAAGTAGGAACTGTAAATATATTACAGTGGGGAAAGTGTGTATTGTTCACTATAACAAACAAAAAACCTCCCAGATTTTGTTTAAAGTTTAAACAATAATTCACTTTCGGATACAGGCAAAGCATAAGAAATATTTAAAAAGTAAATATTTCAGAAAGTTACAACTGTATGCAAATAGAGGTTATAATGGAAACTGTTTTGTGATGTTAAGTATAACAACAACTGGCTTTTATTGATTTTTAATTTAAAGTGGATTATCTCACCTCTCAAAAAATCACAAGAGACAATATTGCTGTATACTTGGAGTCTAAGCCTGTAGCCCACATTCATGAGTAGTCTTTACTCCTGTGTTTAGTTAGTGCCACTGAAATCAATAGGAAATCTCACATGAATGACTACTTGTGTAGATAAGGACTGCAGGAGCAGACTCTGTGTCTCAAAAACATTAGAAAAGGACAATCAAACAAAAACCCAAGACAGATGCTGTGTCCATATGGCAATAAACCAGTGCTGAGTGAAATAGCTCTTTATTATATTAAGTCTACTTGATTTTTTTCTTCTTTCATGAATTGTTGAAGGAAGACAATGTGATCATCTAGTTCTGAGTCATAAATTTTACTGTATACTGTTTGTGATAGCTTGGAAAGATGAAGACAATACTTACACCTAGTGTTATAATCTAAGTTTCTGCTTGGTTCACTAAACCCTTTTACAAACCATTAGGATCAATAAACCATTTTACTTGGTTCAATAAACAGCCATTTACCAATTATTTATATAAAAACAATTCTGTAACAAACTTTCACCTCTCAGAAAACATCTGATGTAATTCTCAGAAGCCTTGTGTACTAACTAAGAAAGCAGATTCTTAGATAATACAAACACGTTGGGACTTGTATTTCATTTTCTGATATCCATTTTCACTTTCTCATAAACAATAGGTCTTTTCTTCTTCTGGTAGGCTATTTAGCCAATCTCCATGCCAGTACGAGGCTGATCCCAAATATATACTTACTAGTGTACAGTGTAATGGGAAGCAGTGAGGTTTCCATTACTTTCCTGAAAAGAGACTTCTACATTCTAATCTGTTTCACTGTCAAGAAACTTTTCCTGATTTTTCAGCTAGAATTTTCTCAATTTCATCCATAACTCTTATTTATACTTTATTGTGTCATCCTAAATAATTTCTCTTCATCTTTGTTGCTTTATAGCCTGCCATTCAAATATTTGTAAATTCTCTTTACTAGCTCTGTTGTGGTCATTTTAGCCAAGCTATACATATCTAGTCTTTTAAAATTTTTCTTCTCAGTCAATCCATTTAGCCCCTTAATGTTTTTGTTGCTCTTTGCTGAAGTCCTATAATTTGTCAATGTTTTGATACTGAGATGCTTAGAATTGAACAAAGTACTCCAGTTGTTGCATTAACTCAACTGAAAGAAGGAAAATTATTTCCTTGCTGAGCAATATAATGCTTTGCTGTGTAGACATATATCTTAGTGCAAATTTATGCTTAATAACTTAATGATGCCTGGTATCCTTAGGTTTCTTTCATCCTTACTGCTCCCACTGATTAGTGTTTCGCATTATTTTTGTGGATTGAATGCCATTTGGTTTCCTTCACAAATTTCCTAAGTGGAGGGCTGAACAATTGAGGTCTTAACTACTCTTACTGTACAATCACTTATATATTTAGTACATATACAGTCTACTGCCTTTTGAAGATGTTAAATAATTTGGAAGCTGCTATCTATCCCTGTGGTAACTCATTGGACATTTCACTTCAGTTGGGTATGCTGCCATTTATATTTACCCTTTTTAAGTTCAAGAAATTCAGTTCATATGACAATATTCTAATCCAATGTGAAGTAAGTCTAAGATTTCAACATAAGAACATAAGAATGGCCGTACTGGGTCAGACCAAAGGTCCATCCAGCCCACTGTGGCAGTGGCCAATGCCAGGTGCCTCAGACTGAGTGGACCTAACAGGTAATGATCCAGTGATCTCTCTCCTGCCATCCATCTCCACCCTCTGACAAACAGAGGCTAGGGACACCATTCCTTACTCATCCTGGCTAATAGCCGTTAATGGACTTAACATCCATGAATGTATCCAGTTCTCTTTTAAACCTTCCTCAGGCAAGGAGTTCCACAGGTTGACTCTGCACTGTGTGAAGAACTTCCGTTTATTTGTATTAAACTTGCTGCCCATTAATTTCATTTGGTGGCCCCTAGTTCTTATATTACGGGAACAAGTAAATAACTTCCTTATTTACTTTCTCCACACCACTATCATATCTCCCCTTTAATCTTCTCCTTTCCAAGTTGAAAAGTCCTAGCCTCCTTAATCTCTCCTCATACGGAACCTGTTCCAAACCCCTTATCATTTTAGATTCCCTTCTCTGAACCTTTTCATTAGAAGCTATATCAAATACTTTAGTAAAATACGAATATAACATTTATTGTATTCACTTCATCCACGACTTTTATAATTCTATTGGAAAAGCAATTGTTTTTGATAAGATGCTGTTTTTCATTACGTCGTTATCATATAGATGTTTAAATTACTTTTTCCTTTTGATATTGTACCTATTTTTACTAGAGAGAGAGCCCAGCAAATCCATGGATATCTGCTTTATCTCGACAGATATATGCATTCGTGGACCATTTTTGCGCATTGCAGATAGCTGCGGATCCAAATTTTGTATCTAAGCAGGGCTCTAGAGACAGAAGTTAGACTTATTAGATAGTAATTGTCACACCTCTTTTCTTGTTTGAAGACTGGTACAACATTTGCTTTCTTCCCAGTCTTCTGTACATTTATCCAATTTTTCCATGACTTTCCATGATAATTTCACTTGTTTGGTAAGCACACTAAATTAATTCCCTTGATGTGGGTCATTCAGTCTGACTGAACTGTTTACAATGATGCTTTTTTAGCAAGCTTTTAACTCCTCTTTATCAGAAGCTATTTTATAAGATTTTCACTGCTTCCTAAACATCCAGTCTTGTTTTCTTTCTCAAGAAAAAGAGACATAGATTCTGATCCGATAGATTTGAATGGGCTTTGGATCAGGGAAATAATCAACCTGAAATCTAGTCAACCAAAATAAATACAGAAAAGTAATTTCAGTTACTTTACCTGTTTGAGTTCCCCTCCTCCACCTATGATTTTTATTTTTACAGTTCCATTTTCCTGTTTCTTGTAAAATCTTTCCGTTGTTGCAATATGATAGACCCAGAGGAATAGAGGAAACTGACTAAATATAGCCCTTGTGCTAGTGAATCCTGGTGCAGGATTGACTGGAGGTCAAATGGAGTGACCTATGAAACCTTGAAAATGTATGACTATCTTGGGGAAAATAAGATTTAAGCATGAGGAATTTCATGTCTGTATAATTTTATGAAAATAAGAATAAGACAGTAAAGCTAACAGTCAATTTTAGGATTATATTTCAGTCTGAGTGCAACAGTGCTTCATGTCCCTCTAATACATAAAATTTTCCATCTTAGCAGTCAGAGTTTGGTGCAGAAGGTGTGTTCCTTAGATAAATGATTTTCTGTGTGCACAGCTTCTTTCTTTCCAAAATTTAACTTATTAAATTCCCATTTAATTTCCATGATTGACTTCCCCTTTGTTTCGGGGAGGAACAGGTAGGTGAAGATTAATGAGAACACAAGGATCCCCAAAAATATAAGGAAGCAGAAAGGTCCGAGACTTTCCTAAAAACAGAAATAAGAGAAGATTGTAAGAAAAATACCCGTCTGGCTCATTTTCCTTTACCTCTTCAGTGTAGGTTTATATTAGGAATGAGGAAAATTCTTAAATCTAAAATAAAATAGAGTGCCAAATCATTAGTGAAGGTAAACAAACTCCAGCCTGGCATGCCAGGGGCTTTCCCTGAACAAGCAGTGAACCACAGTTGAAACACCGCACTAGTGACTCCTTTGCCCTTTCAGCTAGGTTCTCTTCAAACACCTCAGTGTTCTCTACTGAGGTCTTACTATGGCACTCGGCCATAAAGTCAATGAGTGGGGCAATCTGAGAATCCTCCTCGGAACAGAATCATAGGATATCAGGGTTGGAAGGGACTTCAGGAGGTCATCTAGTCTAAACCTCTGCTCAGCGCAGGACTAATCCCCATCTAAATCATCCCAGCCAGAGCTTTGTCAAGCCTGACCTTACAGCATGCCATCTTTACAATGGCTTCTCAGTTGCTACACTTTGAACTTATTACATGCACTGTTTGTGCAACAGCCTTGCTGTGGGGCCCAAGTATATTATAACCCCATTAACCCTTTCCAGCACCCCAAAGATCCCTTCTTCGTCTACTGCATTTGTAACTTTTCACAGGGAGTTTTCTGAGCAGCTTGGCTTTTTGTGAGGTTTTGCTGAACCATTTCTATCAGTATCTTTAGGGATGCTTTAAACTTTTGCACATATTCAGCCTCTGCCTTAGAGCCACCCATCCAGGAGCCTCTGAGATCCAGGGGGACTTCTGACTTTTGACCCATACAGGAGATCACAAGGTTCATCTCACTTGAACTCTTGGGGCACCTCCCAGTAGGTGAACAACAGATAAAGTAACATTACATCCCAGTTCCTCTCCCTTTTTTTAAATGATATTTCTAACATAGGTTCAATGGGGCTCTAAAATCTTCCATCTAAACCATTTCTCTGGATGATATGGAGCAGATTTTAATTGGTTTAGCCCACACATCTTCGATAACTCACTAAATAGGTGGGACATGATATTTCACCCACGATCTGACAAGATTTCCTTTGGGAAACTTACAGTTCTAAATATAGAGAACAATATCTTAGCCACTGTTTAGGCCTCTATATTAGAGCAACTGCATCTGGATACCTAGTGGTGAAATCTATTACTACCGATTATATTTTCCCTCCTCTCTGTTTTGGCTTGGATAATGTCCAATGGCAACTCAGTGCAATGCTTGTTTATTGGCAATGGAGCTTTGCAGTATCCTGCAGGATTTTTCTGCTTCTGACATAAATCACCAGTCCTGCAGACATCCTTTACTTCATTTTGAATATTGGGACAAAACTGTTTTTTCTCAAACCTTTCATATGTCCTCTGTTCCCAAGTGTCCTGCACAAGGACAATTGTGGGCTAATAATGTTAATTGCTATTAATGCATCCACATGATGCTTTGAGGTCAAAAGCCATTTTTTGTATATTTTGTATTCTATTTTTCTCCACCAGAGCCTTCCAGTACAGTTTAGCTTCTCTTCTGTAAAGAACCTAGTGCTTTTCTCTCTATCTGAGGCCCTACTATGGATGCCTTCTCTGATGCTCCCTTGAGAGGTGTCAGCATTGTGCTTCTCAGCAAATTCACTTTGGCTGTGGCTTGCTTAGAGAGCTGTCACCAGCAGCTTCTTCCCTTTCTCTTGGGACACATTGATATTCTCTGCTGATAAGGGGATTGCCAAGTTTTTGCCTTTCCCTTTGGAATTTGTGCTCCTCAACTAGTCTCGCTTTTATGTGCAGGTTAACTTTGGAAGCTGTTTTCACTGATGCTGGAGTTTCTCCCACACCATGGCTTGCTCTTCCTCAGAGTAGACCTCAAGGAACTGCTTCTGAGCAATGGTTCTCAAACTTATTTGATTGCACCCCATCTTCCTTGTCTCTCTAGTCATTTATTCCCGCCCACCCAAGTACATATACTGCCGCCCAGCTCTGAAGGGAGTGCAGAGACTGCTGGGCAGGTGCCCAGCTCTGAAGGCAGCACCTTGCCAGCAGCAGCACAGAAGTAAGGGTGGCAGTGTGATTTGTCAATATCATTTTTCAAAGCAGACTTAGCACCCCTTTGCCACCCTTACTTGTGCGCTGCTACTGCCACCCTGGGGCTAACAGGTGAGCCCTGTCACCTCCAGGTGAGGGATGTGGGGGGAAGGGAGGAAGTAGCCTGGGCTGCCTCCTGGTGAGGGATTGGGAGGGAGGGGGACAGGGCTCTGGCTGTCACCTTTATCTCATCCCCCACACCTCCCAGGTGTGCATGGCCCTTCCACACAAGCACCAGCTGCCTGGGGCTGACAGAGCTCTTCAAGAAAAAAGAGCACACAGCTCATGCCTCCCTTGACACACTCCTGCACCTCCCTTGGGAGGTCCTCCCCATAGTGTGAGAACTGCTGCTCCTGGGTGATCAGATCTAATGACTTGTCATGGGTATGTGCCCCTTTACTCTTTATCCATTTTCTCACATTATCTGCCATTTTTTGCACATATTCCCTTCAATGTAACTTATCAATCTTTTTGAGGTTTCTGAATGCCTCTGGAGCAGTATGAAACCTTTTTAACAGACTCCTTGAACTGTGTGCCTGTCAGGGGTGGTCTAGATCAGAGATTCTCAAACTGTGGTCCGTGGTCTGCCAGTGGTCTGTGAGCTCCATTCAGGTGGTCCATGGATAGTTCCCTGAAGGTGTGTGCCTGGGCAGCTGCACGTAGGAGAATGAAGGGCCACCCACCTAATTAGTGGACTTTGGATAGGATGCGCATGTAAGGTGAGGTGATGGTATGAGTCAGTAGGGGGTAGGTGGGAAGGGGAAGTGGGGTCAGAAGACAGGGTGGGGGAATTTGGGATATGCAGGGCTGTGGAGGCCAGAGAAAGAGGCGACTTTCCCCAGCTCCAGGGCTCTGGCTGCTGGGGAGAGATGGCCCTCCTTCCCCACCCCAGCTCGGGAGCTGCTGCAGTGGGGGAGAGACACCCCCTCCTTCCCAGCCCCTGCTCGGGGGCTGCCGCACAGGGGAGAGAGGGCACATCCATTGTATTAGAAAGGTAAAACTATTGATATTAAAATATGAGTTGTGTGATTTTATTTGTAGAACAAAAACTGTTTATTATTAAGGGTTTTTTATATAGCACTTTTATCCAAAGTGTTTTACAATAGTTAGCTAACGATACAAACAACATTTGGAAAGACCATGAAATGGTCCGCCGAGACCCTCAGCAATTTTCAAGTGGTCCACAAAAAAAAAAGAAAAAAGTTCTAGAAGCACTGGTCTAGATAATACCTAGTTCTGCCTTAGGGTAGGGGTTTGAACTAGATGACATATAGAGGTCCTTTCCAAGTCTACATTTCTAGGAACATATTTCTTAGCCTCATTAACCTTTAATATCATTAAATACCTGTAAAATTTTACCAGTCAATTTGGGGAGTAAGACAGTCATCTGGGATTCTAGGTATCATGCATATTCTTTTGGAGGTGGTTAAATATTCCTCGGTGCACTCAGGCTCTCTGTAACTCAAGCATATCTTGTTGCAGCTCTGTGAACCCTGGTGAGAATTTCCCATGGGATGAGGGATATTTTTTTTTTGTAAATTGAATAGGATCAGGGCATGTAACCTCTCTGTCTTCCCCCTTTCACTCCCCAAGGGTTTCTGCTTCTTGGGCTTCATGCATAATGTCTTCTAGCACCACTGCTCTTTGGTGGGGTATTACTTGCTCTTTGACTCTATCTGCAGTTTTACACCTCTGGTGTTCTCATTTCTTTTCCATTTTGGTCATTCCCCAGCCTGGTAAACTTCATGGGTGTTTCACTGAGAGCTGCATCAGGATTGTTTTCTAAGCCTGCATCTCCTCTGCCTTTTGGTCAATTAGTCTGATCACTCTGCTGTTTGTTCGCTTACTTATTTTATATTTTCTTTTGTTCTGTTTCCCTTACCCAAAATAACAAACCGTAATCTTTCTTGACCTGTTTCCAAATCTTCTCAGTTGTGAATCTCTCAGTAACTATTATTTATCTGGCAAATAAATGCCTGGAGCATGATCCTTAGCTAATCAGCAAACTGGGTGTATACAGTATCCCGCCAACTGTGATGCTGCCCAAAACTGAGAGGCATCTCATCCCACCTGTTCTTGTCAGGAGAGTGTCTTATCTGTGGATCAGCACACGCACTGCCTTCCATGTCTCCACAGGCCTTGCTCTCTCTGTATGAGTTAGCGATAGGCTCACTCCAACTCCCAAATCCTCCAAGCATCCCTCTGGAGTATTTGCCTCCTGTCTCACTGAACTCTCACAGAACTCTCAGATCCAAAAGAGTAGTACCCCGCCAGCTTGCAAGACTCAGCTCAAGAGACATACTGTACTTAACACACAGCTAAGGTATCTCTAGTGAAAACAAGAATGTTTTTTATCCAAGAACAGAGTCAAGTGATGGGGAGTGAGAATATTGGAAACAAATGGATTACATATAAAACAAAATCATAACACAATTTCTAGAGCCTAAACTTAACTAACAAGGCATTCTGCTATCTCCTACAAGATAGCTTACCCCTTGAATTTTCCCCAGCGTTTTCAATCAGTGTGGCTGGGATCATCTCATAAAATCAAGCCCACTGGCAACTTCTCCTTAGAGATTGCAAGAATGAGGTTTTACCTCCTTGCCTATACCCCTAAAAGTTCACTGTCCTCACTTCTGAACAGGCCTCTCCCCTGCTGGTTCCTTTCTTCCTGTAAATCTCTTCCTTGTGGATTTAACAATCCTTCTTTAACATTTGGCTCAGACTGTAAATGAATGTGAACCTCTATGAAACAACAGATAGATAAATATTTCTTGCCTAGGTGAAGACCAGGTTTTCCTTTTAGTGAGCAGTCTCTAGTCACAGATCTTAAGAAGATAATTGTCAGTATATATACATAGAACTCCTTATACAGATTTTGCCATGATTTGTGCCACTGGTTTTCATTACAGTCCTTACACTGCATTCTTTTATACTATACCTACGTACTCCTGTGCCCTAAGCAGATGGCATCCCGAAGAGGTTGGGTCACAGAATCACTTACCACAATGTAGGGAAAAATCATTCCAAGGACAAAGAGCCACATCCAGCTGATGCATCCATTAATCAGAAAGGCTGATGGTCTGAATGACTGGCTGAAGATTTCAGTCATTATGGATACAGTGGCTCCAGCTGGAAAAGATGTTTCTTTAGTAATTTTAATTCACTTGCCCCTGTAAAGAACCTCACACTGATTTTGCCTAGTAGAAAATAATAGTAAGTCTGTCCCAGTGATCTATGAGGTTAGTGTCTCTACTATAGCAAAACAACTTGATTCCCAGACCCAGCATCCTGGCAGTGGCACTGCTGCAGACAGTGTGCAAAAACTCAGGGAAGGGGGTAGGTTTCCTTGTGGGCTAGTGGACAGAGGACTAGACTGGAACTTGGGACTTAGGGTATGTGTGCTCTGCAATCAGGAGTGACTGCGGCATGTGTAGACATAACAAAGCTAGTTTTCATCTAGCTAGCTTGAATGACAATAGCAGTGTTGCTGTGGCAACACAGATGGAAGCATGGTCTAGCCCCTCTGGTACATACCCAGGATCCCAGGGAGACATGTACTGTCCATGCTGCTGCCATGGCTTTACAGCACTCATCCCCCGCCCCATCTAAGTAGATCAAAGCTAGCTTGGGGATATCTACACATGCTGCAGTAATACCTTTTGACTGCAGCGTGGATGTGCCCTCTGCCACTGACTTGTTGGGTAAACTCAGAAAGTCAGTTTGCTTCCCTGTGCCTCAGTTTCTTTATTTGTAAAATGAGGATAAAGAACATTCACCTCCTTTGTATAGTGCTTTGAGATTTACAGATGACAGTACTATATAACAGCTCTGTATTTATTATACCCTGCTGTCCTGAATTTTGAAACTGTACTGATGGACTCTGACAGGGTCTCTGCGTTAACGCAGCTAAATAGATGGAAACTGTGATGTAAAGTCTTGATCTTGTTAATTTCAAATTGAAGTGAATAATGGGATATTTAATCTGTGAGATGCAGATAGAATCCCTTTCTGCTGTGAGGCATGAGGGAGAAAAAAACAGATTTTCAGACTTTGAATACATTAGCCCCTTAATCTGCTAGTTGTAGTGCACAGTTTGTCATATTTTCTCTGATGTTATGTGATCTATGTGGTTTTATATTTTATTGGTATGTACCATCAGTGCAGTAAGTAGTTAAACCACATCCCTCATCTGTTTTGTGGTCTCTTTCATCGATGCTCCTCCATGGGCAGAGAGTGCATCAGTTCAATATTTTAACAAAGAAGGTGATCACTAAATATGTACTTATCAGTGTTCTGTTGGGGGAATTGTGTTAGCAGCAGAGTACTTTGGGGTTCTTCCTCTGGGATTTGAGTCTCAAATTTTCTGGGGGAGGAAGACACTATGTTCTGAATTAAGAGCCAGTAAAAGATCAGCAGTAAAACTTGAGGTGCTCATATACTCTTCTCATTTTTCCCATTTATGCACACATTGTCTCCTTCTGTTAATGTACTCAGATAGCTAAACCTCCTTCCCTTGCTGCCCTCTAGAGATGTTCCAGTGGTGTTCCATTCTTTACCCACCAGTTCTGATGCACTTGAGTGGTATGGTGCAAAGTTTCCCCCTCACCATCATCTGAAGTGGATGTACTCACATGGTCCAATTCCATAGCAGATAACAAACAAGAAGATCAGAGCAACACTGAAGTAATGCATCCAAAAGAATTGATGCTGGAGTGAGAAAGCAAAGTAAGAGCAGACTCTTTAATAATATGGTAGAATAGAATGCTGCACATCAGGGCCAGATTTACATTCCCCTAGGCACAGCATCTTCAGCATGCCCCCTCCGCCACATATGGCACTCCCAGCCCAAGCCAGGGTGCAGCCCACCCTCTCCAGGTGAGGTGCAAGGGGGTGGACTGTACCCCTCCCCACGAAGAGCAGTCCCTGGGTGTCTTCTGTCCCTCCCACAACCCAGTGTGGTAGCCACGCTCTGGCTCTGCCTATGCAAGTGAATGTGGCACTGGCCACGCTGCTCCCTCTCCTTGCCCAGCACAGGGTGGAGGCAGCAGGATGGCTGAGATTGGAAAGGGGCTGGGATGCTCCCAGGACCTTCCACAGCCACCCCGCCCGTTCGTGGCCCACAGTGCCCCACTTTTAATATTTACATGCCCCTAGAACACTGATGCCTCTAGGCACGTGCCTACTATGCCTAATTGGAAATCAGTCCTGCTTTCCACCATGGGGAATGAAGTTCAATTTCGTGGTTACTCTCTTGCAAAAAATCTTGCCTACGAGGAAAAATCAGAAATGGGGGTTGATGCTGGAAAAGTACAAATTAGGAAATCTCCCTACCTGTAGGGAGAGAGTCATTGTGAGGAATGTTAACACAAAAATCATTAGTACATATCCCCCGCACAACAGCAACCTCCTGCCAAATCGCTCAATAAGGGAGCTCTAGAAAACAGAAAACACATCACAAATATGGTTAATTCCACTCCAAATGAACTGATTACTTCTCATGCTCCTAACATGCTTCTCAGACGTCTTATTCAGTTAATACAAGCAGAAATAGAAGTAGCTGTGAGAGTCTAAACATCAGATGAATTTTACTGACATTTCAGTTTATCACTTGTACTGGGGACTGTACCTTTAGACCAGAAAGATTAATTTATACAGCATGGTTGGACTGATTCTGCTTTATTTCAGCATCTCCTATTGATTTATTCAGAAATATTTTTCTCCTTGAATATTTCTTCCTTAAAACCATGGGGAAAAGATATATTTTACTTTAATTGCTGTACATCACTCTTGATCCCTGGATATCTAGGCAAGAATTCAGAGTGTGCAAACATGAGCTATATATATATATCTGCCCTATTTATAGGAATAATTATTGTATTATCTTGTGTCATGAGAAGAGGTCATAAGTCAACACATAGATAGTTCAAACCTGAGGCTTACCCGAGAAATTAAGGCAGAAAGCAGGTGTTCTTGAAGGGCTTATACATCCCACAGCCTCCACTGCAATTCCTTAAAAATTGAGTGGATAAAATAGTTTGTGGACTTTAGTTTCCTCCATTGTGGGAGCTGGTAACTTTTTTTCTGTCCCTGAATAGGGAAAGTATGCAGCCAATTGACAGCCATTCCCTGCAGGTGATAACATCTTTTTAACCAGAATGGCTGTGATCAGACATGCACCAGCTTCTTGACAAATGATGTAAATTTCTTGGTTACACGCAGATCTGTGTCAAACTGCACGGTTTTGTATCAATCCAAATTTTCACCTGGCTTCACATAATCCATGATTTTGCCCTTTTAATTGCCACTGGACCTCTGCCCTTTTCTCTTCCTATCTGTTCACAAAGCAGTTATCTGTATAAAATCATGATTGGTTAAAGCATGATGTGAAACTTATTTCACCGAGTAAAAATGAGGACAAAGACATTCAGCAATACAAAATTAATTGGGGAGAAGGGCTGCCTTTCGCATCTTCATGTGGCTTAGAGGTAGGAGGAAATTTCTTGGTTAGTTTACACAACAGAGTAATTCTCTCCCCTAGCTCCCCTCTGCCAAAGCCACACACAAAAAAATTGCTATCGCTAAACACATTCCTTCCTTCCTACGAACTCCAGTTTGGTGAGACTTACACACACTATAGATGATAGGCATTCACACATCCCAATTCCTAGTGATAGGTAGGGGATGAAATCTTCTTCAAACCTGGCTGTACGGAACACTTCAAAAGAGTAGAAGTAGATCTGAAAAAGTCAGAGAGAAAATAGTGTGAACAATCATCTTGGAGGCATGCTGTGAAACTCCTCAGATGTGAGGCAGAAATCAGACAAATTATTCTAATATAAAGCAAATTTACTGATGGGTTGGCTGTCTGCATCCACAGAGGCATTTCACTGGCAAAGCATTTTTGTGCCATCTAGTTCTCACTGTACGTGTGATAGTGTCACAAGCTCCTTCTACAAGTGAAGTTCTGTCTGCTCTATCCATTCCTGTCTCTATAACCACAGCTTTCTAGCTTCGCACACTCATAATTCAAAATTATGCACAGGTCCCTCTTGCTGCTTTTGGAGGATTACATATTCTTAGATCTTCATGTACCTGAATGCAAAGCTTCATCCTTGTCTCTGTTTTCAGATTCTAGACTCCAATACCTCTGACCTCCCCAGCAGACTCCAACCTATAGGTCTCGGGGGAGGGGTCAGCAGTGTTTGATATAGAATGGGATGCAGCAACGATGTGTCTTTATCCATCTCCTTTATTGGTGGAGACTGACCCTAGATTTGGGCATTGAATACTTGCTCCCAATACTGCTGATTGTTAGCAATTCTGGGGAGGTTCTCTTATGTTTGAGCAAGTGGCCTATGGTGGCTCTTTGGTGGAGCTGGCACCAGAGACCTTTATAGAGAGGTATTATCTATATTTGCAAACTTGCTAATGCATTCAGAATTCCATACTAGAAAAGTCAGAGGAGGATTGTAATGGCAACAACCAGGGACCCATTGATCAGGAAGAAGATGACCAAAATTCTCAGATTTTAAGGCCAGAAGGGACTATTATGATCATCTAATCTGACTTCCTGCATAACATATGTCATATAACATAACAGTGTAACAAATAACTAGGCTTTTTTTTTAATGCTACCTTACAATGACTCTGAGTTTTTACACAGGAAAACACTCAACTGCATTGACGCCACTAAGCTGCAAGGTGGTCATGATGGTGACCAAAATGTACAATTGCCAGCGCAAGGATCGTTCTTTAAATAGTTCCAGGACACGCAAGGTTTTGGTGCTTTTCATTGCAGCCTTTTCCTTTAATATGTCATCAATCTCTGCTTGATGATCTCCTTCACCCCAGAGCTGCTTAATGGCTGTGCAGGAGAAAAAAATAGTTTAATCTATCAGCTCATCTCCATCACTCTTTAATAACAAATCCCTTTAGCCTGTCTGAATCACAGAGACTTGATTAGTCTCCTGTCTTTAGAGTTGTTTTCATCCCATCATAATTTGGTGTATGTTGTTGGGGCAATGTGTGGAAGTCTACTCTTGTCCAGATGATGCTTGTTCTACAGATAACTAGAAGAGTTTTATCTGTGGGGCTGTCAGTATGTCAAACTCAATATTGAGTTGACTTAAATGTATCAATTTTAAAATTTTTATTTAATAAAAATGAATATTAAGGGTGCAGTTTTATTCAGATAGTAGGAGTCTTGGGCTCTATTCTCCTTGCTTACAATGGCTAACACTCCAACAAATTAGATGATTTACTGAAATGAGCAGAGTAAGTACTTTACCTTTCATGAAGTCATCCTCATTACCCTTCTGTATCAGAAGGTAGGATGGGGAATCAGGGAAGAATGGGAGCATAATCAGCTGAATCAATGCCATGAGTCCAGTAGAAGCCAACAACAATGGCCACAACGATTCACTCCCTAAGAGCTCTCTTGAGAGTACATGTAAAAGTGCAGTCATGATCAAACCATTATATTAACATTCAACAACTTTTTATGAATGATAAATAGAGAGACAGCACATGGGCTGAATTCCAGTGGTGAGTACATTGCAGCAGGGTAATTGAGTCAACAGTCTGACAAATTTTCTGAAACTCAGCAGCACTTTGAAAACTTTTTAATGATACATTAGGTCCCATTAAGAAATTCGTGAGATTATGATGCTAATTTTGAACTGAATAACGTTCTAATACGCTATGCATCTCAAATGTGGTCCCATGTGCTAGATCTCACCAAGCTATTTCAAATAAACCTCAGGAAGTTTTAAGATAAGCCACTTGGTAGCAAGCCTATAGAGCTATAAAGGAAAAAAAAAATCAGATTATGGTTAATCACTTGTATTTTTCTGTGGCCAATGTCTTAAACATGGAAATCTCAGATTTGGTCAAATACTGTCTACTGGCTTAAGATAAAACATTTAATTTTTAAGATGAGAGGACTTATTGAGGATTTTAGAGGTTGGCTCCTTTTTTAAAAAGACTTAAGACCAGCTTCTGTTGCTGTGTAGAAAGGTAGTAGATGATTTTGTTTTACCTTAATCCAAAAATCTGCCCTGAGACTTTTCCTAGTGTCAGAAAAACAGAGACAGTGGCGTTTGAAAATCCACGCAGCTTCTTGGGTGAGATCTCTCCTACATATTGAGGATGTATAATGAGAGAGAAACCTAGGACAGGAAAGAAAACAGATGGCCATTAAATTGAGGAAAATGTTAACTGTCTCATCCCATAGAATATTGAGGTTGGACTAGATGACCTCCTGAGGTCCCTTCCAACCCTCTGCCCAAAGCAGGACCAATCCCCAACTAAATCATCATTTGTCAAGCCTCACCTTAAAAACCTCTAAGAAAGAAGATTCCACCACCTCCCTAGGTAACCCATTTTAGTGCTTCACCACCCTCCTAGTGAAAAAGTTTTTCCTAATATCCAACCTAAACCTTCCCCACTGCAACTTGAGACCATTACTCCTTGTTTTGTCATCTGCTACCATTGAGAACAGTATACATCCATCCTCTTTGGAACCCCCTTTTAGGTAGTTGAAAGCAGCTATCAAATCACCCCTCATCCTTCTCTGCTGCGGACTAAACAAACCCAGTTCCCTCAGCCTTTCCTCATAAGTCATGTGCTCCAGCCCCCTAATCATTATTGTTGCCCTTTGCTGGACTCTTTCCATTTTTTCCACATCCTTCTTGTAGTGTGGGGTCCAAAAGTGGACACACTACTCCAGATGAGGCCTCACCAATGCCGAATAGAGGGGAATGATCACGTCCCTCAATCTGCTGGTAATGCTCCTACTTATACAGTCCAAAATGCCATTAGCCTCCTTGGCAACAAGGGCACACTGTTGAGTTCTTCCCACTATTCATTTCCACTCCCTGCACCTTTGACCAGCTAGTATGTTTCAGTGTCTTCTATCACATGCCAAGTATACTTGTTGGATAATATAAAATAATTCTAAAAGAATAATAATAATGAAAGGAAACTTCACTGGGACAGCAAGGAGACTCCTTTTTGATGTATACAGAGGTCATACCTGTACCGATGCCATAGAGGAAGCGCCCAATCAGAATCATCTCAAAGGACTTGGCCATCTTACAGAAGGCCATGAAAAATGCAGCTGCTATCATGATCAGGTTAGTGACAATCAGACACTTCTTTCTGTAAAAACATATGAGAGAAAGGTATGAAGTGAATATCTCTTGTACTGTTTTTGATTAATGTATTTGCTGTTACTAGTCCAACATACAAGCACTACGTAACATCTTAAATATGTTAACTGTAGGTATGGTACAGCAATTACTGTTCTTTCCTGGCATGGTTTAAATGGATACCAAAACTGGTATTTCCAGGAGAAATTAAATGATTCCTCACTTTCAGAATCCAAGAACTTTTACTTTATGAATGTACCTTGGCAGCATGTGCATTTATAAATGTTTACGTGTCAGTATTTCTGTAGGATGGGAGTTTGTGTAGTCATACTCAAACAATAGGTTGATTAAGGACAATATATTGAGGGGTACAAGCATTGGGGTTGCTATTGGGGTATTAAAGTCACTAGAATTCATGGTGCAATATCCAAAGTACCAGCTTGTTATACAGAAACAATTTGACTCTATGGGAGCCAACTGTAGACATGACTTATTATGAGGCATTCCTGCCACAGTAGAGGATCCAAGGCACTTGTGAATCTGGCAGAAAGGATATACCAAAGAGAGGCTTCAGTAAAGAATATGTTGTAAATTTTAGGCCTGATGGCTGCAGTAGTAAGCGTTGACCATGGCATGTCACCTCAGTGGACCCTGACGTCTCACACTTGAATCACATAGAGTTTTGCATTTGGGTGACTAGTGGTTTCTGAAACACACTGACTGGATTACTGTCCAAAGACATTCAGCATTCTTGGAAAGGTCTTGCAGATTCATCTGATTCAGATTATAACTCTGGATGCACTTGTGAAAAGGAGCCTGTGTGGAGTAGCTTTTCACACAAAGTTGTTGGTATCTCCAAGACCAGTTGCTACACAACTCCTCTTGAGATGAATGTGATCTTGTATGCATTAGAAGCGTACAGAGACCTTACACCTAAACAGTGGTTCTGATTCAGGCAGCTAGGCTACCAAGGTTTACATAAACAAGTGGAGAAGAGCAGGATCTTGCTTCCAGTGTCAGGAGGTCTTCAAGTGTGGGATTAGGCAGTGTCCCCCAAGAAACTTCTTGGGGGCACTTACCTTGCAGGAAAGAACTATTGCAGTCAGACTAAGATGGTTGAGACCTACATGAGGGCCTCTGGATCAAAGGGTGGCGGATCAGATCTTTAAGTGGAACACACCAGTAGATCTGTTTGCCAATTTCTCTGCAAATGAAATTTTTGGTGTTACGCACAAGATATTGAGAACATACCAGATGCATGAGGAATCCTTTTTCCAGCTATGGTGGAATTACTTTGGGACAGACTTTTAATAGAGGATGGACAATAGAGCAGTCTCTTATACAGAACTACAGGTAAAGTTAACTTTCTTTTCTGTTCAGTTTCAGGTTTCCATTAGAATAGGTACTAATAATTCCTTACTACAACATTCACTCCAGAAGGAATACACTTTGGAAATCTGACTTTTTTTTAAGCAAGCACTTTCATGTTTCAGGTTTACCCTGAAGTGTTTGAGCTACATCTCTCAAAAGTTGAATTCAGGCTGGTCCAAGTGTGGAAATTGATTGTAACAGTTCCTGGGAAACCTGTGTTTGAACGAATATGCATGGCTTCTGTTTCTAGGTTTGTGGATCTTGGGAATCCTGTACTGGAGGATGATGTGAGGAAATTGCACCACATGTTACTTCCCCCAAGGCACTAGTCAATGGAGTGTTGGCAAGTCATCTCCAGAGGGACCACACTTTACCATCAGCATACTGTTTAAATGCACTAGATGAAAGACTGGTTACCACTTACATTGTGTGGCTATAATAGCAAATTAAAGCAATTTAATGCAAGTATATATGGTCAGACTGTATTGAACAAGAATAGTTGACTGTGCTTTGCTAGTACATTTTTTCCCCACATGCCTTGATTATCAAGCTATTAAAACAAATACTTACTTTCTATACCTTGTAGTAAGGTAGCCACAATATAGGCTCCCTAGCAGTCCTCCTATACAATAAAGAGACACAATGAAGAACCATAGCAACATGATGGTTTCATGATGGAGAGGATAGCCATATCGCTCTATCCAGGTTTCATTGATATACGTCCTAATGTGCTGAGAGAGAAAGAGATTTTAATTATAGTAAATATGGACCTTTCTCATACTGTTCTGTTGCTGTGCTTCAACTTTGATCCATTGCTGTAGTTTTGGACCTCTTTTAAAAAGTAATCTTCACTGCCAAAAAAAATTAGCTAAAGTTATTTGTATACTTTGCTAAATTTTCAACTAAACTTTTTGTAAGTTTAGATGTTCAAGACACTTTCAAAGTTAGTTCAGGTATCAGAGCTATGTGCTTTTAATAATGAAGGTCCAGCATTTAGTCTTTGATTTCTTTGTATATTTGGCCACTGTTTGTTGCTAAATGGGACTTGAACTGTTGCAGATCTTGTTCTCAGGATGAGTTAGTTGTATTGCCAACCCCAGCTATTAAAAAATCATGAGTCAGCTCCCCCGAGATCATGAGCATGGTTTAAAAAACAGGAGATTTTGAACATAATTTGGGATTCTTTTTATTTTTGTTCTGGTTTTTGAGCCTGTAGGGCAGGTGGGCTAGATACTTTTTTTTTTTAATGGAAGCTGAACTTTTAATGTAATCACATGATTTCTGGAGATATTGTTTTAAGAAAGATCAAATGTCATGAGACTTGTGATAAAATCTTGAGATCTGGCAACACTGATATCATGATGGATGTGTGTGGTTAGCTCTAATAGCAGGAAGCCAGGAGTCAAGCCAAGGGTTAGAGCTGGAGTTGGGAGCTAGAAGGATGGCAGAGACAGGGCTTGGAGGGAGAAAAGCAGATAGAAGAGAGATTGCAGCAGTGGGGAAGTGCATTGAGCAGCTGCGACATCCCAGTGCTGCTGCTGGGTTTAAAATCTGTCCTGGTAACAGCGCTCAGGCAATCTGGCCAGTTAGGGGATTTAGCTGAGGTTAGCTAGCTAATCCCAGGCCCACCTGGAGGCCCTCATTCCTGACGCTGAACTAGTGTAAACAAAGAGGAGTCCTTGTGACACTTTAGAGACTAACAAATTTATTTGGGCATAAGCTTTTGTGGGCTCATTCCCAAATACATTTGTTAGTCTCTAAAGTGCCACAAGGACTCCTCGTTTTTGCTGATACAGACTAACACGGCTACTACACTGAAACCTGAGCTAGTGTAGTATTGTGCATTGTGGTGCTGTACGCATGTGATCATATCTCACGCTAAGCTGGCCCCAGGGACTGAAACTGCCTACTCATGTATGCAGTGTTGTTGTCCTGTCTCAAAGCTTTAGTTGAAGTGGTATTCATTCCTCACTGATAACTGCAGTCTGTACACAGCCATGGTTGGTTAAACTTACAGATAAAGGATGGAATGCCAATTAGGGACCCCAGATAGAAGTATGAAAAATCGGATCAGAGTGTAGGGAGTAATAAGAGCCTATATAAGAAAATGCCCTATAGCGGGACTGTCCCTGTAAAATCAGGACATCTGGTCACTCTAATGCCAATAGATATTTTTCACTAGCAGAAACTCTTTTCTCTAATGCAAGCGATTACTTTAGTTTTCTAACATTTCTGGGATACTAGCCTCATTTACAGCAGATTTTTTTTCTCATTTATATAGCTCACTAATTGCAATTAACATAAAAGAAAAATTGATACTTTAAAAAAAATTCACTTTTAAAAGGGCATAATGATTTTTCAAAACAAAATTACATTTAAATATTTAAAAGTTTAGCCTCCTCACCCTGCAGTGCAAATTTCTGTGAGTGAATGAAAGCTATACAGCTTGCCCAACTTGCTGTTTAGTTGGAAGATATACTAGTTGAAATGTTACTTCTAGTGACAGGGTAGAAATCTGTTCTCTAAAAAAAGCTGTTAACTTCTCTACACACCAGCACTACTTTCTGACAGGAATCCTTATCCCATTATTTTGGTCAATAATGAGCCTGTTGCAGCACCTTTTTAATTGTGAAATGTTAAGAGGTTGTTTTCTGTTAGCACATTGGGAACAACAGAAAAAACTTCCAGCAGGCTCAAGGGAAGGTTTTTACTCAAGGTCAGTGGTGTCCAATACATTCGCCACTAGCCACATGTGGTTAATAGGCTACTGAATTGTGGATAATACATGTGCCTTTTTTATAATGTGGCTTAATGTGGCTTTTTCATAATGTGGCAAATAAGAAAAATTAAAAACCACAAGTATGGCTAGCAGTGTGGCTAGCATCAAATTTCTATTGAACACCGCTGCTCTAGATACTTCATAATTCTAAGGAAAAAGTCTTTATCTTCTGAGACTTGATAAAGCAGACCAAATTATCTCTTTGTAAATTCACAACACTGATGCAGATTTGTGGACTTGAGCTCTGTGGAAGTGTATATTTGTCAGAGCTACGCCAAAGAAACACTTTTTTTTAGTGATAATTGGGCCTCCTGCTGGTCTCCTGATGACCTGCTAAATGAATATGGTTACTGAGTTTTGTTTCCAAGAAGAGGATTTAAGTTTTACCTTTAATCAGAGACTGCAAAATTGTGCTTTCTTGTGTAGTGGCTTTACAATAAGATCACCACATTTTATTTCACTTGTTACATAAGGGAGAACTTAAATCCAAGTCTTTAAAGATAAAAGGCTTGCACATAAATGAATTGTACCGGGTAGTCCCCTGCAGCTTAGCCTGTAATCACATCAATACTTCCAAAAATATTGGCAAATCAGTTCTGAAATGTAGGAAACTCATTTTGGGTGTTGCTCATTTTAGATGGCAAGAAAGGATATTCCTTATGCTATTGGACTAACAATCTTTCTCTCTCCTCTTTTTTTACTTTTTTTTTTAATTATTATTTTTTTTAAAGTGCTGTCCTGTTGCGGATAAGGTGTTCTACCCACATGATATTTACTTTTCATTATGAATCAAAATGGATATTTGAAGAAATGGCAATAGAGTTTGTTGAAATGTTCAGCAAGTTTGAGAGTATCCTTAATCCAGGCCCTCCACCATGTGAACTCTCCCTCTGGGGAGTCTCTGCTTACCATGGAAGGATAGTTGATCACAGAAATATGGAACCCATATGGGAAACTTCCACCAATTCCCAGCACTATGATCATTTGAAACAATCCCCGATACTGAATCTGAAAAGAGAAAGCAATGCTCCATCAACTTGTCATAAATCTAGATTCCCTTGTGGTCTTGCATCCTTGTCTGCCAAACTCATCTCTTCTCTCTGAAAGTATGTATTGTTTACTACAGATACTTTCAGATATAAACATTCCAAAAGTCCATTGTCCCACACCAAAAACAGAATAATTGGCCACAGGACCAGATTAAGCTAAATCCAACCCAGTGCAAGGAAAATTATTGTATATTACAAAATTATCTACATATCTTTGTTTAGAAGTAAGGTAGCAGAAATTAAACCAAATGTTGTCTGCAGCATGGTTCTCGCTATGTGGATCTGAGTGCCAATGTGATAAGCTGTCGGGAAAAAGGGTGTCAGTCCAGGTGGGATGGAGTTCTAGTATCTTGAATCCAAAGTTTGATTATTAACAGTAAACCAGAAGTGTTGTATCCGAAAGACCTCTCCAAATCAAACTCCCTTGAGAGTAAAACAATACTTTCTCTCTTCCAGGTATAACACAAAGATTTACCCCTAAGCTGTATTGCAAACATAGAATTTAAAAATAATCACCCCTTCCCTTCTCCATCCACCCACATTTCTGATCCAGTCCAAACTTTAAATATGATAGAAAGATACTTTCTCCTCTCCTCATTAGTAGAGAGAACAAGAGGAAACAGTTGTGTGCTCTTTACCAGAGCCAAATTCTTCTCTTCCTCTGAACTCTACTGACTCTAAAGCCTTTGGAGATGTGCAGATGAAAAGTAAGTTGTAATCATTATTTTATTCTTTTATAGTCATCTGTACTCTCCTGTTTTATCCTTGTAAATGGGCTCTACTTTGCCAGCCATTAGGGTCTAGTCCCTTTCTCCTTCTAAAGGGACCCTGGTAGTACACACCCTTCTCTACACATTTTCATTTTGTTCCCCTTCTGCTGCTGTTTAACTCAAAACATTTTGGGATGTAGTTAATAAGATATGCTATATAAAATGAGTCTTGGACTGTACTGCAAAATATAGCCAGGCTTTTAACCTTATAAGTTTATCAACAAATCTATCCCATAATAATAATTATGTATCAGCATTTTCCATGGAGAACATACGTGTATGCCCTGGCACAGAAGTGTTTCGAATGTTGAATCTATAGTTAGCCTAGTATATAGGGTTCTATTTAAACAAAAGCTTTTGATTCAATCTACATTGATCAGGCTGCCAAATACAGCATGAGCTTCTTGATTATTATTTAGCTTGACTATTCAAAGAATACAAACTTAACTGGGAATAATATTATCTGAAGCATATTGGTGTGTGCTAAAAGAATAAGATCTAAATAAGCCATTTAAGACATTACTATTAGTCCATAAAAGGTATTATCCCAAACAAATTTCACACAGCAAAAAAGGATAAAAACAACTCATCTGCTTTTTGCTCCATTGTGTCATGGCACTGCCACCTTATGCATGGTCAGTGGTAGAAGAATAAGGGTCAGAGAAATCACTAGTTCAGTTTGTATTGCAGGAGACTTATTTGGATGAGCTCAGTTTGTGACAGTGGAGTAATTGTTTTTCATTGTTAAGCAGGGGTTGGAGGTAGGTGACTTCTATGGCAGATTGCTCTTTTCTGTGAAAATGGCAGATAGTTTTTCCTCTAACCTAACTCATGCAGATAACTGCTTACTGCCTTGGTCCAGCAACAGCAACTTTGTCATTCATCTTTTCACCTGCACTCATAATCACTAACTGCTAAATGTAATATTAAAAAGTAATAAAATAAAAATAGCTTTTTCCTGGATGCATAGTGGCAAGACTCAACCCCAGACTAACCTCAGTGGCGGCTGAGGGCACTTAGCACTGTCGAAGGTGATGGTAAATAAGTTACAGGTTGAAGATCCTAGAGAGTAAACATCACATGAAAGACCATGCTTATTTACTATTTCTGAAACATCTCTCTGAGCTGCATCTGTAGTAATTTTGAAATGACATTCTTTGTGGATGCTTTAAAGATGCTTCTGTAGAGGAAATAAGTGTTTCAAATATGAGAAGACTGAACATTCCAAATCAAGGAACATGACTAGCTGAGCATTTTTAAGTGCTCTGGTACATCAGATTTCATAATGTAGCCTAATTACCTCATACTAATTGTTTGGGTCACATTGCTGCATTCTTTTGTCCTTGTTTTTGTTGCCTTCTGACGTAATGGGTAAAAAATTGTGCCATATTTATATTACTTAAAAGGTGAAGTAGACTAAAATTTAATAAAGATTAAAATGTGTAATAACTGGGAACAGACTGCAATTGCAATTAATAAAAAGACTTTCATATATATAAAGGGTGGTTGCCTTCCTCTTTAATCTTTCTCTTCCTTAAGATACAAGAATAATTGTAGAAGTGGGTATTTGTGTATTCTGGTCGATTCCCTCCACAACTCTGCCTTCCTTTCTCACCACCTGCACCATGTCCAACAATCCAGATCGCTTTCAACCAAGCTTTGTTTCAGGATAAGATACTTAGATATGCTGCTGCTTTGGTGAAGAGATCATTTGGTTAATAGGAAATACACGCACGCACAACCTGTCCTACATCTTTTAAAGAGACAAGCTAGGTGAGGTCATATTTTTTATTGGTGCAACTTTGGTTGGTGGAAGGTACAAATTCTCGAGCTACACAGAGCTCTTCTTCAGGTCTGGATAAGGAAACAGACCTTCCCCAGATCTGAAGAAGAGCTCTCTGTAGCTCGAAAGCTTGTAACTTCTACCAACAGAAATGGTCCAATAAAAGATTACTTAATCTACCTTGTCTCTCATATCCTGGGACCAAAATGGCTTATCCTCCACCATTGCAAACAGGCATATGTTTCTGTGGCATATGATTCTGTTGACCACTATATCCTCCTGTCCTGTTTCTGAGTGCCTGTTGGGCTGAATGGAAACATCCTGAAATGGCTTAGCTTTTAACTCACAGATCAAATCCAAAGGGATCATTGTGGGCAATTGTTTCACCACCTTCAGGACCCTCAGATGCTGGGGATCCTACATTCCTTAATTCTTTCTCCCTTTGTATTCAGTATGTTCAGCCCCTGGGAAAGCTAATGAGACATAGTTGGTAGGAATCTGAACAATATGCAGATAACATTTCGCTCTACAGCTCCTTCATGTCAAACCTAACTTGCACCATCTTCCAAGCTCCTGATTGCCTAGCTGAGATCAGAACCTGGATGGAAAGGAGGTGGCTGAAGCTGAAGTCAAATGAGAATGTGGTGATGTTCCTCCCGGACCCCATCAAAGGCATCTGCCTCAGATTGTTACATTAGTCAGTGTTTAGATCCACAATGGTAAAACAGGTCCACTTCTGTCTTGCCTGGCTGGAAAAATGTTTCTAATCCTATTTATCTGATTTAATTTATTTCTTCATATTTCTAAAATAGAACTAGAGGTGCCCATTCAGTAATCTGGGTAAATTAACAATCACAAAATCCATAAACAAAGGACTGTCGATAAATGCTTCAGCTCACAAATTCCTCAGCAGTTTCAGAGGAAAGAGAAGAAATATGACCTTTGCTCTATTCCTGAAAAGCTAACAAATCTGATCTCTGGAGTGTGAGTGCCAGGACCAAGGATCCTTCACAGAGCGCACACTGCACCTTTGCTTATCTTAATTCTGGCATTGTATACTGTGGAGAGAAGTGATCCTTCAACTAATCAGATCCTAGAGCATTAAGAACTTCATAAATTAAAAGCAACACCTTGAATACCACCTGGAAGATTACTGGAATCTGATGAGATTACAGAGCTCTGGTCTAAATCTAATATGCTCCCAACATGCAGCTCCACTTTATAAAGAAACGGTGGTACTCTGCAATAGCTTCAGCTTCTGAATGGTCCAAGGTGTAGTCCTACCCAAATGCTATCAGACTTAGACATGAGATTACAATGATCTATGCAGTTGTAATTTCTAGGCTCCGCTAGTGTAATGGTCTATATCCAGAATGAAGCTCCCTGCCTAAGAAAGCTCCAGCTAATTCAAAACATAGCAGACTGCCTCCTCAGCAACACAAGTTATTCTCATGAGCCCTTCATGAGTGAGCTGGACTTCAGTTAGTTCACCAGCCTGGAAGTGGAGGAGGTGGGTGTGAGGGAGATGATCAGCGAGGAGTACATGCTGGCCCAGAGGCAGCCAAGTGCTCAGGAGGATGAGGACCTGGACCCGGGGAGCAGTGTCATTGCTGCTGAGGCTCTGGCTTGGCTGTCTCTGTTACCATGAAGTGGTGTCTGCTCTGCAGCCTGGTCTACCACTGGGAGAGACTGCTGGAGACGGAGAGCAGTGTGTGTGGAGATGATTGTTGTGGCCAAGGCCAGCCAGAGCAAGGTTCCCTGCTGCTCCAGCTACCTACCCAGCATAGGGCTGTAGGCCCCGGCTCCAGCTGTGCTGGGCTCAGCCCTGCTTTGACTTTCTGTAGGGTGGGTGAGAGGGAGGGACAGTGGGCCCTGCTCCTGCAGGGCTTCCCTCTGATCCGCACCCCGTCCTTCCCCTCATTTTGCCTGGCACAGGGCTGTGAGCTCCAGGCAGAAGGAGCAACATAGCAAGGTGAGCCCCGTGCCACAGGGGCTGCTCAAGTATGGGGAGGGGAAAGACAAGGGGTTCTTGAGGGTTTGGTCATTGGTGCTTATATTGTGTGAAGGTTAGACATCGTAGGGACTGGAGGGAACACAGAGCAAGTGGTGTCTGGACACAAAGGGTGTTGGCATAGATCAAAGGCCATTGGACTTGTTACTAGACGAAATAGAAGAGGCTTCTAACCTCATCAAATTCATAGAGAAACTGAAAACCCACCTCTTTCCCAACTCATTCCTGACAGGTATTTATCTAACCTGTTATTAAACCCTCCAATGATGGGGCCTCTCTCCGAAGCCTATTCCAGGACCTAACTATCCCTATAGTTAGATTTTCCTAATATCTAACTATAGGGATAGTATCTCCATTGCTGCAGATTAAGCCCATTACTTCTGTTCCTACCTTCAGTGGATATGGAGAGCAATTGATCCACCATCCTCTTTATAACAGCCCTTAACATATTTGAAGACTATTGGGCCCCCACTCATTTGTCTTTTTCGAGACACAAAGTACCCTTTTTTTTTTTAACCTTTCCTCAGACTGATCCTACTCAGGCAGTCTAAACCTTTTATCATTTTTGTTCCTCTCCTCCAGACTATCTCTAGTTTGTTCACATCTTTCTTAAAGTTTGGCACCCAAACAGGACACATTACTCCAGAACTGATGAAGCCTCAGTTGAACAGTGTGGGACAGTTACCTTCTACATCTTGTATACAATACTTCTGTTAATACACTTCAGAATGAGTCTTTTTCACAACTGTGATATGTTAGCTCATGCTCAGTTTGTGATCCACTATAAACCCCCAGATCCTCTTGTGCAGTTCTACCATCTAGCCAGCGATTCCCCATTTTGGTTTTGTGCATTTGAGTTTTCTTTCCTAGGTGTAGTACTTTGCACTTGTTTTTATTGAATTTCATCTTGTTGATTTCTAGTCCTATCTTTCAATGTCAGGAAGAAAAGAAAAAGATTATCCTTTTGATCTTTGCAGCATCTGGACACAACAGGTGCTAATGTAAGTACCTAGGGTGAAATTCTTCCCCTAGTGAAATCAATTAGGGTTTTGTCCTTGACTTTAATAAAGCCAGGATTTCACCCCTACATAGATAGGATAGCTAGTCCATCTTTTCAAAGTGACTTATCTCTGACATCACAGGAAACAAGAGACTCCCAAATGTGTTTTCCTCATAAGCTGGAGCAGTTTAGGAGCTATTTGGATGGTCAGAGGAGAAAGTGATAATTAGTCTGCTAATGGAATTTGTTTGGAAAAACAAACTATCAAATACAGTCATTTTAAGTATGATATAATGAAAAAAGACAACAGATTTCAGTGGTGGTAAAGGGAAACAAGATTATTATTTGTATTGTGGTAGCGTGTAACAGCCCCCATCACGGTCCAGGACTCCACTGTGCTATGTGCTTTACTAACACAGAACAAAAACAGAACAGTCTAAAGATGTTGAATCTTTCCTATTTTTCTAGTATTATATCTCTTTGGTCTGCTACTACTAAATAGAGCCCCCAGATTAAATGACCAGGTACTCACCAGATCTGAGAGAAAGTTAGTCATCTTCTACAAAAGGGCTGACTGCTGTTTGATCCTGAACTCTTTCCTGTCAAAGAGATTAAGTGTGCTCTGGGCGTCCTTACTTTAATTATGTTGTCTCGCCAGTAGCAAGTTGGCACCATGTGATTCAAGTTAAATTTTACTTTAAAGGTTTTCAGTTATCTAAAGTCTTTTTCAGCTATCGTACAAAGTTTAGAAGAGTTGGATTAAATATTTGAAACAACAGTTATGTCCAGTCCAATCAAATGAGAGGATGGTCTTGATGAGGAACTTTTTTCCTGAGTACTCCTGATTGGGGGAGGGGAGCAATTTAGTGTAGGCTTGAATTCTAAATAGGATTCTGTTTATAATAACTTATTTTGTCTTTAATATAAATTGAAAATGAGCTCTGAGTTGTTATCTGGTGGAAGCGAAGGATGCCCTGGATGGAATTTGGACACTGAACTTTAGGACTTTTAATGTAAAAGTGAATAATTATGTCCCAATAGTTCTGCTGTGAATTGAAGTACTCTATAAATTAGTTATTACTTAAGACAACAGAATTGCTTCATCGGTTTATCAGTGTGCACAGTCCTAACCAGCTCTTCAACTGGATATCAGGGTCTACCAGCTAAGCAATCAGTACCAATTGATTTTTCTTTTTGAGGTTTTTGACTAAGATCCATTTTTTAGTAGTCTTTCTCCAACTTTTACTGTTTGCCTACCTAATTCCTTTGGTAGCTCTGTCTCGCTGTGATGAGATGTGCAAACCCTGCACTGGTGAGGCAAGGGTTAAAGAGATGCTCTAGACACAGCTCAGCTCAGTCTAGGCTGACCAAGCAGTGGGCAGTTGGGTGCTGCAGCCTCGCGGCCTTCTCTGAATCCACAGGCACTAAATAAAATTCCTTGTATTTCTCCTTCAGTATTCAGGGTGCAAACACCGCATCCAGTGCTGGGCTTCCTGACAAAAACCCAAATTCATTATTGCTTGCTTGAAGCTCCAGTTCCCCTTTAAGTGTTTTTTCAGTAATTCTTTCCAGCCATTTCATCGTGTGACTCGGTAACATGATGGGTCAGTAATTATGCTGTCTTCCCCCCGTTTCTTTTACAAAACTCATTGCAGTTGTAGGAGTTCACCTTTGGAAGCAGGCAATCACAGTTATTCACTGGATAGTCTGGGGCAGTTGTCAGTTAGAAACAGGAGCAGCCGTATTCCTAACTTTAAATCTTTTCCTGGCCCTAGGTCTGATTGTTAACCTTGGCAAGTTTTCTGGTTCCTACAGAGAAATTCATTTACCTTAGAATTAATTTCTATATAGACCTCACAAACAGGAAAGCTCTTCAAAATTGTCACCCATCTGGGAGTTCCAAGCTCCACAGTCCTAGTCCCTTCACCAAGGAATACAATTTCTTGGCTTTCTTGCATCCTGCCTCTAGGGGTCCTCTGGCTCCACTTCTGGCTTCAGCTCCTGTAATTGTTTCTTCTGTGTATTGAAGCTAAGCAGGAACAAAATTAGGTGGTTCCAGGACTTAGATATTTTAGATAATCTTTCTGCCTAACCTTTCTCTGTATTGTTCTAAGAACAAACATAAGCCTCTCTGGTTGTGAAGGATATGTGGGATATAAAATGGCTCAGGAGAAATGGTCCAGTTCTGAGTTAAGGTTTCACATAAATGCTATAGAGCTAAGACCTGTAAAAAAGGTGTTATTTGTGTTTAGAAGAATTCTTTTAGGCAAGCCATGGTTGATCTGGAATGGCAATTTTTTCATGCTGGAATATTAATTATTGTTTCTTAAATGATAGAGGAATCAGACTCCAGGGCTTTCTTCCTATGAAGATGTTCTATGAATACATTACCTTTTATTGTATCATTACCTGCCTGCCCATGTATGCCCCTTTTTTGCTCCAAGGGGATTTCTTAGCATGACGTGGGAATCTTCGTGAAATAATGCTGACAGATTCAGTAGTCATCCCTGTGAGCATTTATTCGTAGTGCTGCTGAATGATGGCGAGCATGATGCAACATTGTACCTCTAGTTCAGAATTTCGCTTCTGATATGGTCTCCCACAATATTCTTGCCAGCAAATTAAAGTATGGGCTGAATGAATGGACTATAAGGTGGATAGAAAGCTGGCTAGATTGTAAGGCTCAATGGCTAGTGATCAATGGCTCCATGTCTAGTTAGCAGCTGGTATCAAGTGGAGTGCCCCAAAGGTTGGTCCTGGGGCCGGTTTTATTCAATATCTTTATCAATGATCTGGAGGATGGTGTGGATTGCACACTCAGCAAGTTTGCAGATGACACTAAACAGGGAGGAGCAATAGATTTGCTGGAGGGTAGGGATAGGATACAAAGGGACCTAGACAAATTAGAGGATTGGGCCAAAAAAAATCTGATGAGGTTCAGTAAGGACAAGTGCAGAGTCCTGCACTTAGGACAGAAGAATCTCATGCACTGCTACAGACTAGGGACTGAAGGACTAGGCAGCAGTTCTGCAGAAAAGGACCTAGGGGTTACAGTGGACAAGAAGCTGGATATGAGTCAACAGTGTGCCCTTGTTGCCAAGGAGGCTAATGGCATTTTGGACTGTATAAGTAGGAGCATTGCCAGCAGATCGAGGGACATGATCGTTCCCCTCTATTCGGCATTGGTGAGGCCTCATCTGGAGTACTGTGTCCAGTTTTGGGCCCCACACTACAAGAAGGATGTGGAAAAATTGGAAAGAGTCCAGTGGAGGGCAACAAAAATTATTTAGGGGGCTGGAGCACATGACTTACGAGGAGAGGCTGAGGGAACTGGGATTTAGTCTGCAGAAGAGAAGAATGAGGGGGGATTTGATAGCTGCTTTCTGAAAGGGGGTTCCCAAGAGGATGGATTTAGACCAGTGGTTCCCAAACTGGGGTTCGTGAATCCCTGGGGGTTCGTGAAATGTTACAGAGGGTTCTTAGGAAAAAAATCCCTAATGGCGGACAGAGCTGTCCCTAGAGACCCTAGGGAGCATGGGGCCATCAGCCTGGAGCCCGTGGACTTCCAAGAGCTATGCAGAGCAAAGCAAGGATCTCTATCACACTGAGGAGATTTAAACTTCAGGTTTCCTTATAAGAAATGGAAAGGGAGGTGGATATTTTTTGCTGTTTTTAAAATTAAATGGGCAGCTAGTATTGTTTTTAAAATTATTATGAAGAACAAGTTTAAGCTTTGTTGTAATGTGCGTTGTTTGCCTGGACTGCTCAAGACATGCATGCTTGTGTAGGAGGAACTCTTTGAATTGGCTTCTTAAATACCTTCGTCCTGTTTCACATCTGATACTCCTTGAGGAAACATAGGAGTCTTGTGTTATAACAGGCCTATTCAAAGTGATACAAGCTACGAAAGTGGGATCTTGGAAAAGTGTTGTAATTTTCATCATGTAATAAAAATACTGTAATGATAAATAATAATAAATAGTGTATAATGAGCATATCATAAAAACAAACTTTATATTTCCAAGATCACTGTTTTTATAATTTATACTCAGGTAAAGGAGAAAATCCCTGGAAATATTCATTTTTAGGAGGGGGTTCACGAGACTTGACATTTTAGTGAAGGGGGTTCACAGGTTGTTAAAGTTTGGGAACCACTGATCTAGACTGTTCTCAGTGGTAGCAGACAACAGAACATGGAGTAATGATCTCAAGTTGCAGAGTGGGAGGTTTATGTTGGATTTTATGAAAAACTTTTTCACCAGGGTGATGAAGCACTGGAATGGGTTACTTAGGAAGGTGGTAGAATCTCCTTCCTTAGAGGTTTTTAAGGTGAGGTTTGACAAAGCCCTGGCTGGGATGATTTAGTTGGGGATTGGTCCTGCTTTGTGCAGGGGGGTAGACTAGATGACCTCCTGAGGTCCCTTCCAACCCTGATATTCTATGATTCTATTACTGAGTGGCATCTTTCCTTATACAGAAATGATAGTGTAGCTTTGCCACATGGGCTCATTTTGTGACTGCTATATGAAACAAATGTACTAATTTTTAACATTGGAGTGGCCACAAGCCATTTTATATTTGATTGATATGATTGCATTGTGCTCCATTATATGTTTTGAAATCACTTTTTGTTTGTTTATTTTCAGCACAACAAACCAATCTGTTATGGAAACTTGCTTTGTGAATTATAAAAGAACCCAAAACCTCTTTCTATATATTCATTATCATCAGAATTTTGTCCTCCAGTTTTGTGTCTATGAATATATTTTGGTTTGCACTACCTTGAGAAGAAAGTAACTCACTTCTGCAGACCATGTGTTCTTATTGAATGATTGACATGGCTATCCTTGTGCTTGAATAACTTTTGTGTTTAAATTACCTCCACATTTATAAAAATCAAATCTGATCTCACCCTTTTATTCTGTTTGTTCCTCAATATGCATTTTTAATTAGGTATCCTTCAGTTTTACTACTTTAACACTTCAATTTAACACTAATTTGGATAGCATCATTTTCACTACTCCTGCTAATAACCACTATTCTTTACAAAGGTAGTTCCATTTCTTGTGGTTGTCTCATTTTAACCTGGTTCTCAATAAGGTTGCAAAGTTTCTCACAGTGTGAAAAAGTCACAGATAGCGTAATTGTCTTCTCTGTGATATTTTTTTTTGCGCCTGTGACTCTCCCCATAGTGGTGTCTCTTGTCCCCCACTGGACTGTGCCTCTCTCCATGCTCCAGGCACTGTGACCTTGACCAACAGGTCATTGCTCAGGTTTGGCCCACTTGAACCTCCATCATTTTTTATCAAAAATTTATTCTCTATTGTCTTAACTGGTCAAATTCACACAACTTGCCCTTACTTTATAGATCTATAGCATTGTCTCACCAGACAGCTAATTTCTTTTAGAGAAGATTACTTTCAAATTCTTGAAACTTTTGAGTAATTATAGAATTTGTAGTCCCCTTCATGCTTCCACTGGAGCATAGTGTAGATGCCCAGTGCTCTAGACTAGTTATGCAGAGTAATGTGGAGTATTTCACCCTCAGAAAGGAGAGGACAATGTTCTAACATTGGTGGTTTTTCCCCTCTAACAGATTTTAGGACATCTATGTGGCTTTTGGTTATTTTCATTCCCTCTGAACCTAAAACAGGAAGGGAAGATCAGGTCCTTTGACATTTAAATATTTAAAAATACTGACATTTATGCTTACCCAATTCACTATTGAGTAATTCATGACATATATAGCAAATGCATTCACAAGTGTATTTTGCGCTATACCCGTCTGCTATCCAATCATCTGAATACACGTTTCTTAGAAACCTGCTGCCAAAACGTGCATTTTTCAGAATTGACCTGTGTTCCAAACATCAGTTCCAGTCAGTTGTCTTGTTAATGTTTCACAGGGCATTGTTCCACTTGCAGGTGAGGATACTCTGAGTAACTGAGATCATGGAAGTGACTTAGCATAAAGTTGCCCATGGAATGCCATACCATGCTGTTCTCATACATTTCCAAATGTTTTTGTATTGTTTACATTGCATTAAAATATTTTCAGTAAGTCTGACTGGAAAACAAGAATTGTTTCTTTAAAAAATGAGGTTTCGAAATTTTGTTTTCATTTCAATGCAGAAGGAAAACAAGAATTTAAAATGCTTTGTAAAAAAATAATTAAAAAATATAAAGAGAGAGAGAAAGAGATCTCAGAATAGCTAATAGCCCAGTGGTAGGTGAATGACCCTACAATAGGGCACCTAGGTTCAAATCTCTGTTTCCATCAGTGTCATTCCTTGACTGTGACAAAGAGTCCTGTGGCACCTTAAAGACTAACTAAAGTTTTAGAGCATAAGCTTTCGTGGGCTAATACCCACTGCGTCGGATGCATGCCTGGATGCATGCATTCCTTGTCTGGCTAATGAATATTTAATTATTTATACAAAGTTGAGCAGCTCCAACAAAATGACTGACACTCCCTCCCCCTTCTCTCTTTAGCTCACTGATTAGAACATTTTTTTGGTTTGAATTCCTGATATAGCCCATTGATTAGGGCAGTCTCCTGGCATGTTAGAGACCCAGGTTCAAATCACTGGACCTGATAAACCTTCTCTGAAAATGGATATTTTCTGTCAAAAAACCATTGTCAGTAAACTCCTGACCAGCCCTCCTCGTCAGTGACTGGACAAGGTTTAGAATGGTTGGATGAAGTGCATAAGCAAAGAGTTGTAAATCTGACGTCCAATCTGAATTGTAGGGTAGGAAAAATGATGATATTTCAGGACTACAAACTTAAGTGATATTTTGTTAGTTTTAACATCATTTGGCTCATATTCAGTTTAATCTATGAGTTACCCATTTTGGATGAAAGTGTGCTCCATCAACATGGTTACTGAGCCATAGGACAGCACAGTCAAAGTGACCAACAGTGTAACAAATTCAGGCATATAAACCGTTTTATTTATTATCTATAATATGTGTATATATTGCAAAGCCATATTCTCCTAGTGTCCTTACAATGGTATTACTTGGGCAGAGTTAAGATTTGGGTGACTTTAAAAGTATGCAAGTACATATTTGATTTTTCTTTTGTAAACTGGAATCTTAACATGAAATGCACATTACTGTGTAACTGGTGATGGTGTCCATTAGATACTGAAAGACACTCACTGTCTTCATAGAAGAGTGATCTTCTATGAAGTCTGTTTGCAAGAAGAAATGAATTTGGAATACAGAATAAGAGGTGTAAAATATTAAAGCTAACACTCTTTTTTTATATATTCGTCTGTGTGTGACACCATTTTCTGTCCCTTTAAGAAATTACACTTCCTCTTTTGTCCAGTCATAACTTGGTACATGAGGTATATTTTTCAGAGGGATCCTCTCCCATGTCCCGGACATATTTCTTCCTGAAATTTAAATGACTGAATTCCTCTTTGATTTCAATGATTGATTTGCCTTTTGTTTCTGGAAGGAACCTGTAGATGAGAATCCAGGTGATAGAAATGAAGCCCACAAAAATTAGGAAGCAGAAGGTACCGAGGCTTTTCTGAAAACCAAAAGAGAGAGAAAATAAGTTAATTCTCTTCTCTGTTTAGCCTAGACTGTTGTAGTTTGGGAATTTTTAAAGAAGATATCTTAATTTCAGATGGTGATCTGGAGGACATATATGGCACCCGATGAATGGAGCAATCTCACTTTCTTCACTTCAGTGATAAGGGCTGATTTCTGTGATAACGGAGGTCTAGCCATGGCTAGGAAGCAAGGATGTTATGGTTGCTCCAAAACCCAGGCTTTCTAATATGCCAGTGTGCTGTGATGCCATTGCTTTGGCACAGAAATATTCTCAATTTTTTAAAAAAAATCAGACACCCTCAAGAAGAGATCAATTTAGATTCACTTACCACTACATATGGAAAAATCATCCCAATCACATAGAGTCCTACCCAGTTTAGAGACCCGGCAATCATGATTGCGGATGATCTGGATGACTGGGTGAAGATTTCAATCATGACTGGGAATGAAGCTCCAGCTGGAAAGGAAAAGATTTCTCAGAATAATAATTAAATAGCTAAAATAAGTGTTTGTTAATTTCTAAGTTAATTTAAAACCAGTGAAATTTTAGTGTAAAGTTTATAGATATTAGACTGGATTCCAATTTCACACCAGTTTTAGACTGGTATAACTCCATAGATCAGTGTAAACTACTACTGATTTCAAAGTGGGGAAAGAAAGAATCAAAGGCATTGAATTCTAATCGTCCATGTCAGTAGTGTTTTTAGTAGTAAGTTCTTTTTTCTGTCTTTCCAAATGGAGGAACTCCTATTTTTTTCATTGGTACACTTCCTTTTTTGATTAGTGTCACTTGAAAGAACTTTTCTTGTTTAATTTTTATTGCAGTAAATAATCCAGCCCTGACACTAAAGAAGTTATGACAGTGTAACTTATAAAGATCTGATCCAACCAAGGTCATGCTACTAACATTCACATATAAGACCCTTTATGTTTCATATTTGATCTACAGTAAGATTCTGAAGAGTATATAGTAGTAGAATTAGCTTCTAAACAATACCTTCATTATAGGGGTGTTTCCCAGGCAACAGAGAGCAGCTAGAATGGCTCTATACTGTGTCAGCCCCCAGTATAAGGAGGGTATTGGAAAAAGAAGGGACGTGGTAGAACATGCTGTGAGAATGGCTATTAGGCCATTACTATTCATCCCATCACTCTTAGGAATACTTAGTATACTAGAATACTTAGGAATACTTAGTATTAATCTGAATACCAAACACTGGCTATAATTGTGCATATATATAAAATATAAAATATTATATTTTAAATTTATATTATATTTAATTTAATTTGTTCAGCACTCAGTATATAGTCCCTTTACGTTAGTATATTTAGATGATTCATTCTTTTTCCAATCTGTCTCTCTCCTCACATCTATGTACTAACCTGGTCCAGTTGCAAAGATGAAAATGAACAGGAAAATCAGAGCAATAGTGCAGTATGGCATCCAGAAGAACTGATGCTAAAGGGGAAGACAAAGGGATAGTAGACCATATTTGCTAATACATTAATAGACTTCCCTGATGATTTCTTGCCAGCCTGGTTTGGAAAACCTTAAGGAATCTCAGCCTGAAGATAATTTTCTCTCTTTTTTTGGAGGTAACTGTTCTGAAAGTCACGAATAGAACATTTAAGAACTAACTGAATGAGTGCTGTAGATATTGTTTATTCTTGCAGACAAGAATCCTAACTAGTGAGGTTATTGGTAAAGGACGCAGAGAAAGAGAGTGTTTCTTTACCTGCAGGGAGAGAGTTGTTGTGAGGAGCACAAGAATCAAAGTCATCAGTCCATATCCAACCAACAGCAGCATCCTTCTGCCGAACTTATCAATGATGAAGCTCTGAAGGGCACAAAATACAAAAGTGGTAACCAGACACTAAAACTACCTTTCCTATTTGTCTTTTGTATAGATATTCTTCACCAGGATTCATCTATCTTGCATGTAATAGGTCCACGAGCTTGTAATCAGGTTCCAGACTTCATTGGGTTTTTCTATATCCTACCATTATATTTTGGTTAGGGATGCTGGCATATGCCCTTCTGTCTTTTTCCTCTTCCTATATCTGATTTCCCATGTAGTCTCTGTGAATATGAAAACTAGAGTTGTTCAGGAAAAAAAAATTCCTACAAAAAGTTTCAAGGAAAATGTGTTACTTAATCACTATGGCTCAATAAGCTATTTAATTTCATTAGGCAAATATCCATTCTGAACACAGTATCTTGCTTTGCTGCCTCAAAACTCTCTTAATGGCTAGAGGTTGCCTTAATGGATGAAGCTAGACAAATTTAGATTCGAAATAAGTCACAAATTGTTAACAGTGAGGGCAACTAACTATTGGAACAACTTACCAAAATTTGTGGCAGATTCCCCATTACTGGAAATGTTTAAATCAAGATTAGATGTCTTTCTTAAAAGATATGTTGTAGTTGAAACACAAACTAATTCAGGCAAGTCCTATGGCCTATGTTATGCAGAAGGTCAGACTAAGATTACAATGGTCCCTTTTGGCCTTGTAATCTATGAAAAACAGTACAAGTAGTCAGATTGTGCAAGCAGCTCTTTCTTGGGAAGAACTGTCTTTTCTCTAGTTTTCACTGATTCCAAATCTTTTTCAAGTAAGTTCCTAATGGAACTGGCAATCGGTGTCCCTCCGAAGTGAAAGGAGACAAAGAACAGAAATTATGTCCTTTTCAAGAGCCCATTCTGCTCTTCCTGTTGTGTAGATGCATCCCTAGATCTCCTAGAAAGGTGGATTCCATTGAATGAGCTCTCTTTGAGTAAACACCAGGTGGGATCATGGGATGAGCTAAGTATGCAAATGAAGAAATTGTCAGAGATAGAATCAGGGGCGTACATCCTGGGGTTAAGAGGATCGAGAGGTCTGGTCCTCACCTTTGCCTCAATTCTGGTTTGATCAAGAGCTTCAAACTCAATCTTCTAACTGGATTATCGTAAAAAGTTGAAGTTCTTCTACCACGTCGTCTTTTCACTTGCCAAGCTTCACCATACCTCTCAGTGAGCTCCTGCTATTTTGTAGATGTTCCAGTAAATTGTGTTACTACCAGCTGAGGATGCAATGTTCTTTATGAATCCCAGTGCCAGAGCTTTTTAAAAATTATAATTTCCCTCCATTGCACTGCCACTAGCAGAGGTCCTCCAGTGAGAGCAATGGTGGAAACACTAGTGTAGGCAAGGCACTAGTGTCTGCTGGTGTTTATTCTGTTATGTCATCCGAACTTGCTTTGATTAAAGTTAGATCACATGGAGATAGAAATGCTGGCACCTTGACTATACTTGACTACCTGAAGCAGTCAAAGAACAGGAGAGAAGCTCACTACTTCATATTGGAAAATCCTTTTGCAGAAATAGAACCTCCCTTTTCATTGATACAGAGAGCTATCCAGCACCCCAGTTATGGAAATTTTACATATGCCAACTCCCACTGCAGTGTGACTTACACATATTATGGAGGCACAGAACTCACAGGTCCCAGCTCCCAGAGATATGTAGGGGATACGATCTTCAGTAAATCCGGCTGTGTGGAATACATCAAAGGCGTAGAAATAGATCTGGAAAATATAACAAAAGAAACAGTTTTTTAAAAAATCACGGAAGCACGCCTGTGCAAGACTAAGAGTAATGGGCCAGGTAGCAGAGAGAATGCTTCTCATCCACTCACCTGGTTTGTACTTAATAGTCCAGTTAATGTTGAGCTGTTGCTCTAACATTTATGTCAAGATGTTTACACAGGAACAGATTTTAATAGTTTCAGTGGAAGATTAGTTACCTAAAGAGCTTTCCAACTTTGTGGACATACTGAAAGTCCATTACTTTGCCAAATCACAAACTCAAGAGCTGGGGAAATACAAGCTACTTGAGTATTTTTGGCTCAAGATAGTAATAGAAAAATATTATAATCCTAATGCATGTTCAGCTTCCATTCTGAGCTGTGTAAACTTTGTTTGTCTTTGTAAGGCATAACTCCCTGCCCCCAGTGTAAATGGAAAATTGAGAATCATGAGAAAGGAATTGAAGGGTCAAAACCCCTTCCCCACTTTCACACACAGCTCTTCTTGAAATTCAGGGGAGTTGAGGGTGAATGAGGTGAGTAGGACTGACTCCCAGACATTCTACTGCAGACTTACAAAATGTCACAGATTCCCATAGTACAAATGTACAAAGCCTATTCTTCTTAGAAAGACTATAGAACAGAGTCTCAGTTGGTGTAAATTGATGTAACTTCACTGAAGTCAATGGAGCTGAACTGATTCACACCAACTAAAGATCTGGTCCAATTTTTCTGACTGCAGAAAAAAGAAAAATTGTATCATTAATAATGATGATAATAAAAATGGGGCAGCAGTTGTTTATAGTTAGGTGGGTTTCACGAAAGCTTTGTACCTAAAGCTTCGCATTCTGCAGTGGTCTTAAGGTTTTCAAAAAAAAAAAAAAAAAAAGAAAGAAAGAAACAAAAAGAAAGTTAGTGCAACAAACCAATGGAACGTTGTTATGTTGATACACAGAACTCATGGTGCCCAGTGGTCTTGAAGATGTACACTGGAACATAAATATCACCATGTTGGGTCTAACTAGCCTGATATTCTTTTACTGATAATGACTGACAGTAGATTCTTCAGAGAAAGATGCAAGAGTTCATTTGGGTATATCTCACAAAATCAATTCCATGCCACTGAAGGGCCTTGGTGCAGTTTGGCCCCTCCTGTTCTCTGCCTGTAGCACACAATAGTTTAGTGGTTCCGGCTGCTTCAGGGAAGTGGCGCGGAGCTCACGGCACCATGGGCGGCAATCCTGCGGGCCGGATCCAAAGCCCTGTGGGGCTGAAACTGGCCCACGGGCTGTAGTTTGCCCACCCCTGGCCTAGAGGTAGGCAGAGGAGTGGGGACACGGTGCGCAGGGAGTTTGACAGGCCGCAGAAAATAACCCCACGGGCCACATATTTGAGACCCTTGGTTTAGTCTCTGGAGGAAGATTGTAATACTTAAATTTAATCCTCTCCCCACCCAGCTACCTCTACCACTGTAGAGGTAGCTGGGTGGGGAGAGGAAGGTTAGTGGCCTGTTGTGTGCAAGAGATCGGACTACATGATCTGCTCGTTCTTTCTGACCTTAAACTCAGACTAGGAATCCCTATAATGGACAATTATGGTATAAACCGCCCGTAGCAGAAGATTCTTCCTAATCCCCAGCGCTTAGTTGCTGACTTGTGTCTTGAAGTACGAGGGTATATATAACTCCGTAAATTACAAATATATATACTGAACTGAGGATGTTTTCATTGTCCATATAAATATCAAGTCATTTTTTAGTCCTACTAAACTCTTGGACTAAGTGATATTATGTGGCAATGAATTGAGTGTGTTAATTATGCATTTGTTTTAAATACGGTGTAATCTGTTTATCAGTTTTAGATTTGTTGCCTTTCAAATTCATTTTTTATTCCTCCTACTATTAAGTGTGCATATTGTAATGGACTTCCCTTCCCATTAGCTGGATTGTTAGTGGATGTGGTTTGAAAGAGGCTAGGGGACTGTAAAAAGTAACAAATGCTTTGTTGGACAGTGTACTTGTCTGCACCTTTAGGGGGGCTTTGGCTGCATTAAGGTTTGTGGAATCTTTAGTCTATATGGGCTTCACCTCATATCTTTGACTATAGCTGGTATTACAATATGATGCTTCCTCAGTGATGACTTGAAAAAGTGAGGAGAATACTTAACTGCATTGATACCACTAAGCTGTATGGTAACACAAATGATGATCAATAAACACAACTGACATCGCAAGGATTGGTCTTTTATGAGTTCCAGGACATTCATGGGTTTGATTTTTTTCACTGTAGCCTGCTCCTTCACCATATCATCAATTGCTCCTTGATGATCCCCTTCACCCCAAAGCTGTTTCAAAGCTGTAAAGGAAAAACTCTCAAAATTAATAGGCAACAAACAGATAAACCCATTAATTTTTTTGTTGATGTTTTCACCAGCCTTCCAGTTTTTTACTAACTGGTCAGAGGATTCATCAGGTTCTCCATGCGTGGCCACTGATCAATTAGTTAGCAACTAGAAGGAGAGAGGATTCTGAGAGAATCCAGATCTTTTGAACTTGGGTTGGAAGCGGAGAAAAAGGGAGGAGAGAACACTAGATCTGTGACATCAACCCACCTGTACTTTAGGCTATGTAATGCATAGGTGGGTGAGGGTCAGACAATCATTATCTCTGCAGCATCATTTACTTCCTGCACTTGTAGTGGCTATACCAGAAACAGTAATTATTATTAATAATATCATTGGACCAAAATAAGATGTGGAACTATGTAAATCTAAAGCAGTCTAAGTTTATAACAATTTAGAATCAACTCCATTAGACACTCACACACTTTCCAATGTATAAATTACACTCCTTATGCATCACCTCTGAATTTGGGCCACTGAATCTCAGAGAATCTAAACTGGTTTAACTTATACACAAAGGGTAGGAAGAGATGCAAGAAAAATGCTTAATAGGAGGGTCAATCTAATTAGTTTTAAGTTAACATTAAGGATACTGCCTACTTATTCACACCTTCTTTCATCTCCTTGATGTGTATTATACACCATCTTAGACTCAAAGTCTGACAAAGGGGGCCAAAAAGAAATGATGTCTAAGGATGTGTAATTTATGTCAGTAAGTAGATTGAGTTTCAGAGTGTCTAATTTTCTTCAAGGAAGTGTGAGCAGAAATCCGAAATGATGTGTACATTAGGCCCCCTTAGATTAATTTAGTCTCTCTTTGATCTACTTACACATATTGTATTGATTTTTAAGAGTGTTTAAATTGGTCTAATTTACACATGGATTGAGCTGGAAGATCAGTGATTTACACTAGACTCATCTCTGAATTCGGCTAGCAGTCAAGCAGTTTTTCTTGACATTTTTTAACCTATCATTAAGATCTTAATTCTATAATCTTACAACTCTTAATTCTATCCCATTACTTCTAGTGAAAATAGAACCATCAATAATTTACCACTGATCTTCTATTTTATAAGTTTATGGGAAAATATGGTAATTTTTGTGATAATGTCTTTTGTAAATTTTTTTTTAATGGCAAACCCTCCATAAACAAAGGTTAAAAGCTCTCAGTTCTGGGTATTCAAATACATGTAGAGGATTACCATGTTTCCAATCTCTTCCTAGGTATTTATTAGCTAAACTGTATATTTTTTTCACTTTTAATCTTTCCTCAAACCTTCCTGCCCCCAGTCCCTCATTTTTGTTGCTCTTTACTGTACTCCTTTCAATTTGTCAATATTTCCTGTTGTTGAGATATTCAGTTTTGTGAACCATATTCATTGCATAGTAACACCAGGACCAGATGGATCAGAGGGTGATTTCTTTCTGTTTCATAATTTAAAGACACAGCCTCCTTCTCCCCTCCAGCCAGAGCACTTAGCAACCACCGTATCTTGCTTACTGCACCACTATCATCCATATGTCTCTTTTGGCATTTCTTTTTATTAGTTTTCTTCCTCATTCATTGTTGAATTAGTATTTTCCTCTGTGAGCTGTATTAACGTATAATTTTCCCATGTTGAATCTATTTTTATTTCACACCAATATTTCTAAACTTTTAGGCCTTCTTTACTATTTCTCTGTGCTCACTGGTGTTCAGAACACTAACAAGGTATTCTCTCCAAATGTCTTCAACTTGCTGTCCCTCAACCTCCAGATAATTAAGGAAGATATTAAATAGCTAATCTGTTCATCCATTCACAACTGATCCATTGTTCCATCATTCTAATGCATATTTATCAAAGTATGCAGTGAATAAGTCAATTACTCGATCCATCAGTCAGTTCTTATGTTACTGTTTGATGGATTGCTCCACCATGCTTTCTATTAAACCCATATATTGCCCTGTCACTCTTTAATCAAATCAGTACATATAGGACCATCTTTTCAGCCATCCACACTTCAGCTTGCCTGAAGAAACACAGGAACTTTGTTCCCTATCAGGTGTTGAGAATATCAGTAATCAGAGGGGTAGCCGTGTTAGTCTGGAATTGCAGAAGTGACAAAGAATCCTGTGGCATCTTAAAGACTAACTAAAATTTTAGAGCATAAGCTTTCGTGGGCTAAT
>ML677361.1:6102641-6139430 GCA_007922305.1 Dermatemys mawii
ATTAGCCCACGAAAGCTTATGCTCTAAAATTTTAGTTAGTCTTTAAGGTGCCACAGGACTCTTTATCAGAATATCAGTAGTTGTCCTGTTTTAAGAGAAACATGGAACCCTGACCTCTTTCTGTTCCCTACTTTCCAGCCGCTCCTCATTTAACAATATCTTTTCTGCTCCCTTTCACAATCTCCACACCGTTGGTCTGAGGGCCCTTGCCCTTCCATTTCCTGCTATCTGGAATTATCTTCTCTTACTTCTCTGCCTCATTCATTTGCTTTTTTCTCAGATGTCATTTAATTTTTTTTGCTTTACTATGCCTGTTTTTCTCTCTTCCTCTGTTGTTGGCTTTATTATCAGATTCTTTAACTTATCTAGTGTCTATGAGGATAGTATTTTGGGATACCATTAGTATGAAAGACTATATAAAATAAAGGTGTCTGATTTCAGCTAGCTTAAAAAAGTGTTTAATTTTAAATACATTCATGTATATCCCAGTTGATTATAGTTATTACCTATTAGTTTTGCTGTGCAATGTTATTGTTGGCTAGTAGTTTAAACAGATAAATATTTACTTTTTTAACAAGAAAAAATTACCACTCAGAAAACACAAAGGGATCCGATCTGTTCAGTAGTAAGATACCATTCTTACCCTGTCATTTTTCTGACTATAACCACAACTCAGTATAATAGTAATGTTAATTTTTGCACTTGTTATATATCAGAGTAAAAAAATGATGGCCACTAATTTTAATAACAATGTTAACCCCCACTAAAACTTGTATCTGAACTGTCCTGATGACGGCAATAAGAAAGCACAGTGTACAAGTGGTATTTTCTTTCTTCAAAATGGTGTGGAATCCTTTCCTCTTCCAAGATTCCAGCTTGAGTAACTGGACAGAAGCTAGAAAAAAAGCAGAGTTAAGGGGTCCATGTTACCTTTCTGGCAGCCTTCCGTATCTCCCTTTTCCATCAGGAGGTAGGGTGGAGACTCAGGGAAGAATGGGAGAGTGACCAGCTGCACTGATGCTGCGATTCCACTGATAGCCACCAGTAAAGGCCACAAGGATTCAGTTCCTAAAAGTTCCCTAGAGAGCATAGGTTAAAACAAGAACCAAAAGAACCCCAAACAGTTCTGAGAAACTTACCAAATGTTTTTGAGTGATAAATGGGGAGACTGAATTAAGCTATATAACAATGGATAAAGAATGAATAAAAAGATATCCCCTGCTTCCGGCCCCAGAAATTTAGATGTGAAGATAAATACATTTATTTTACCTTAGTCCTACAATTTGTCCTAAGCATTTCCCCATGTTTGTAAAAAAAGAGAGAGTGGCACTTATAAATCCACGCAGCTTCTTAGGGGAAATTTCTCCCACATACTGGCCATGTAAACAGCAACCCAGACCTTGAATAGGGGAAAAGAGGAAGGACAAGTTTGGTTAAAAGAAGGAAAATGTAACTGAAGACCCACTGAAATTAGTAGGTTTTGCCATTAACTCCAGTGGAAGTAGGATCAGATCTGTGGCTCCATATTACAAACTAATGTTAAAAAGAGGATTCTTCTGAGTGGAAATTAAGAAAGATCAAAACCCTTTTTAAAATAAAAAAGAGAGTGAATTCTGGTTTACTCTTTAAAAAAATAAGAAATCTAACTGAAGTTGTTCCTATTCTGTGTAGTTAGACTGAGATGTAATTTTGATAAACATTATTTATTTATTTATTTTATTTGCAAGCCTGCAATATTTCTACTGTCAGCTTTATTACTTTTTTTTTTTTTTAAAAAAAAGTTCACTTTTCCAAGGTCTTTTCTCTTAGTTTGGGATACTGTTATGTGGAAAATAGTCTCAAGCAATCAAATGCTTTCTCTTATTTCTGTCCGTTAGCCCCTTTATCCCATATCCTTTGGGTTATCATCTCTTTTCTTTCACCATATAACAACTTATTGACCCCTTTCATTTGGACACTTGGGAATATTGATCCTGCCTCTGATTTACAGGCTTGCAAAACCAGGGGGATCACAACTGATTATTATTCAAGTAGAAATCAAACACAACCTACCTGAATTAAAACCACAAATAAAACGTCCAATCAAAATCATCTCAAAGGACTTTGCCATCTTACTGAAGCCCCAGAAAAACGCAGCTGCTATCAGAAGCAGGTTATTGAACATTAGACATTTCTTTCTGTAACAGCACAGAAGAGACTATCATAAAACTAGCAACAGCATCTCTCTTGCTTTCCCCAAATACCCTCTTTTTATCATCTGAATATACAGATAGTGGTGACTTTATCATTGAATCGAGAATTTGCAAGCGGGACCTAGTAGTTGCTTATCCTGTGCTGTTGAGTCATTACTTAAATTCATACTGAAATTGGTGTAATCTAAGTGTAAAGTGGACTATTCCACTGTACATGGGAGCACTTCAGTCAGGTAAAGCAGAGGCTGTAATGAAAATTTTGAAATAATATTTCTTCAAAGATACCCATCCCAAAAGATCTCCCACTCATGGATCTATGCCATTTGATGGGAATTTTTGAAATTCAGAATTCTGAGATTTTTGTTTCTAAAGGGTATCTTGCACTATCCCTGCAAAGGAACCCCACAGTGCTCTCCTCAGCATTTCCTTTGTGAACACAGTTTGTGAAGGCAATCTGGAGATTGCCTGGTAACTACGTTTCATTGCAGGGCTGGCTCTCTACAGTTCTGAGACTGGGTTGTTCCCATCTTGGCTTTATGCAGGGCCACAGGCCCAAGAATGGGTGATTGCCAACAACAGTTCAAAAGCGTGAATCTCTCACCAACAAGCTGGTCGACTAAAAGATATTACCTCTCCCCCACCTCGTCTCTCTAGCTGCAGGTAAGTAATTTTCCCTTGGACATTTCATAAATATGTATTTTATTTTCTAAATCCTCCTTTGCTTAGGGCTTTTCCCCCTACAAACGTAACAGCTCCTCCTGAGCCAAATCCCATATTGGATATTATGCTTTCTGGTCATTTGAGTATGGTGCTCATGAAAGAGATTATATCTGATGACAGTGAAATATGGAATATCCTGTTTATCTACCGAACAGTTATACCAGGCAGTGGCAGTGCAAGTTTCTCTGCCCTATTCCACAAATGTACCTTCACCATGTCTTGGAGGGGCCACCTCTCAGGATGAAAAGAGTAGCTCTATCTCCATTTTAATTAATTCCTTAGTTTCTACTGGGGCTTCCAAGAAAGGTGCTAATTTGTGTGAGTTCAGATTATCAAATAAAGATAAGTATAATAAAGTCAATTAAAGGATGGGGATTTACAGCAGCTGAAGAACCTAATGTATTTGTTCTGAATTTAACAGCAATGGACAGTAATTTTCCTGTCAATGTTTGTAGTATTTCCCCAATTGTTCTGGTATCCTATAATCCTTTTGATCAGGCAGAATTAGTCAGAACTCCTTTTGGAGAAGGTTAATGCCCTTTGTTAATTCATTCCCTTACTATTGCAGCATTGACAACAATCAAAATCTCGTTTCCTGCATGGAATTGCAGAGCACTAGCTACCATACCACTTTTACAGTCAATTGTCATTTACATTTTTCTGCGATGGTATTAATCAGGATTATGGACTGAATACTTGGATAAAAGAGGGAAATAGAGAACTGTCATTGAAATATATACATTAATTGGAGGGATGGTGTGAAGTAATGCAACACTTTGGCTAGAAAAATATGGACTGTTCTTCCTTTTTTAGGGACAATTGTCTCAAAGGCAACCATAATTTTTCTACCTTGTTATAGAGGATAGTTTTTAAAAGTGCTTTTTACTTGATACAGACTTTCCATATTTTGCAGACAGGTATCCTGAGCTGATGGTTCCCAAAAATCCCCCAATGCTAAAGGTAGAGACAATGAACGACCAAAGTAATGTGAGGGTCTGCTCATCAGTGACAGAGTGGTATCGCTCTTTCCAGGTGTCATTGATGAAGTTCTTGATGTACTAAAAAGGAAAAAGTGGAGCGGGGGAGGAGTTTCATTACCAATTATGCTGATTATAAGTGTGACAAATATGATAATATCCTGCACAAATCTTACTGAATTAAATAAAACTTTATTGAATTAAGTTAAAGTATTTTAGAACTTCAGAGTATTAACGCAAATGTTTATGTACTATTGAGGGATTATATGTATTTCTATGGGGCTGGGAGACCCCAGCCCAAGAACTAAGCTCTGGGACCACAGGCCTGGGAACTAAGCCCAGGAACTAAGAATAGTGGGATGTAGTTAGATACATTCACTCAGGTTGTAACACCTCCAGTGAGCTACTACCCCCTGAAGAAGGGCTTGCATATACTAGTTCAAACTGGATTCTCCAGGAACCAACAGACAAATAAAGAATTTTTAGTTAAATATCCTGAGCTAAAACTGACTCATCGTCTTCTTTCTGATCCAGTAAACAGACAGGATCTCAAGCCCAAGGGGAACCCCAATCTTTATGGAAAAGTTGGGAGGACTTTGGGCTACTGAGGCCCCATAAGACTAAAAATTCTTGTTCTAAGCAAAAACGTTTGCAGGTGACCCCTGTGTGAAGTTCACTTACCAGAGCCCTTGTTGGAGTTGAGTGATCTCTGGTAAGCTTAACATGCATGTAGGTGCTTTTATTGTTTTTAATGTATTCTCTGTAATGCTTTTACCTTAAGAATAAGTGTGCTTGCTTATAAAGAGCTGTATGGTAACCTGTAACTGTTGGCCATTACAGTTTGTTAGTCTCTGAAGACAAAGCAGAAGTGCCGATGCTGGTTGTGTAGAGAGTCTGCCTTGCTAGGGGGATATCATATTGTAAGCAGTGGGCTGTGCAGCCTGGAAATATTCAGGAGTGGGAGAGACACATCTCTGCCTAAGAGAGTTGATGGCTGAGGAGCCAGGACCTTAGATTAGGTGCCCTTGCTGGACCACAGAGGGGCATTACAGATGTAGTTGCCCTGAACTATGACAATAAGGTCTTTTATTATATCTAAATATTCTAATTCAGAAAAAAATGATAGTGTAAGTTGAACCAATTCTTTCCATATTCTGAATGGTCTTCCTTCAGATGAAGTATTATAATCAAGTTGATATGGGAGATGAAGGCATTAGCTATAATAGTTCAGTGCTTAGACTTTATTTTGTACATTGAGTTTCACTCTGTATCTTTGCCTCTTTCATGTTCTAGTCATTATAAGAGACACTTACGCCATCAAGGCCTATATGAGACTCCCATTAGTAGGGATACATGGGATGAAATAGACACTTTTTAAAGAGTAGCCTTCATCTTCTAGTAGAAGTCTCTGGTGCATTCCTTTACAAATGTCCATGATCCTGAATAAATTCTGGTAAGCTGTCATCCCTTTGGGGTTTTACAAACTTTTCTTACCGTGCTTCATGGACAGAATGACAAGGGAAGGAGTTGAGGAAAGAATCTCAAGGTTCTTGAAGAACATCCCCAGGCCAGAACCTGACACTATGAATTTAGTTGTAGAGGATGCTGTGTGCTTACCATGGAAGGAGTGCTGATCATAGAAACATGGAAGCCATATGAGAAGGTTCCACCAATTCCCAATATAAAAATCAATACAAATAGTTTCTGATACTGAACCTGTAAGATAGAAAGCAGAATTTTTGGTATGTTCACGGTGTTCTTGGCCTTGCTATTTCATCCTTGCTCATACAAAATTCTTACAAATATTGTATTAACGGGATTTGAACAACAAATCATCCCTTGAAATGCTAAATTATATACCTTAAAAAGATCTTTAAATTAGAGGGATACTTCTCACATAGAGTGTAAGTGTTCTTCAGCTGCATGTGACTGTGTCAAATATAGGTATTCAGGGCTTGAAAATATTTACTTTTTATTTTGTTTTCTAACTTTGAGTCACTAACTACATTGAAATGAGTAACTGAACATTCTTCACTGATTGCATATCCCTGAAAATAGGATAATATAAATTTAGAACAATAAAATTTTGGGGACAAACATTACCAAGAACCACATTTACTTTTCTGATTTTGGGGAAACAATATTAAAATGACTAAATTATTTAGTTCAATTGTCACTCTAGAAGTACAGGAAGCATGAAAATGAACAGATTCCTTCCAGTATTCTTCCTTTTCCCTGCTGCCCTGCTGGATTTTTAGATATAAATGAGAAGTACTTGGCACATAGATAAATGACAGAGAACTCACCAAGTCTGAGAGAAAGCTGCCCATCTTCAGTGTAAGAGTTTTTGTAGCTCTTCCTTTGTTTTGTGGCAGGTCTCTTGAATTAGCAGTCTGGTTGCAGTTGTTCCTCACTAAAGTTGTATAATCCAGGCACTAAAAGAAGCTTGTCTGTTTGGACCAGTCAAAGTTAAATTTACTTTTTACTGTTTGCTTAGTATTATTTTCTTTCATGCCCATTGGATAAGGTTAGGAGCACTTAAAATTTGTCTGTGCTCATTCTGCCATTCATAGTTGGAAAGAAATATCTCCCTACAAGAGGATACTGAAAGTGTGTTGAAAGTGAATGTTCATAGACTAGAAACTACACAATTAATTGTATGCCTAGTAAGTGGTAGCTGTGAATATTTGATTGTACAAGAGACCTTTGGTTTTGTTAAAACAGGAGAGTTTAGGAAATGATTAATCCTGAAAAGAGACAAGGTGGGTGAGGTAAAATCTTTTATTGGACCAGCTTCTGTCTTAGATGGACTTGAGAGTGTGTTCACTGGCAAGGAATGAATACATAACTGAACTCCCTTATAAGGGTGTGACCACATCTGGTTGAGTGATACCCACCAACAGAAAGACTATATGAACTGCCCATTCAACACGGGGAAAAGGTGGGAGAAGACTTGTTTACCTTCAAGGAAAACCAGTACTTGGCTACTGTGGATTACTAGTCCAATTTTTGGAGGCTGATGCCCTACCTGATACAAAAAGGAAATCAATGCTTGGCAAACTGAAGATCCACTCTGTGAGATATGACATTCCAGATTCTTTACTCAGTGATAACGGACTCCTGGTTGCCTTGGAAGAATTCCAGGAATTTGCATGTAAATAGGAGTTTGATCACCACATCATCTCTCCAGCATACCCGGAGAGAAATGATGAGATGGAATCAGTTGTGGAAACAGCTAAGACTCTTACAAAAGGCTTTTTCTTCTGGTTTATATCCCTTGTTAGCATTTTTGGAACACAGGAATACCTCATGACAGGGGTGCCAAACCTTTCTAGCACAGGCACATGGGGACAGCAAAAGGCACATTCCTGACACTTGTATGGCCATCCTGCCAAATGTTAAGCCCTTTCTCCAAAGGATGGAGTTATGAGAAATTCTCAACAAAACTGCTGTAAGAATTTTTTTTAACATGGGGAAAACAACATGTTTTTATCTAATCTCATTTTTGCAAACATCTGAACCGTTTAACTGAAATTTAAACGAGAAAAGACTGGGGATGCGAGGAGTTGGAGGGAAATCAGCCTGAGGCAGACTTCCAGCATGGAAAATTTCAGCCAAAAAAGTTTAAGTTTGGCAAAATTATGAGCAGCTGAAAGCAAAATCAAGGCCCTGGTTGAGGGGAGGGGAGAGAATTGACTAAGATACGCAACTTCAGCTACGAGAATAGCATAGCTGAAGCTGATGTATTTAGGGTGACTTACCGCGGCATCTTCACAGTGCTGAGTCGCCTGCTGCCACAACCCTGTCAACTTTGCCTGCACTTCTCACAGCAGGTGACCAGATGTCCGATTTTATAGGGACAGTCCCGATATTTGGGTCTTTGTCTTATATAGAATATATATATTTTCTATTTCTTATATAGAATATATATATTCTTATATATTTCTTATATCCACTTTGGGGTCCCAACCCACAGTTTGAGAACCACTTGAAGCCCACATGTTGCCACCGAATCAGTGCCATAGATGACATATTTTGGGCAGCAGGGGAAAGAGACCTGCTGAGCTGGAGAAAACAATTTCCTGAGCCTCTGAGGTCATATAATCAAAAAAGTAAGCTCAATAATTTCCTTCACGCAGGCTCTACTCTCACATTAATGCTCTCAAATGGTTAAGCCTCTTCCCTCTCTTCTTCCTCTAAGATGATGTATTTATGTGCTCAGGATCTCTTCTTTCCCTATCCTTGTGCATATTAGCATTCTGGATTCTGCTGTTATTCCACATATACTTAAATGGTATGTGCTACTTATTTTCCCTATATCTTTACTATGTGGTAGTACTCACATGGCCTGGTTCCTGTCTCTTTCCCTTCCACAAAAACTACTCACCTGGCCCAATTCCAAAGAAGATCATACACAACAAAATAAGACAGAGGCTGCAGTATGGCATCCAGAAGAACCAGTCTTAGAGAAGAAAACAAAGCTTAGCGATGTCCCTTCAATGAGAGACAAATAGTTCCTCATTTCCACCCTAGCCTTGTTTTCCCACTACCTCTTTTCTCTCTGCCTCCCAAATTCTGCTTGCTTTTCTTTTTCTTAACTTTAGAAATGTGAAGAATACCAAACTGTGTCTTCCCTGATTTTGTTAAGGACTTGTTAGTTCACAGTCCAGATGAGCTATCTTTCTCATGTCTTGTTGAAGGAGTGAAGGTCTTGATTCCTTAATTAAAGGTTTTTCTCCCATGTGTTTGAGTTAAATGGGTATGAACAAAAATGATGCTTTAAGCAGGGTGACTAAAAATCACTTTCCGTTTCTTATAGTCATGTTGTCCTTGCATAGATTCTTTGTGGTAGATCTCAAAAGTGTCCAGTTGTCTATAAATCCAGAGTATAAGACCTGAATTTTGAATGTATAGAAGACTCCTTAAACAAAAGAGAAACTGTAAGGTCTCCCTGTACACTATAAAGAAAGAAAACAAAAAGGGAAAAATTCCATTTTTGTGAGGTCACCTCTTTAAGGGCAAGTCTTGCCTCTGCAGCCCATTCAGCATACAGGGAGGTCCTTGGATGTAGCAGTACAGGGGTGAAAGAAAGCTTTTAGAATCCTGTTCAGGGGATCTATATCTCCTGTACTCTATGGATCACATCCCCATGTAGAGAAGAGTCCCTGCAACATAGTGCACAGAGGGTTGATCACAAAGAAGGGTGGAGCCTGGACCAGTGATTCTGTAGCTACCCGGATCCATCATGAATGAAAGAGGAGTGGGAAGCACTGGGGGTAAGGTAGCAGTTTAGAGCAGCTCCTCTTCCAAGAGTGCTGGTATCACAAGAGCCCTGTCCTTGAAGGAGCAACAGCAATGATACTAGTATTGTTGAGATCAGGTTTAGCTTTTAATCATTTTGGCTGGGTCCAGCTGTAATGGAGGGAGGAATACAACAGACTGTGCTAACAGTAGCTACATTCACAGGAGCAGAAGGAGGAGGATAATAAAGATTGAATCTGCATGAGGGTCAGCCCTGCCTGGATCAGAGTGTGAGGAACATTGGGGGAGTCTCATGACAAATTTAACGACTACCAGCTCTGCAATCATGTTAGCAGAAGTTATTTTGGGGATTCTAATCTAGAGTCGACTGGCCTTTTTCTATAGGCAGTAGAACTATTGATGGGAAGGGTTGGAAATGGGGATATTAGAAAAGAACTCATTTAAAAGAGTTTCCTCACCTGCAGGGCTAGAGTTACTGTGAGGATAGCCAGTATTAAAGCTATTATCCCATAGCCCCTGCAAAGCAGCCTCTTTCTGCCAAATTGCTCAATGACGATGCTCTGAGGGATACAAATCACATTGAGTTAATTGCAGCTGGAGCAAATTCTGACCAATTTCCAGTGTAATTTTACTTACGCAGAATATAGAAGAGAGGAGGTCATATAGACTAACACTCAGTGACATGTGGGGGATGGTGTCTTCATCAAACCCAGCTGTATGGAGCACTTCAAAAGCATAAACATAGATCTAGATAATGAATTTAAAAAAGTAAATTACCTCTTACATATGTTTGTGTGATACTGTTCCTGGCACCAGATAAACAATTGCTGTTCTCCAGTGAAAACCATGATTTGTCTCTGCTGTTCAGTGTTTTAATGTTACAGTTCTACATAAAGTTGGGTAGGTGTGAGACTTTGTGTTATTGAAGGATTAAAACATCGTAAAATGTTATGAAATTAAAATATTTTACTATAAAAATTACAGTAGCTAAAACGCTGTGACAGTGAGACCATCAGTTGCTGAGGTTTCATCAGTTCTCAGTCATGCATCATTAAGTGTTTTTTAAAGACTTGTAGTCAGAATGGAATGGTGTATTTCTTCCTTAGGAACTCAGTATTTTTAAGCAGAACCCATTTTACAGGGCAAGTGGTATTCTCACACATACAGACTGCTTGTCAGGGAAGACCAGCCACTGTACGTAAGAAGGAATGATCCCTACAGTATTGAAATAATGGTGGGGCTCTGCTCCTGTTTATACGTATGACAGTTGCTCCAGTGAATGTCTACTACTGATTTGGAAAGTAGTGTTTGAATAGATTGTTTGAGTCAAGAACCTTTCTCCATGCAATGCAGCATTGTAATGTGGTGATGAAATGTTGCAATACAGAATTGTGCCCTTTGAATCTGTGCTGCTTGTGTATGCAATCCTTACACAAGAGGATGGAGCAAAATATGACACTGACAAGGTTTTATCAGTTTTCTGCTATTGCTGCTGCTGTTCTCAGGACCTGTATTTGTCAGACAATATTGTATTATAAATAGACCTGCACTATAGTCGCTCAAGATACTTCCTTATAATTACACTCCTCTATCCAGTGGTCCCACATCACAGTGGGGATTTGCAAATGAGTCCTATGTAATAATTTTTGATTGGCAGAGGCCCTGGGGGTTTTTCACCTTCCTCTGCAGGATGGGGCACGGATCACTTGCTGGAGGATTCTCTGCACCTTGAAGTCCTTTAAACCATGATTTGAGGACTTCAATAGCTCAGACATAGGTGAGAGGAATTGCAGGAATGGGTGGGTGAGAATCTGTGGCCTGCGTTGTGTGGGAGGTCAGACTAGATGATCATAATGGTCCCTTCTGACCTTTAAAGTCTATGAGTCTATATTTTATCTATGATACAGATGGCTACAGGCTCTATATTTGTGAGGATCTTTATGAAGAAAGATGTGTAGAGTTCTATCCAGCTTCTTTGCCACGAGTGAAGAGACCTCATCATCATCTCCACAGTCTACCAGATGTGTCGGTTTGGTAGTAATTCAAATTCTGGTTCTGCCACTGGTGCAGTTTTATAGATTTATGGGAGAGGCAGGGTGTAGGTACTCAGGTGCTGGAAATAGCAGATAGGTTGCTGGTGTGATTGGGGCACTACCTGATGGATTGAGTGTGTAGCAGAAGATGTGCAGGACCTTGTGCAACTGCATAGGTAACATATGGGCGCTGCTGCTAAGACATTTGATTTAAACATAAAAAAATGGTTCACCTTTTCCTTTTGCCATGAAATTGACCTGGGTATATGATCCTCCAGTGATCAGTTCAATTCACATTAAAGTCACTGATAGATTCCCATTGGCCTCAGTGAGAATCTTTCCATTGACTTTAACAGGAGTTGAATTGGGCACTTAACCTTTGCTCCAAAATCCATTCTAACTGGTGATTCAGTTAATGTTACACAGAATATTTCTCTGTGTAAGAGAAGTAGGTAAAAAGTCAGGAGCACAAAATAAGTAACTAGAATTAGGTGGGTCACCTTTCTGTAGGAGGCACATAACATAAAACTGCTGTGTCATACTATGAAATTCAAGGAGTACTAACTGGGGACAAGGGGAATCTTGAGGCTGATATATTTGCTGCATCCTGACCATACAGACTTGATTTTTGTACCTAGCCCTCCAGAAATCTAACGTGTAACTGGGCTCATTTTTTTAATACCCTTTACCATGCATGTCCTTCCTCTGGGCTCTATTACTGCTTTTTGCTTTCTGAGATAATAAATCATGATGTGAATCTGAATCCACTCTCACCCTGATGATTTGCTGTCTCAGTGATGTGTTTTGCAGTATAATTAGAGGGGAACAGAGTCAAAAGTCTGCCTTATGTACAAACTTCATTACTGTAGTGCAGCTTATTAGAGTTTAAAACAAGTGATTGTAAATCAGGGATTTGGCAGTATGAGTTTTAAAACAAGAGTTTCTACTGAAAAAGCTTTAATTGCACCATTCAGTTTTTAAATGTCTTTTTTCCTTGCTCACAGACCTCAGTTTGAAAAATATTCTTTTGGGGACAGGGCTCAGTCACTAAAGTTTGTTTTGAAACATTAATAGTTTCTTTTTTTTATCATTTTGGTAATTTATTTAGTGGCCAGCAATTTATGTTTTTAGTAGGGCTGTCAAGTGATTAAAAAAACTAATCATGATTAATCGCACTGTTAAACAATAATAAAAAACCATTTATTTAAATACTTTTGGGTGTTTTCTATATTTTCAAATACTGATTTCATTTATAACACAGAATATAACTTGTCCAGTGTTCACTTCATATTTATTTTTTATTACAAATATTTGCACTGTAAAAAACAAGATAGTATTTTTAAATTCACTTAATTCAAGTACTGTAGTGCAATCTTTTTATCATGAAAGTTGAACTTGCAAATATAGAATTACGTACAAAAAACTGCATTCAAAAATAAAAACATGTAAAACTTTAGAGCCTACAAGTCCACTCAGTCCTACTTCTTGTTCAGTCAGTTACTCAGACAAACAAGTTTGGTTGCAATTTGAAGGAGATAATGCTGCTCACTTCTTGTTTACATCTTCCGCAAGTGAGAACATGTGTTTGCATGGTGTTGCTGTAGTCGGTGTCACAAGATATTTACGTCCAGATGTGCTAAAGATTCGTATGTCCCTTCATGATTTAACCACCATTCAAGAGGACATGTGTCCATGCTGATGACGGGTTCTGCTTGGTAATGATTCAAAGCAGAGCAGACAGATGTATGTTCATTTTCGTCATCTGAGTCAGATGCTTCCAGCAGAAGGTTGATTTTCGTTTTTGTAGTTCGCATTCTGTGGTTTCTGCATCTGAGTGCTGTTCTTTTAAGACTCCTGAAAGCATTCTTCACACCTGATTTTGAATGGCACTTCAAATTCTTAAAATCTTGGGTCGAGTACTGTAGCTATTTTTAGAAATCTCATATTGGTACCTTCTTTGTGTTTTTTCAAGTCTTCTGTGAAAGTGTTCCTAAAACAAACATGTGTTCGGTCATCGTCCAAGACTGTTATAACATGAAATATGTGGCAGTATGCAGGTAAAACAGAACAGGAGACATACAGTTCTCCAACAAGGAGTTCAGTCACAAATGTAATTAACGCATTATTTTTGTAACAAGCATCATCAGCATGGAAGCATGTCCTCTGGAATGGTGGCCAAAGCATGAAGGGACGTACAAATGTTTAGCATATCTGTCAGGTAAATACCTTGCAATGCCAGCTACAAAAGTGCCATGTGAACTCCTGTTCTCACTTTCAGGCAATGTTGTAAATAAGAAGCAGGCAGCAGTAAATGTAAACAAATTTGTTTATCTTAGCGATTGGCTGAATTAGAAGTAGGACTGAGTGGACATATAGTTTATAGCTTTAAAGTTTGACATTGTTTAGTTTTTAAGTGCAGTTATATAACAAAAAATCTGCATTTGTAAGTTACACTTTCACAATAAAGAGATTGCACTACAGTACTTATGTGAATTGAAAAATACCATTTCTTTTGTTTATCATTTTTAGTCAAATATTTGTAATAAAAAATAAGTATATAAAGTGAGCACTGTACATGTTGTATTCTGTGTTGTAATAGAAATCAATTTATTTGAAAATGTAGAACATCCAAAAATATTTAATAAATTTCAATTGATATTCTATTGTTTAACAGTGTGATTAATCACAATTTTTAATCATGATTTTTTTTAGTTACTTGCATGAATTAACTGCCATTAATCAACAGCCCAAGTTTTTAGTAAATATCCAAAATAAATTCCAAAGTGAACTCTGTTTCCACTCACTTTCTTTTCCTATATCTATCTTCAGATTGGGCTATGAGAGACAAATGACTCCATAGATCTGGACAGAATCATACCCAGCATCATGTTATAAAGCATCATTTCTGGAATACATATATATCATTTTATTACAGTAAATATGGCAATAAACTTTTCTTATATGTCAAGGTATAAAGATGATAACTAACAAGCAAATATTTATGAGAATTGTGCAAATTTGGAGATGCTGCAGGTTGGAGAGGGAGGAAAATGCATCTCTTATGGAGCTATCCCAAAATCAAAATAATCGGCTTCTATGTCTTTTTTGGTCAAATACAGGATTTTATGGTTTGCTCTCTCCCCCTTAACTATATAGAGATTTATTTGACAAATTAACACGTATACTTTTAAGTCCCATTTCTTTGCAATGGCTGCAGCGGGAGGGGACTTGCAATAAAACTGACAAGTTTAGTTATGCCTGAGTGCTCATACCTTCCAGTTCTGGGAAGCATGTTTGTTAATGACAAAAACCCTCCTGATACAGAGCTGTATTAAGAGAAGGGCAGCATGTGTGAAGATACTTCCTGTGAGCATGAAACACAAAGATCCAAATATAAAATGGGACTACTAGGAATAAGAGGTAAGATAGGTGTGAATTATTTTTCAAATAAGATTTTATTAAAAAAGCATCTATTTTAGTACATTCAGCTTCCAATTTGATCTTGACAGTGCATTGTGTCAATGATCTGACTCTGCTGGCCAGTCAGAACTTGGTGCTGAAGGTGTGTTCCATAGGGGAATTCTTCCCTGCCATCAGTAGAAGTTTCTTCCTAAAATGTATTGTATTGAATTCCTCTGTGATTTCCATGATTGACTTCCCCTTTGTCTCTGGAAGGAACAGGTAGAAAAAAATCCCTGAGATGACAGGAACGCCCACAAAGATGAGGAAGCAGAAGGGACCGAGGGCCTCCTGAAGACAAAAATAAGAGAAAAATATGAACAAATCCTCATCTGACACTTACTCTCTTAGATCCTTGAAGGTTGCTTTGCTTTTCAGGAATGAGAAAAAAATTCAGTCTAAAGAAGAAATGTTTCTTTATTTTTTTAATATATGTATAAGACAGCAGAGGGTGGTTGACAATTGGGCCAGTTTGCACCCTTCACCTCAAGACTATGTATGCCACCTCTGCTACACAGCTGGCCTTCTCAGAACAGGAACTTTGAGGTGGATTCACAGGATTGATCACCTGCATGGCATTGTAATGTACTTGCTGTGCCTTGCTGCCTAGGAATGCTATAAAGCATGGTTTGAATTGGGAGCATTGAAGAAGAAATCCAAATTGAATTACCACAATGAAGGGGAATGTCATCCCAATTACAACGAGGCCCATCCAGGCAATGGTCCCAGCAATCACAAAGGCAGACGATCGGGCTGACTGGTTGAAGATTTCCATCATGAGAGACGCGACTGCCCCAGCTGAAGAAGCAATATGAAAAAGTAATAAGACATTTATGTGGGGTTTTCCCCTAGGAACTTTGGTCACCTCTTTTCCCCAAAATGAAAAAATGCAAATTCATACAATTCATATTTAGGAGCAATGTTTGATCAAGCAGAACTTCAAAAAGTGAGTATTTGTGCTCACCTTCTGGTATATGTGCAGAGTTTCTGCTTCTACTGGGGGCTAGTACCAAGACAGGTTGTCAAGGCACTCATACACAATGATTATGGCTATGATATGAAAACCTGAATGAAAATCAGTGATGCACAATGCTGGTTCCAATAACAAAACATAGCCATTTGTCAGGGACCTAGAATTAGCTTTGGTCCCATGTGAGGACCAAAATCCTAGCAGGGAGTTGTAAGCTGGTTCTGGCATTGCCATTGTATCTGATTCAGACTGAAATTAAGAAAGGGAAAGAAAAGATAAAGGGATGCTAAGAGAAGGAACTGAACATGCCATCATTTAACAATCCTGAATGGAGCTGGGGTTTTACTTATGAGATGAAGATGTTGTAGGATTCTGCTTTACTCTCTTCTATATGAAGATGTATTTACAAAGTCTAGTTCCATTTCCATATACCCACCCATATTAATGTGCTCATATAGTATGGTCCATAAATTTCCTATCATCATCTAAGATGATGTACTCACATGGTCCAATTCCATAGGAGATAATGAACAAGAATATGAAAATAACACTGCAGTAGGCCATCCAGGGGAACTGATTCTAGTCAGAAAACAATGAGGAAAGAAAGGGGGAATTAATATGGTGGTAGAATAACCTGCTCATTACTTTCTACTATCTGGTTTAGTGATGGCCAAGGGTCTGCTTTATATATAGGGAGTAATATCACTTGTATCAAGGAGTGGGATGGAGGAGAGTTTAGCAGCTGAGGGAAGAGACAAAAGAGATTCAGGAGCTTAAAAGGGTGTGGATGTTTTGCACACGGGGAAAAAGATTTTCAGTAGCTGAGATGATCATTGGGCAGCAGACACAGCCACTTGTGAGTGGAGAGGAGTGTGTGAGGTGCTGGTGAATGAGAGAGGAGACAGCGGGAATGCTCATTGTAAAGATTTTGACAACAGCAAGGCGAGAGACACCCACTGGAGAGTGGTGTGTGAGGGGTTAGGTAGTAAGAAGATTGGAAAAAGACTAGATCAGAGCATCTTCCTCATGGTTCAGTTACTCTGGCAGCTGGAATGTGGATAATGCTAGGTTAGGAGGATGCAGCACAGAGACTCCGCCAGGTGAGGACAAGGATGAAGGCCTCATAGAAGGAGCCATGAGTATCCATGTAACATTCAGCCCTGCATTTGTTAGAATGCAAAACTAAGGCTGACTCTGAGTCTCCCACCAAATGTCATCACGGGGACCAGGCTTAATTTGAAAATAACATAAACAGCAGTTTCTGTGAAAAGAAAAGCTTCCTTACCTGCAGTGAGAGAGTTGTTACTAGGAATGCCAGCATCCCTGCCATCAACCCATAACCACCCCATAACAGTATCCGCCTGCCAAACCGGTCGATGATGGAGCTCTGAAGATCAGAAAACACATTGATATTACTGGAAGCATGGCAAATTCTAACCTCCACGCTCCAAAGGAATTTGACTTTCATTCTCTCTTGCTGTCTCCTTCATTCCTTTTCCTCTCGGAGTTCAGAAATAGATTGTAACTGGGAAACATCTGTTAGCCCTGTGATCAAGCAAAGCAGTGCTAGGTGCTAGCCTGATGAACTCTGTGGGCATTTTGGAGCAGCATTTATAATGGAGACTGCCCTTTGGGGCCAGAAAGGGCAGCCTGTATTTCTGACATGATGCTGCTTCCCTCAACCCCTCACTTTCCTAGTAAATCAAACACTTCCATTTGAACTTATTTCAGTTAGGACCATAGGGATGTTGTTCTGTGTTATTTGTGGTCCCATCTATTTAATTATCTGTTAATATGCCAGCTAGCTGTAGCCTTGGTTTAGTATCCCATGCAGAGTCTGAACTTGGCTTGTGCATCTCTGCTGTAGCAATAGTAATGGACTTAACTGAAAATTCTCCTAAAATAGACATGGGTGCCTTGTTTTACGTATGTTTAAAACAAAAATTACAAATCATAAGTTTTATAAGGTTCTCTCTCAGCTGTGTTAGTTCCTTCCCTCGTGTCATTGATAAAGATGAATTATTATATTATGGCCATGGTTGCAAATGGATCCCAAGGATCTATGCAAAGATGGGTGAAGCAGATTTGAGGCTGAAGTTCTGTGGATACTCTAATTTCAGAGAGAGTCAGGTAGGCAGACTGAATACCACAGTTAACATCCTTTCCCTTGCAAAAAATGTCATCGGGATTTTAGTACTACAGCTGTTCAGGGGTTCCATGTTATATCTTACTTAGGGGATAGCAGCATATCTCCAACAATATAGTGAGTCACCTAGCACCATGCTGTGTCATTTGATCAGTACTGACTCTGAGTGCCACCTACTGAATCCCATCACTTTCTACAGCACTGTGACATTTTCCTAGATATTTCTCATTCAAGGAATAACTCTGCTGCATCCTATTTCATTACTGAGTTACCATGAGGTTATATCCCCAGCTTACAGACAGCCTCTATACCTGACAGACCATCACATAGATTTTCAGGGTATTATGTATAAAATTGCCAAATTACACGCTGAAAGTTAGATTTTCAAAAGTGAATCAACCATTTCATGTAGCCACTGCAGTCTGCCACTATCTTGACATAAAGTGGCATTGTTTCCCTTTGTCTTTCTCACTTCTTCTGCTATATCTGATCTATCATACAGCTGTTACCCATATATAAATATTATCAATGGGAGTAGGATATAAACACCATTTAAAAATAACCAGAAGTCTTGATTTTTAAAATAAATTGTGGACCATGACACACACATCCCAGCAAAAAAGATGGGCAGTAATCTGAGGGGTAATGAGGAGGTATCAGAGGGTTCTTATCGTTCACCAGCACCTCATTGTGGTGTTGACAAAACTGTATACATTTCCCTGGGTTCAGTCACTCAAGTGAAGGCACTCATTAGCATTCTGAAGGAGATGGATTCTCAGCTCTCAAGCCAAGTTGTCTGGCTGCTTACCCCTTTCAGAGTCCCAGGGAACAAACAAACAACTTAGGAGCAGCAAAATAAACAAAGGAAAAGAAAATATACAGACAGACAGTCCCATTTGGCCCTTGGCCTCTCTTCCTTCAGAAGGGCCCTGGGCAGGCCATAGCATAGCTCAACGTCTACTGGTTCACCAGCAGAATAGATAGATGACAGCCCCCTTTGCCTTTGTGGACTTGGGTGTTCTTTTAGGCAAGAGTGTAGATTCTGGTCTCTGTCAGGCCTCTCCCTGGGAGCTAGGAAGCTCAACACTCTGCTCTTCTCAGAGCTGCCCACCAGTGAAGTCTGGTCTACGCTTAAAAATTAAATTGACCTAACTCTGGTGTTCAGGGCTTTGAAAAATTGTGTGCCCTGAGGGCTGTAGTTAGGACCTAACTCCCGGTGTAGACGCTGCTAGTTCGATGGACAAATTCTCCTGTCGTCCTATTCTTCTGAGACACCCATCTCTCGGAGAGATTGATTAACTACATTGACAGAAAAACTTCTGTCCATGTAGGAAGCATCTGCATTGTGGCACTGCAGCAGCACAGCTGCAGTGACGTAGCTGTGCCACTGTAGTGTAGTCATGCCCTGAGCTGAGCTTCCCCCATCTTCTCTTCCAGAACTCAAAATGACTTGCAGCTGTGATGAGGTGGGGCCACTTCAGCCCAGAGAAACTCCTTAGGCCCTTCCTGTTGCAGGATTTATGTCGTCTTTCACAGTTTCATATGGTGGGGTAGTGGTGACATAAAGATTATTCCGTTCGTGTATTGAAAAAGTTCGTTTTAAGAAGGAACTGGCTCAAATAACATTTCCCTTCACCCTCCAGACCGAAGTCAGATCTGACTTACACACAGGATGTTCGAGAAGAATTCACAGATTCCAACTCCTAATGCTATATATGGAATAAGGTCTTCATCCAACCTGGCTGTGCGGAGCACTTCAAAGGTATAAAAGTAGACCTGGAAAATGCAGTGAAAAGGAATTTTAACAATGAAGTGTAATCAAGGTATGTGAGTTGTGCTTGTGCAGCAGGATTCAGATCTCGATCCTTCACCAGTACAATATCGCCAAGTGGGTTTTTATTGGGGGGTCAGGAGAGGAAACAGAGGGGCCTGGATTCTATTTGGACAAAGAAAGAGAAACTGAGGCAGCTGTTTGAAATCTGAAATTTGAGGGTCTTTAGGGATTAACAAAGGGGTTTTGAACATCAAGAAAAAATGAAACTGAAAGAAGCATTTTGATAGGAGAAAGGAAGGAGTAAATAAGGGAATTGGGAGAAGGAGCTGGTTGGAGCCAAAAAAAGAAGAATGGTACTGGGCAGAGGAGACAAGAAAGAAAAAGGTTCTTAGGGCACTTGCTGTCTGGTTTGGCAGAAGCTGGTAGAAGGAGATCTCTTGATACCACACAGAATGAAGGGTAGATGGTAATACGCATCTGCTACTAGCAGACAGGAACTTAAGAAAACTGAGAACCAAATCTGTACAAAGAGTTCTTAAGATGGAGAGAGTGAGCTTGTACATCCATCTGTCCTAGAGAAAGAGCTTATAGTGAGAATAGAAATGAAATCAATAAGACAATACACTTTCAGGGAACATTAACATCCGCTGTGCTGGACCTATTGTATACACAGTCGTGTTCACTTTAGAGTGCTGAGAAGTACGGTTGTGTTAATGCCAGTGAATGTTACCACACAACTTACTGCAGTGAACTATCTATGAGGAGGAGAAAAGAGGATCAGGAGGAAGTAACAAGTAGGAACTATGGCTCTGTAATGTTCTCAGTGCTACCTAATAACAGTTCTGAGGTTGGAATTGAGGAATACTCAACTGCAGTCAAGCCACAAAGCTGTAAACTCATCATAAGGATAATCAGGATATACAACTGCCAACGCAAGGCTGGTTCTTTTATCACTTCCAGGACACTCATGGTTTTGTTGCTTTTCATTGCTGCCTTCTCCTTCATCATGTCATCAAACTCTGCTTGATGATCCCCTTCACCCCACAGCTGCTTCATGGCTATGGAGGAAAAATAGCAAAGCATAATTATTAGTAATATTGTTTTTTATTTATAACACTGTAGTGCCTTGCAGACCTATCAATCAGCTGATCCATCCACTCATCTCCATCATTCAATTGGCTAATGAATTAGTGACTAGATTATTCAATAATCATTCAGTAATCCTTCATCAGTCCATCAGTAATCATTCATAAGTCAATCAGTAATCATTCATCAGTCTATCAGTAATCAGTCCATCTATTGATCTATCAGTCATTGATTGAAAAAATTAATCGGATATTGCTTAATGGAACACACTATTACACATTACTATTAGCTGATAGATGTCTATCTCTTGTTTGTGTAATACAGTAGTATTTTAGAGGGTGATCTTGAATAACTGCGGATTCATAATTTTTGTCTACACTAATTTAGATCTACACCAATATCAGTACAAGATCCTTGTTGACTAGAATTCTTAAGAAAGATCATTGGCGGATGATGGGAAACTTGGTTCCATCTAACAGGCCGACCCCTTCAATGCTATCAATATAACAAATCAGAGATTTGGAGAAGGGCTTGTCCCATTTTACCTTTCAAACAACCTTCAGTGTCATCCTTTTGCATCAAAAGGTAGGGTGGAGACTCAGGGAAGAATGGCAAAGAGATCAGCTGGACAAATGCTGCAATTCCACATGTGGCCAACAGCAAAGGCCATAAGGACTCTGTTCCTAAAAACACTCTGTAGAGAGCATATAAAATATATTTATGGTTTAATAAAATAAAATTATATAACTTTGTTTTCTGGAGCAAAAAGTGGACCAATACATGCTATATTCAGATGGAAATGGAGAGAATAAATTGAAAGAAAGAAAATTTGGACAACTCGAAAGGAAAATAGCTAAGTAAGTACCTTCGTTCTATAGTTTGTCTTTGAGGTTTTTCTCATTATTAAAAAAATAAAAATTCAGTGGAGTTTGTTAGTCTATGCAACTACTGTTGAGACCAATGCTGCAATTCTACATAGGACTGAAGAATTCAGATCCTCAATATTAATGAGTTATAACTATATACAATTATTTATTAGTAACTTTAGCAACTTCTGTTTCGTGTGATAAGTAGAGAAACTGACACAATATGCATAGACAGTGGGAAAAATGGATGAAAAGAAAAAATATTTAGGTTGCTTGGTCCCTAGATAAGTACATATATTCTACCTGGAGAAAGGTAGTAGCCTAGGACTTGGGAAACAAATGTTTGATTCTGTGCTCTGACACAGAGTTCGTGTGTGATGGTGGGCAAGTCACATAGCCTCTCTGTGCCTCAGTTCCCCATTTAAAAAATGGGGATTATAGTACTTTTCTATCTCACAGGTGCATTGTGAAGATAAGTATATTGAAGATTGCAGGGTGCTCACATACTGTGGTGATAAGGCCATGTAAGTATGTAAAATAGACAGGTACCTTAATCCCAAAATTTGCCCTAAAATTTTTCCTAGTGTCGAAAACATAAGAGCATTGGTGTTTGCAAATCCACGCATCTTCTTCGGTGAAATTTCTCCTAGGTATTGACAGTGTGCATTCAAACATACACCTTGAATGGGGAGAAGAAATAGGAAAGTTTTATATTTTTAGAAATTAAAATTATTTTTCTTTTCAAATCACATTCTGCCAAACTGAAGCACTCTCCTTTTGTGACTTGTTTCTTAAATATCATCTACAATAAGTCATCAAACTGGAAAATTACATTTTCTAGAACAAGACATTTAATAAATCACTACTCCCATTACCAAAATTTGTTTCAGTTGGGTCCTTGTGGAAGTAAATGGTGATTTACTATATTTTATTCTTGAACAGCCCCTTCCTAGCTGGCTGAATACGCAGGAGAACTGCTTGAGCTGCACCATCCTATAGATGTGTGCAGCTTGCTTCCTCTGATGCTGGGTGTGGCATGACCCCCACCTCCTCCCTAACCCTTCCTGCTCCACCTGGGGTGCTGTGCTCACTGAGCAGCTCTGAGTGGGAGTGGTCCCTATCGTCTCCCAAGAGAATAACTTGTGTATGCACACTATATGAGGTCCTACCTGCACTGATGCCATAGAGGAAACGTCCAATCAGAATCATCTCAAAAGACTTGGCGGTCTTACTGAAGCCCATGTGCAAGGCAGCAACCATTATGAGCATACTGTTGCACAACAGACATTTCTTTCTATAGCAGCAAATGAAATACAGATGTGAAACAGGTTTTCCCATAAATATCTCCTCTGTCACTTTGAACAAACGGACTCCTGTTATCCAGTGAATGTATAGACCAAGCCATGGCCGCTCTTAAAAACCAGTGCTTTGGCACATAGCAATTTCTGTTAGGTAGTAACATGGGAGACACCAAAGGGGAGCACTCAATTGTGGTTATAGTGGATTCCTGAAGAGAGAAGTGCTGAGAGAAAATATTTAAACAGCATTCATTGATCCCTTCCTAGGATCCTATCAATTAAAAACAAAAAGTCGTCTTTTTCAGGCAATGTATCAGAACCTCAGAAAATATCTTTTTACGTGGGCAATATTTTACAGCTGTTGCCCCAGGAAATAGATATTTGCATACTAGAGAATCTCCTGAGAATGGAATTCAAATAAAATTTAAGTGAAAAGATATATGTTTACATTTTACATTGAATAATTATGAAATAATTAATACATAATTAAGAAAAGAACAATAAGGAAACAGTAACAATTGTGCATTTTTATTGGTCTAATTTACATATTCTTATTTATTCTTATAATATTCTGTTTTTTTCACGTTCATCACAGAGAGCTTTAAGAATTCCCACATTCACTATCCTATATCTCCCCCAAGAAAGAGTGTATTTCAGCGGCAATTCTATTGGACAGATATTAAAATAATGTTTAGCCCCTCCTCCCAGCTTGTTGGAAAGAAATTGTATATAAAATCATCCGTAGTGGAAATGTGTTTGTGTATCTTTAAGGGATAAGACAGCTTGTTAACCTTTAGAACTCTGTGTTCTTGTTTAAGGACACTTGAAAACTTCATGTTCTGAAGGGTTGGTTCGGATTTTATAGAGACTTTCTGGCAGCTGAAAGTGGAGATCTAGGATAGTGGCAGAAAAGATAGGTTGGGGAGGGTCAAGTGGAGATGTGTATTTAAGGAAGTTGGTTGGAGAGGGAACCAGCAGCTGGAAGAAAGGTTGAGTGGAAGCATATAGTGTGAGCATGTGAATTGGTCCAAAAGCTGAGAAGGGGACTGGAGAGAGAACTGGGATGGGGGAACAAGAAAAAGCAGAGATACAAATACCTGGTCTATACTGGAGGTGGGAGAGTCAACCTAAGATACACAGCTTCAGCTACTCAAATAGCGCAGCTGAAGTTGGAGTATCTTAGATCGACTTACCCAGCCATCCACATGGCAGCGAGTCGACCGCTGCTGCTCCCCCATCGACTCCGCTTCCACCTCTCACTGAGGTGGAGTACAGGAGTCCACGGGGAACACGCTCGGGGATTGATTTATTGTGTCTACACTAGATGTGATAAATTGATCCCTGATAGATTGATCACTGCCTGCCGATCCGGCGGGTAGTGTAGACAAACCCAAAGAGATGAAGTAGAGAACTAGTATCTGGGAAGCAGATACTATTGAGGACATCTTTGGTTTGTTGAAAGGGGTCTGCAGCTGGTATATTTACTATTGCAAGGAATACAGAATGATGAATTTAGCCCTGGTAGATAAGTAAATGGGGAAATTATTTTCAAATATTTTGTTAGTCTGTGTGTATCTATATCCATCTCTATCTTTGTAATTTTAAGTCCACTTCCTCTCTGGGGTTCTACTAAGGGAAGGCACCTTCATTTCCCACAAGAGGTTCTCTAGTTGTTTTGCCTGGGGAGTCTGCAACAGGGAGGAACTAAATTAATTAATCTCCTGACTGCCCAGGCCACACACTCTTCTCAGCCAGCAGCACTGTAAACTTGTGCAGCTGCAATTTTGCCATGGACTTTATACTGCTGGGGGCCTGCACCCTGCTTCACACAGAATGAAGCTAGTGAAAAATGGGTGAGTTTAGCCTATTTTCAGTTAGCTCTCAGTCCTAGTCCCTTGTAGTCTTGCAACTGACTTCAATGAGACCATGTTTTAGCCTTTAATGATGTAGGAACTTAAACAGTTTTTGTCTTTATTTATTTAAAAATCATTTTGTTCTCTTTCCAGTAAAATGCTTTTCAGTGTTAAATAAACTAACAGTAGCCCACACAAACTGGCTAGCTGGTTTGTTAGCTGATTCCATTGTTACAATTCCTCATTAGTGAGCTGTTCAGAAAAGATACGTACTTTCCATATTTCACAAACAGGTATCCACTACACAGACACCCCAGTAGTCCCCCTACACAGAAGACAGACACAATGAGGGACCACAGCAATGTGATGGTCTCCTGATGGAGGGGAGAGCCATATCGCTCCAGCCAGGTTTTGTTGATAAACCTCTTAATGTGCTGAGAAGAAAAAGGGGATTTTCATTAACAGTAATTATGACTCCAATGCATTATTCACAACCATGCTTCATTATATTTAAAGCTGGCTTTGGTTTCAACCAATAGGTACTATTTAAAGCATGACAACATAAGACTTACTTGCAAATAAAAGTTAAGGAAAAGCCCACATACCCATGTTTCTTGTTGTTGCCAATCTGTATCTCTGAAAATCAGTTTTGAATTGCTATATATTAATTTTAAATGGGGGAATAATAGGGTGGTGGTATTATACACATCTGCACTAGAATTTAGTGATGATGTCAGAAATGCTGTTTATTATTTTTAATTAACATTCTGATTGAATTTATTGCTTACAAAAACAAAGACTAGTAATATATGAGCTTCCCCAGTAAATTCTGATAGTACACCTAATCCTTGACATTATGGTGTTATTAATTAATTAATATTATTACAGTCAAGGGCTTTTCTCTTGAGCAAAGACTGCACCAAATTGTGCCACTTTTTTCATGACTGTATGATGCAATAACCAAACTTGTTTTCACACACAACCTAAACAGTCTTTGAATCTAAGTGTTGAGAGAGGAAAGGCTACTGCACAAATTAACTGCACAATCTCATCCACTGAAACTTGGCTTGTAAAATGTTGTGTAAATTTCTACACTCAAATATTGAGTCCTGTTATGGATTCCTTTTAAACGTCCATATTCTTGAGTGTAGGTGATGGGGACACTGGAAGGAAGGCCAAATAATGTTTTGATGGTTGAAAGCTCAACCGCACCACCACTTCTTAACCTTGATGTATAATTAAGTTTATAGTTCACACACAACCTTTACTACCCAGTCCATGGAGTGTGATTTAAGGGACTATAAAGATATTTCAAAATGAAGAAGACAGTAGCAGAGAGGGATTTATCAAGAGTCCTCTTCCTAAGTCCCTCAATTCAGCAATAGACTACATAGGGAATAGTGCTAATTCCCCAATGTCCTCAGCCTTTCAAAACTCTACTGGAATGCTATCTGTGGAGTGAAGTTCTGTCCTTTATCCAGCCTCTCATCTTACTCTTTCTTATTGTACAGAATGGGCATGGAAAGAGCTGGGAAAAGTCTCAATAGAAACAGTTAATGAATTATTTGAAGGACAAAGAGCATCCTCAAGCTAAGACTCAGCCCCATGCAAATTCAACCAAAGAGGTGTCTTTGATTAAGGCTTTGCTTACCATGGAAGGGTAGTTGATCACAGAGATATTAAAACCTAATAAGAGGTTTCCACCAATTCCCAGCACAAGCATCATTTGAAATAGCCCCCGATACTGAATCTACAAAAAGATGATAAAACACAACCTCAGTTTATGGTTAGAGTAGTATGGTCCTCAGATCCATGTATCTACAGCTCTCCCTTTCCAGAACCATGTCTTATTCACTGCAGATGCTTCTAGTTATAGAAACCTTTTCACACTATGCAAGGTTCCAGCCCCAAAGGGTGCCATTAACCATTCAAAGATGCCCCCCATGCCAGGCAAGTGGTCAGAGAGAACCGACAGCCATTGGAGTCTCCTTATCTAAAGAGACAAGACAAAAAAGACCCACTATTATCCACTACATGGGAAGGACTGTTGCATTCAGGATGATAAAGTTGACAGTGTCAATGAACATGTAAATATGCTGTCATAATGCCTATTAATGATACTGGGATGTGTGAAACTGCAGCATTTCATCCCCTCTTATCCCATGTTACCTGTTTTATTTCTACAAAGGGAGAACTTTTATTCTTTACCACCTTTGTCAAAACAGTATTTCAGGAACTGGCTAAAGAAGATTTTTTCATATTAGGCTCACTACGTTGAGGCCATGTCTACACTTCCACTTAAACTGGCAAAACTTGTATTGCTTGGGGTGTGAAAAAACACACCCCTGAGCGACAGAAGTTTCGTCGGCATAAGTGGTAATGTGCACAGTGCTATGTCGGTGGGAGAGCTTCTCCTGCTGACATAGCTACCACCGCTCATTGAAGTGTTTTTTTTATGTCAGCAGGAGAGCTCTTTGCTGTCCACATAAAGCAGGTACATGAATGATCTTACAACGGTGCAGCTGCATCAATACAGCTGTGCCACTCTAAGCTCGCTAGTATAGACATGGCCTGAGAGAATTGTTAGTCTTCGGACTGTCACTACCTCTGGGCCATGAGAGAACCCTGACACCCCAGACAAGTTTGTTTTCATTCTGCTGAATGCTTTGGGAAGCACTGTTGGCAGTGCTATACTTTCTCTTTGCTCCTGGAACAACCTGAAGACAATAAAGAAATGCTTCTTCCTCTGATGGCTATCCCAGTGCAACCATAGAGCTAAGATAACTGTAAACTAGCTATAACTTTAACAATTAGAATTATAACTATGTCTTTTTCTACATAGCACACAATGAGAGACAGGACAGACAGCATCTTTTCATTCTGAAAATCTATCAATCTTTCTTTTAACTGACCTTTTCACTGGTTCCTTAAACTCGCTTGAGTTGTGTCACCTTTTTTTTAGCTCTATGGATGAGTAGCACTATGTAAGAGCTAATTGGTAGTATTAACTATTATGTGCTTTCCAGATCAGTACAGTATATTGTGTCCTAACAAACTCCTGTCGTTTTTTATGTTTATTGGAAAATTTAATGTGGTTTCCTTTGTATTTCACCTCCTCGTATTTTGCTCACCACCTGGAAGGATCCAGCCTTGGGTTCTGAAGGAATTAGCTGAAGAAATCTCTGCAAGTATTTGCAAACTCATGGATAGTAGGAGGTCCCGGAAGCTGAGGAAGGACTAACGTAGTGCCTATCTTTAAAAGAGAGAAAAAGAAGGAGCTGGGGAACTGTTTTTTGACAGGGTAACTGGTTTGGTGGATAGGTGAAATGTGGTGGACGTAATATACCTGGACTTCAGCAAGGCTTTTGACACAGTCCCACATGACATTCTGATAAGTAAGCTGGAATAATATGGACTTGGCTCAGTTACTATTAAGTGGATGCATAATTGGTTAAACAACTGCAAATAAAGAGAACTATTAAAGGAATTATGTCAGATTGGAGGGAGGTCTCAAGTGGGGTTCCATAAGGATATGTTCTGGGTGTGGTGGTGTTTAACATTTTTAACAACAACCTGGATGTAGGAATAGAGAACATACTGATCAAATCTGCAGATGACACGAAACTAAGGGGATTGCCAACACTTTGGAGTATAGAGCTAAAATTCAGAGAGATCTTGATAAAATGGAGAACTGGGCTATAGCTAACAAAATGAAATTCAGCAAAGACAAATGTAAGGTGCTACACTTAGGAAATTAAAACTAAATGAACAAATGCAAAATGGGGGATAACTGGTTTGGCAGCAGCACAACTGAGAAAGATCTTGGAGTTGTGGTGGATCACAAGCTCAACATGAGTGAACAATGCAATGCTGTTGCAAAAAAGAAAAAAAAGGCAAATGCAGTTTTAGATTGCATTAACTAAAGCATAGCATGCAAGTCATGGGGGGTGATAGTACTGATCTATTCAGCACTAATTAGGTCTCAGCTGGAGTCCAGTTTTGGTCACCAATGTACAGAAAGGATATAGAGAAACTGGAAAGGGTCCAGAGACGAGCAACGAAGATGATTGGAGGGATGGAGTGCAAGTCATATGAGCAAAGGTTTGAGGAATTTGGTATGTTTAGTTGGGAAAAGAAGAGGTTAAGTGGGGACATTATAGAGGTCTTCAATACTTGAATAACTGCCATCAAAAAGATTGAGAAAAGTTGTTCTCTCGCCACAGAGGGCAGGACAAGAGACAATGGGTTCAAACGACAACATAGCAGACTTAGATTAAATCTCAGGAAAAATTTCCTAGCTGTAAGAACAGTTGTAGCTGTAGGACAATGGAACAGACTACCTACAGAGGTTGTGGAAGCTTCTTCACGGAAGGTATTCAAAAGGAGACTGGATAGCCATCAGTCATGGATGGTAAACACGACAAATCCTGCATCTTCACAGGGGGTTAGACTAGATGACCCTTGTGGTCCCTTCTAATCCTATGGTTCTATGCTCCTATAACCTTTATTATGTCAGCATAGCTAACTATGGGAAACTCAAATGTTATAAAACAGCTTTAAAACCCTCCATGAGATTTTTATGAAAATGAGCCTCTAAAAGAAATGTGATAGGTTCTTTGTGTCTATATTATTATTTTTGAACCCTAGGGGAAGTTCCTCCCTCTCTTAATAAGGAGGAAGAATGTCCTCTTACAGGCGTCAATGCATTTTGAGATGAATTTTCACATACCATTTCAATTTCCATACTGTTCATGGGGCTTGGTTTCTCCTGCTTTCTCACATCACCTTGCAGGCTCACATACAACTTTCTCTCATTTATACTTGTATATTTTTAGGAAATGTTGCCTCCTCCTGAACCCCTCAGAGTGGAAGCAAAGGCACAAGTGTCTCACCACAACACTGTTTGCTGTATTTCTTCTTCTTCCTCCCTTGCTGGGCTTCCAACTGTTTCAGCACCTTGAGGTAATCATCCTTTATCAGCAGTACCTCCCTATTTTTGTTAAAGGGGTATTGCCCCCAAAATTGTGTTTTGCTCTGTCCATCGTAATCACTACCAAATAGACCATTAGGTATCCCCTTGATGTACTCTTTATAACTATATCAAACTGTTTTAAAGATTATTTAATGAAAATGTGCAGTACCTTCTCCAGCATTGGTAGTGGTGGGTAGGAAGTGGAAGACAGATCCTTCCTATTATTAATATCTGATATGATTTTAAAAAAAAGGGTACTCACCAGGTCTGACAGGCAGCTGGCCATTTCCTATTGAAAGCTCGGCTGTTCGTAATCCCTGGCAAGTCCCTGTCAGATGAGTGATCTGCTTTCTAAGCTTTTTTACCCAGGCATGTTATTTAAGTAATGTGGAGCTGGGATTATGGGACTGAAGTTAAATTTTTACTTTCTAGGTTTTCAGTGAATTATGTTATTTTTAGTCATTGGACAGGGTTTAGACCTATTGGATTAAATATTTCTAGAAACAGATATGTCAAGCCCAGTACAACATAGAGAGAGATTTTTCCTCCCCCTATATTCGGAGGGGTCTTGCTGACTTGGGATGAGAAGCACAGGCAGCTAGGTCAAACATCAAAGCTAAACGGTGTTCCAGTTATTGTAACATACTTTGATTCTCTGATATATGAGAGATTAAGAACATAAGAAAGGCCGTACTGGGTCAGACCAAAGGTCCATCTAGCCCAGTATCCTGTCTACCGACAGTGGCCAATGCCAGGTGCCCCAGAGTAAGTGAACCTAACAGGTGAGGATCAAGTGATCTCTCTCCTGCCATCCATCACTCCCCTCTGACAAACAGAGGCTAGGGACACCATTCCTTACCTATCCTAGCTAATAGCCATTAATGGACTTAACCTCCATGAATTTATCCAGTTCTCTTTTAAACCCTGTTATAGTCCTAGTCTTCACAGCCTTCTCAGGCAAGGAGTTCCACAGGTTGACTGTGCACTGTGTGAAGAAGAACTTCCTTTTATTTGTTTTAAACCTGCTGCCCACTAATTTCATTGGGTGGCTCCTAGTTCTTCTATTATGGGAACAAGTAAATAACTTTTCCTTATTCACTTCCTCCACATCACTCATAATTTTATATACCTCTATCATATCCCCCCTTAGTCTCTCAGAGATTGCTCTGAGGTTGTTCCTTGTATAGTAACTTATTCATTTTAAGACTGATGAATGTTTAAACAGTTTAACACCATTCTGAAACCTCAGCTCTGTTGTTGTTGTTTCAGCCTTCAAACATCTTACCTCACTTTTAAGACCCTGCACAGCTCTCTTCATCTTTCCTTTAATTTCCTCGTCCTCCTCTTCATTTTGTGTATGCTCCTCCCAAACTTCATCTAAATGTCTCACTTGTATCTTCTCCGACACTTTTCTTCCACTCTTCCCCTTACACTCTGAACTTTCTCCCTCTCCTTACAGACTGGATGATCCCTGTCTCTTTTGCCAAATTTTTCCTTAAAACATACCCCTTTAGGAATGGTGTTTTAGTGATAGTCCAGTTGAGAAATAAATTTTATTTTTAAAATCATTGACCTACATCTGACTAGTTTGTATTCAATCTAAACTATTTATTTTGGTTGTAAACTCTTTATGGCAAGGCCTATGTCTTCCTTTATATTCTGTACTGTGCTGAACATACCAGCAGGTGGCAATCTCTAGTGTGGAAGATGATATCTAGAAGATAACTGGTGCACACACACTGCATAATGGCAGAGGTCAGGGAAATACTAGCCAAGAAATTGGGGAAAATCCTTATTTTTGCAAAGAGTACTAAGATATATATAATATCTACACAGAAAAGACAGGAATATGGTTTTTAAGACATCTTGATACTCAGTTTATCTTCCTAAAAAGGCTGAAGAGCTGAGATTATCCTGCTAAGATCTGAACCTCTGGCTCCAGCAAGTCTACTTATTCCAAATCTGATGCTGTGATTCCTAACCCTCCCGTTGGCATATAGTATTTACATTTTATAAGTTGTCACTATATCTTGTATGCATGTACAACACATTTTATCAAACAAAAGTAATTAATGGAAATTACATATTTTCTCCCTCTTGCATGGCATAGATTCTGATTTTTGAGCAGTCCCTTAACCTATGCTCCAAAATCCATTCTAGCTGGTGATTGTGTTAATGTTATACAGAGCATTTCTCTACTTGCTGATCAAGTTCACATAGAGAAGGGAAGCAGGTGAAAAGTCAGGCAGACTGCATTAATAACTGGGATCAGGTGAGTCACATTGCATGCTGTATGGAGACATATAAGAGGATCTTACTCTGTGAAAAACTGCTATGTCATACCAGGAAATGCAAAGCAGACTGAAGGAGGCTCTTCAGGCAGATGATTTCACTGCATTCTAGGAGCCCTAACCTAAGAAGAGTTGAGTGTCCTCAACCTCCATTGACGTTAAAGGGTGATGAGGATGTTTAGCACGTCACAGGAGGGGTCCAAAATGTGTAGATTTGGGGACAGATTTACAAAGGCATTTAGGTGCTTAAAGATGCAGGTAGACACCTGGAACTAGATTTTAAAAGGAGTTAGGTCCATAGGTGCTTTTGAAAATTCCACTAGGCAACTAACTAACTGCATCTTCAGGTGCCTAAATATCTTTGAAAATCTACTCAATTTGTGGCTCTGAGTCTTCATGATCAGCTGTGCTGGCAAGCTCTCCATGCTGTTCAAAAAGGACATAAAAATTCAGAAGTTCCTGGGGCTTTAACAGGGGAGGGGCTGTTTCCTGTGTACCTGGCTGATGTGCAGTGGAGTTGAAAGTGCTCTCTGGAGCAGTCACAGTGGAGCACTGTGGGACACCTCCTGGAGGCCAATTCATTTGAATTATACAATGCAGTTTCTATACTATCCCATGTCGATCTGGGGATGTTGAATCAAGTGCTACACCTCTTGCAGAGGTGGAGGTCAGAAGTCGACTTTACAGGCCACTTAGGTCGGCAGAAGGGACTCAGTAGTGCAGATACATACATTATTGGATTGACTTAACATGGATGATGCTGACCTAAGTTTGTAGTGTAGACCAGGCCAATGTCTGTGATGATTCATGTTTACTCAGAGTGTGGAAAGCTCTCTGGACTTGGGATCTGGAATATCTCAATATCTTTTCAGTAACTTTAATGGCCCATCCTTGTCTTTTCCTGGGCTGGACAATAGGACATTACCTGGAGCCAGTTACATGTAAACACCATGCTTGGGAGGTGCCCCTCCCTGCTATGAGATGTAGTTGACATTATGAGCAGTTTCCTAAATTCACAAATGCACAGATTCATAACCATAATCTGTGTACATATCTCATCATGACTATGATGATCAGAACATTACAAGGTTCCATTAAAGTCCTTACTCAATGTATTTTTTTTAGTACAGTATGCAATAGGCTGGTTCAACTGCTCATTTTTGGGGTTTAAACCTTTTCTTCTCCCCCTGCTTATTGTATTTCAATAGTAAAACAAACCCGAGGCTGCATATTCTTAGCAAATCTATTTTGTGCCCCTTCTGTTAAAGAGGAATCAGTTTCCCTTACTCTTCCCTGCACAGACCGCAAAACACAGGGAAAAACTACTCTTACATTCAAGTTGTCTGCCTGAAAAGCATTCTGTCTTTCAATACTTGAAAAGTGATAATAGCACAACGGCTGCAGAATAACTGGTTTTTTTAAAATATATGAATTAATACTGGCATTTAAAGTGTTAGTGAAGAGAGAGAATACTCATCATGAGTAACTTGATAGGGCATGAGAGGAAGTGGTGGAAACTAAACAGAAACAACTCCCTGTCCCTGGCTGTTATGGGAAGGAGTATACCTCAAGGACATGGGATAGCAAGAAGATCCTCCAGTACTCTGCATGGATGTATGATCTCATGTTACTCTCCATTGGCTGGCAGAGGATAAGGGAAACACTAATATCACAGTTGAAGAGATCTTCTTTAGCTCAGGTGACAAAGGTGCATGTTTGTGGAGCTGGAGTTTCTGTATGTGCTCGTGTGAGTTTTCTGGTAATTGTACCTGTTGTCTGCAGCTAGGATGACCAGATGTCTCCATTTTATAGGGACAGTCCCAATTTTTGGGTCTTTTTCTTATAGAGGCTACTACTACCCACCATCCCCAGTCCCGATTTTTCACATTTGCTGTCTGGTCACCCTATCTGCAGCAAATGGATTTGTTATAATACTTCTCCTAGTTCTGCAGAAGATACGTGTTTTAAGGGCATATTTTCATACCTTTGATGCAGCCCTCACTGTCCTTTCTGTGGCCTGGAGAATCAGGGGGAAATGGCAACATGAGCAGCTGGATTAGTGCTGGTATTGCACTGGCAGCCATGTAAATGGGCCAGAGGGCTTCTGGTCCCAGAATTTCACTGAAATAAACACATTGTGGTGAGAGAACCTGAATTACAATAGTCCATGGCAATATGTGTATGTAAGTATAACAATATAGTTTCATCTTCTAGTAACTGAAGACCCAAAAGAGAATATCAGTGTTATTACTGCTAGTGTTAAAGGCAGTACTCAAGCAGTTATCTGCTGCTTTCTGATCCAAGGATGTTTGTGTTCCACTCAGGACAGAGTCCTCCCTTTAACACCCAATCAGTAGGCTAGCTCGCCCTTTGTTCTGAGTCCGACACAGATGACTGTTGGTCATTGTCCTTATTGTAACTGTACTGTACTTGTACCTTGTTGTCTGTTGCAACAGTTATTTGTTATTTGTGTTGTAACTGTACTGTACTTGTTGTAACTTGTTGTCTGTTGCAACAGTTATTTGTGCACCTCAAGCACTTGTAGTACTGATTCCTTGGTACAGGGCCGAGCAAGGAAAATTCCTCATTGAAGGAGCATGTGTTAGTGAGTGTGCATACATGCAGGTCCATCTTTGGCTGTGTGTTGGTGTGAGCGTGTGGCTGTTTCTCTGTGTATTCTTTTAAACACACATTAATGGATGTGGAAGTGACAAAGAGTCCTGTGGCACCTTAAAGACTAACTAAAATTTTTTTTAGAGCATAAGCTTTCGTGGGCTAATACCCACTTCGTTGGATGCATGCAGTGGAAGTATCCAGGGGCAGGTATAAATAGGTAGGCAAGAACCAGGTGGGAGATAACAAGGTTAGTCCAATCAGTCTGAACCAGCTTGTTATCTGACACAAATCAGATATCAGGAATGGCAATATTCAAAAACCTGTAGGAGAGCACTTCAACCTCACCGGACACACCATAGAAGATTTAAAGGTCAGCATTTTGCAGCAAAAAAACTTCAAGTCCAGACTGCAAAGAGAGACTGCAGAGCTGCAATTCATTTGCAAATTTGACACAATCAGTTTGGGACTGAATAGAGATTTTGAATGGCTAGCTAACTACAAAAAGCTGCTTCTCTTCTCTCGCGATTCACACCTCCAGTTCAGCTGCTAGAGGAACACCTCACCCTCCCTGATTAGAGATAACAAGCTGGTTCAGCCTGATTGGACTAACCTTGTTATCTCCCACCTGGTTCTTGCCTACCTATTTATACCTGCCCCTGGATACTTCCACTGCATGCATCCGACGAAGTGGGTATTAGCCCACGAAAGCTTATGCTCTAAAAAAATTTTAGTTAGTCTTTAAGGTGCCACAGGACTCCGTCACTTCTGCTATCACACTGTTCACTCTGCTTCTATTCTATCCATTTCCCTACTATTTGCCTGTCTTATTATTTAGATAAGTCCTTAGGCAGGGACAGTTTTATTCCCTAACACGACGACATATCAGATGGACCTATGCATTACCATAATAAATGTGATAAGACAGTGTTTAAGAATTCGCCTTGCCTAGAGAATCTGGCATTGTTAAAATTTAAAAAGTGGAATTTAAATCAGAAACTCCAAATAAAAGACAGAGATTATTTTGTTGTCAAGGGATAGCAGCCTAGGTGCAGCAAGGCACTGAGACTCAGGACTTTTCTATACTTGGATGGGATTTGAGGGAATGAAAATAGCATAAACCAGCCCATAGTTAGAATACCAATACCAGAAGAACTGCAAGAAATAACTGGTTATTAAGGAGGAATTCTGGAATATAGTCTAAGACTTTCCAAGTATAGATGACAGCATGGAAATAGAAGTAAATCAAAGAGTGGAGGGAGACAAAGGGAATAATTTGGTTAAACAAAACAAAGACCAAAAAGTGGAGAAAGATAAGATAAAATGAAAGATATGTAGGCAATTGATACATATGAAGAACTTTGAAGGCAAAGAATTGAGTAAAATTTAATACTTCCTCTTTGGGTTCTTGAAAAAATAAAAATGCCTTGTTTCCATGAAGCTTAATATGAACTAAAATTAAAATTAGTGCTTAATATTTAGTAAGTGGACCTTTTCATTGAAGAAACTGCATTTTGGAAAAAGGCAAGACGACCCAAATTGATGAAAATCCACATTGTGATCTTTATTATCTGGGGTTAATGTAGCCCAGGGGATTTTAAATTATTTGTATCCATTTGTGCATGAGGCCCTACTGAGTTCTTCCTGCAGACCCTGAGCCTGGAGGCAAGTCCCAAGGGGAAAGTGGTGTACTCAAAATACCTTGGTGCAAAGGGAAAAGCAAGTACTTCAATATGAAGGTTGATGGCAACATGCAAAGATGTGTGAGTGCCACTGAAAATCAGATCATGTGTCGCTTTTGGCACGAGTGCCATAGATTTCCTACTCCTGCTCTACTGGATATATTCATCCTATTTGTATGCATGTCTTTTTTGTACTCCAAGTTATGAATATTGGATATGTACTTGATTAATTTTAAATAGCCTCAGTGAAGCAGTTGGCCAGATTCCTGAGAAAAGATTATTCTAAGTGCACAGTCAAAAACCATTTAAGCCAACAATGAACTTAGAGATGCCAATCCACATCTGCACTTTCCCAGGAATGTGGCTTGGATGGTAAGGAACTCAGTCATTCATTGTCATGTGACCTGTCCATATGACAAACTCCATTTTGTAACTAGACACTACACAGGGGGAGTAGTGTCTTCTCACCCACAAGAGAAAGTCTACTAAAATCCCCGGGAGACTTCTCCATTTTGTCTTCAGCCGGGATACTTGAAAGAAACTCGAACAAAAGACAGTAACTACAGGGGTGAGTGATTGGTGGACCCAGACTAGA
>ML677361.1:6144430-6266642 GCA_007922305.1 Dermatemys mawii
GATCGTGTGGTGTGCCCGGGGTGGAAGCTGGTGGCATGAAGGTAGGCGTAGCTGTCAGTAGGTTTTCGGTATAGGGTGGTGTTGATGTGGCCGTCATTAATTTGCACCGTGGTGTCCAGGAAGTGGACCTCCTGTGTAGACTGATCCAGGCTGAGGTGGATGGTGGGGTGGAAGCTGTTGAAGTCATGGTGGAATTCTTCCAGAGTTTCTTTCCCATGGGTCCAGATGATGAAGATGTCATCAATGTAGCGTAGATAGAGGAGGGGCGTGAGTGAACGAGATTTGAGGAAGCGTTGTTCCAGGTCAGCCATAAAGATGTTGGCATACTGTGGGGCCATGCGGGTGCCCATAGCGGTGCCACTGGTCTGGAGGTATATATTGTCACCAAATTTGAAGTAATTGTGCATGAGGATGAAGTCACAGAGCTCAGCAACCACCTGTGCTGTAGCATCATCAGGGATACTATTCCTGACAGCATGTATTCCATCTTTGTGTGGGATGTTTGTGTAGAGAGCCTCTACATCCATGGTGGCTAGGATGGTGTTTTCTGGAAGGTCACCAATGCATTGTAGTTTTCTCAGGAAGTCGGTGGTGTCACGGAGATAGCTGGGAGTGCTGGTGGCATAGGGTCTGAGTACAGTGTCCACATATCCAGACAGTCCTTCCGTGAGAGTGCCAATACCCGAGATGATGGGGCGTCCAGGATTTCCAGGTTTGTGGATCTTGGGTAAAAGATAGAATAGCCCCGGTCGGGGTTCTAAGGGTATGTTAATTTGTTCCTGTGTTAGTGTAGGGAGTGTCCTGAGTAGACGGTGCAGTTTCTTAGTATATTCTTCAGTGGGATCTGAGGGAAGTGGCCTGTAGAAATTGGTGTTGGAGAGTTGTCTGGTAGCCTCCTTTTGGTAGTCAGACCTGTCCATGATGACAACAGCACCTCCTTTATCAGCCTCTTTGATTATGATGTCAGGGTTGTTTCTGAGGCTGTGGATAGCATTGCGTTCTGCTCGACTTAGGTTGTGAGGCAGGCGATGTTGTTTTTCCACAATTTCTGCCTGTGCACGTCGGCGGAAGCATTCTATGTATAAGTCCAGACTGTCATTTCGACCCTCAGGGGGAGTCCATGTGGAGTTCTTCTTGTGCTGCTGGTGGGATGGTGTCTGTGTATCAGTGCGCTGTTCTGTGTGGTCTTGAAAGTATTCTTTGAGTCGGAGACGGCGAAAGTAGGCTTCCAGATCACCGCAGAATTGTATCGTGTTTGTGGGGGTGCTGGGGCAGAATGAGAGTCCTCGAGATAGGACAGACTCTTCTGCCGGGCTGCAATTGGTCCAGACTGCAAAGAGAGACTGCAGAGCTGCAATTCATTTGCAAATTTGACACAATCAATTTGGGACTGAATAGAGATTTTGAATGGCTAGCTAACTACAAAAGCAGCTTCTCTTCTCTCGCTATTCACACCTCCAGTTCAGCTGCTAGAGGTACACCTCACCCTCCCTGATTGGAGATAACAAGCTGGTTCAGCCTGATTGGACTAACCTTGTTATCTCCCACCTGGTTCTTGCCTACCTATTTATACCTGCCCCTGGATACTTCCACTGCATGCATCCGACGAAGTGGGTATTAGCCCACGAAAGCTTATGCTCTAAAAAAAATTTTAGTTAGTCTTTAAGGTGCCACAGGACTCTTTGTCACTTCTGCAATTCCAGACTAACACGGCTACCCCTCTGATTAATGGATGTGGGAATTTCAATTAATTCTTTATCCCCTGTAACAACAGGCAAAAATCAGCTTTACAAAAGTTGCATCTATTTCATAGTGTACTGAAATCTACTGCATATATCCCAGTAAGGATTTTGATTTTCTTTATTGAACTGCGCATTGCACATTCTTCAATCTCATACTCCTTTGCTAGAAAGCTTGTGGTTATTGATGCAAAGTCCTTGAGGAATGTAAAATATCATATTTCTGTTTCCATGTCAGCTGAGAGTGAGGAATTTGGGCTAAGCTGATTCTGCCTGCCATGGTCTAGCTGCCTGGGATACTCTGAAGATGTGTATTAAAAGCAGTCGCTAAATTGCTTTTTACAAGCGGCTTGTGTTAATATGTTCCTATACTTTAGTAGGAGAAGAAAAATGAAATAAGCCTCATGTCCCATTACCTGAGTCCAATGCTGAATATCCTACAAATTTTCCAGTAGCTACGGCAGTGAATGCTGTTATGATGATCACCCTAGGCAATTTCTGGGGAGCACATTCTTCAGCATACAGTGATCCTTGTGATTTGTTGGTACATTTTCCATTTGAAATAGCTGGACCTGGCTATGGTGTTTTTGTTTTGTAGTGGGGTAGTGTAGGGGGTAGTGAGGGAAGAGAGATGAGGGTTATGTTATAAGATGTTTAGGAGCAATGCTGAGCCTCAGTTTGTTGATGTCTGACAATAGGTCCAGGCTTGGGTAAATATTTTAGTAAGTATGTTCCTTTGAGATATTTATTCCTCACCCAGGTGGCCTTTTCATGTCTTATTTCCTACAGCAGACTGCTTCTGCTTCATTCAATTTTAAATCATAGATTTCAACAGATACACAGAATGCAACAGGCTTTGTATCTTGCTCAGACATGACCCTAAAGTCTTCATGCAATTATATTTGTATTGCATTGATTTGATAATGTAATTATTTTTCATCTTCAGTAATACTTTTTATAGGACCTGTAATACAGAAAGCAGTGCCTGACACGGGCAGCAGCAACAAGAACATCAGGGTTAGTTTTCCGTTAAGTCAGCATGTTCCTAAATACACTGTGCATGTTCTTCTTGGTGCCTTATATAACTGAATGTTATACTCAGCAACCTGAATGAGTGGGAAAATGTCAGTGAGAGGTAGCTAGATTCCCAGGTTTTGAAAGGCACTCCTGATTTTGATGGGTTACTTCCATATCTTAGAATTGTATCAAGCAGGATGTCTAAAAATATCCCAGATATACTTCTGTGAGGGAAACATCACCACCTTCCACCTGTGTTGATTACTGTATGTCCTTATGATGCGGTGTCATGATGTGATGCAGCATTTTTAGTCCACGGACAGACATTTGCCAATGGCAAAGTTGAGCAAGGACTGTAAAACATTTATAAATGGGTTAATAATCAGAAGAACATTGCTGCTTGAAGACATGGTGGGCCAAATTCCCCATTGGTGTAACAGCACTGACTTCAGAGTCATCACGACAGCAATAAATCTGACCATTTCCTCGGGCCACAATGTAATAAAGGTTTCCATAGTGTCAGAGGAAATGGTCAAATGTTATTTATTTAAAAGGTGTTGATTGATTACTCAAGGCAATAAAATCTCAGCCAGAACAAAAGGCTTGTGAAATTAGCTCTCATGACACACTCCTGGTTGTTGCAGCAGCGGGATGGAATTTGGTCTATGGTCTCTAACACCAGGCTTCTCCCCATACTATTGGTGTTGCAAACGATGTAACTCCTCAGTAAGAGACCCACTATTAGCAGGAAACTCAGAAAGGCCTATTTTAATTACATTTGTATTAATATCCTGCCTATTACATAATTTCTAGTCCTTTGCCCAGTCAGTTTTAAAACGCCTGCAGGAAGAGGGGCTTCCACCACCTTTGAGTGACTGTTCCAGTCATACAGATCTCACTTTCAGGAAGATTTTACTTCATATTCACCGTAAATATATTTTTTCTACTATTTCTAGTTTTACCCTCTTCTACTGCTCTAAACAATAACAATTCCTTTCTATCTTTTGGTGTTTACACCTTTTAGGTAATTACAAATAATTGTCATATGCCTCCACCCATGCCATCACTCATCCAAACTCTCTTAGCTGTTTTAATCATTTCCCCCTAAATCAATCCCTCTGGCTCCTTAGGCATTTTGTTGCCCTTCTTGGAACTCCTCTGGTTTCTGTTTTTCTGTCACATCTCATTGCTTTAAATGAGAGAGGTCTCAAATCCATTTTTCACTATTTCTTTTTTTTTAATTATCTGCTAAAACCAGACACTGAGATATTTGATCTCTCCGATATGACCTCCTATACTACTATTTTAAACCATATATGATTTCAGATAAGAACTCCCCTTTCTGAGTTTATGCAACAAGGCTTTAGAACAGCAAAAGGAAGGGAAAAAGTAGTGCATAAATACTGTTTGGAGAAAAAAGAGAAATGTGTACCAGCTTGGTGGCCATCTCAGCTTGTAAATCAGGTCTCTCTTCATGGTTCCTTTAGGTTGTGTGGGAACAATCACATTTTCTATAGAGAGGGAGTTAGATAATTTTTCAATGTGTGAGTGCCATCTCTCTCTCTCACTGTCTTGTTCACACCCTTTTTATGGAGATCTTGTTATGTAGTTTGTCATTATCATGGTGGTTACTGATGAAACTGCCCATAATTTTGTTGGATCATGATCCGTCTGCATTTATTCCAGGTCATTTGGGAAGAAGATGTATAAAGAAAGTTGACAAATGATATGCAGCTGGAGGAGCTGGCAAAAGGGCACTGATGAAAGCCAATATCCAGGAACTCATGTAAACTAGAATGGCCAAGAGTCTGATAGCTAATTTCACAATTTCACAATTTTCATTAATTTTTCACTAATTTTTACAGGCATCCAGTGAAGTGGGATATAGCCCACGAAAGCTTATGCTGAAATAAATGTGTTAGCCTCTAAGGTGCCACAAATACTCCTGTTCTTTTCGCTGATACAGACTAACACAGCTGCTACTCTGAAACCTGATATAGTGTAGAGAGCAGTATAAACAAGTCACTGACTGCATGAAATTTTAGTTTGAGCTGAGTTCACTAGTGCTTTTTATGTAACCTGTTGTAAAATTAGGCAAATATCAAGATCAGTTGACGTACTTCTGGAAGACTTCTGTGTACCTCTAGGAGTACAGATACCCATGGTTGAAAACCACTGTGGTAGAAACTCAACTGATCGGTTTAGTATTTGTCAGAGGTGTGTGTAGATGTGATGGGAGTCGTGTCTAAAAGAGAGCTAGTTGGTGACAGTATTTGTAACTTCTGCTCTCTGTTGTAGTTGTTGGAAATTGATTTGGAATGATTGTTTGGTGCTGTCATTTATTTGTAGGCATTAAATCAAGTTATGATCTTTGATATTTAAGTTATTTAAAGTGTTCGTGTGTCCAAAGGCTTGGGCAATGGGCAGATAGTGTATTAATATTGATCTACATATGTAACTTACATTTTTACAGTTTATTGAGTTCTTTTTATTGATTAACAATTAACCAGCTTGTTAAATGCTCTGAGTAAAATGTAACCACTTAACAATTTGTGTCTGCCTCTGCTTGATTGCTCTAAAGGCAACTGCTTCCTAGCAAAATTCAGAAAATGCTTTGAAGTTAGATGTGTTTGTTTTCTGCAACGTGCACTAACAGAGATGGCACTTACATACAGGGGATTAAATGAATATATGATCATTCCCAGTCTGGAATCTTTTGTACATGCTACATGGCAGGCTTCCTCTTCTAGTAATGTTAGATATGACTTGTAGGTAGTGCTAATTCATTGTTGTAACCAAGAGGCTGTAAATGTGCAGCTAAGCAGCAATAAGATATGTCAAAGTATATTTTTGTCAATGAATATGATTAATAGATTCTAAAGACAGAAGGGAGCATTGTGATCATCTGATCTGACCTCCTGTATAACACAGAGTGTAGAACTTCCCCAAAATAGTTCCTAAAGCAGATCTTTTATAAAAACATCCCGACTTGATTTGAAAATTGCCAGTGTGATGGAGAATTAATTGACCATGACCCTTGGTAAATAGTTCCAATGGTTAATTACTCTCACTGTTAAAAATATACACCTTATTTCCAGTCTGAATTTGTCTAGGCCAACGTCCAGGCTTTGGATCATGTACATTTTTCTGCTAGATGGAAGAGCGCATTATCAAATATTTATTCCCCACGTAGGTACTTACAGACTGTAATCAAGTCATCCCTTAGCCTTCTCTTCGGCTAAATAGATTGAGCTCTGTGAGTCTCACTATAAGGCAGGTTTTCTAACCCTTTCATCATTCTCAGGCTCTTCTCTGAACCCTCTCCAATTTATCAACAGCCTCTTGAGTTGTGGGGATCAGAACTGAACACAGTAGTCTAGCAGCGATCACACCAGTGGCAAATACATAGGTAAAATAACCTCTTTACTGATTTTCAAGATCTCCCTGTTTAAGCACTGTAGGATAACATTAGCTCTTTTGGCCACAGTGTCACACTGGAGCTCATGTTCAGCTGATTATCCACCACAACACCCAAATCTTTTTCAGAGTCATTGCTTCTGAAGATAGGGTCGCTCATCCTATAAGTATGGCCTATGGTCTTTGTTCCTACATGTATACATTTATATTTAGCCATATTAAAACACATTGAATGCTTGTGTCCGGTTTACCAAGCAACACAGATTTCTCTGAATCAGGGACCTATCCTCTTCATTATTTGCCACTCCCCCAATTTTTGTGTCATCTGCAAACTTTTTCAGTGATTATTTTGTGTGTTCTTCGAGGTCATTGATCAATATGTTAAATAGCATAGGGTCAAGAACCAATCCCTATGGGACCCCACTGGATGACAATTCTCCATTTAGGGTTACATTTTGAGACCTGTCAGTTAGCCAGTTTTTAATCCATTTAATGTGTGCCATGTTAATTTGCACCTTCTGTAGCTGAAATCATGAAGTTACATTTATCTGTGGTGTTTTTGTGCACATATATCAGTGATTCTCAAACTTTTGTACTGGTGACCCCTTTCACACAGCAAGCCTCTGAGTGTGACCGCCCCCCCATATCAATTAAAAACACTTTTTTTATATATTTAACACCATTATAAATGCTGAAGGCAAAGTGTGGTTTGGAGTGGAGCTCGCGACCCCCCACATAATAACCTCACAACCCCCTAAGGGGTCCCGACCCTCAGTTTGAGAACCCCAGACATATATAATGTAGATAGGTATGTTTGTGTACTACTATACAGCTATTCTGCTTACATGTGCCAAATAATCTTTCAACTACATAGTCAGGGCCGTGGATAGAGGAAATCAGGAGGGACAATAGTTAGAAACTCTGATTTTTCTTTACTCCTTTTCATACTTCTATTTAAAATTATTTTTGTTACACTGTGGTAAGGTTACTGGACATTTTGGAGCCTCCTCCCTACAGCCCCTTCCTCTCCCATGAGCCTGGGTATTTCTTGAACAGCACTTTGTGGACCACCAGTCCCTTTCAAATCTCACTTTCTGGTGCATGCTGAAGTGAAAGACTGTTAAACTCAGTGGTGCACTGCGTTTCCATGTCTCAGTTTGTCTGTTCTTTCCGCTCTCAGGTGTGAAACACCTAAACCCCCTAGCACCACAACTTTAATGCCCATCAGCCTTCTGAAGTAGATACATTGAATTTCACACAGTTTAGTTATATGACACTGTTTCTGGTGTGATTTTAGAACCTAAGTTCAAGTCCATGATGCATGTTACACCCATGTGGTGCCTAGTACTATAGTCTGATCATTCACCAGGGCCCAGAGGCACTACTGCAATCAAATAACAAATAAATAAAATACTCTGCTGGAACTTTTGAAAGATTATGATTTTTCCCCAGTGTCTGTGTACTATTGTATAAACGTCAGTGTTGCTTATACTGTCTACTAGCAAAGATTTTGCAAACAGTAGGTAAATAAATAGTCTCTGTGTGCGTAAAGACAGTTCAACAATAACAATAATGCTGAATAATTTTCAGATTTATTCTTTCATATATTACATACTTTAGACACTGAAATATAGAATAATTTTCACAGTTTCCTTTTCTGCAAAACAAACCTTCCTTTCCATTCATGTCCAGCATGATATTAACAGACATTCAAGATTTTACATTTAAATTCACTGCATTCAAGAATACTGTTTTTTTAAAAAACTGCAGTTTTAAAATAAATTGTACAAATGAAGCTATTTGGCAACAATTTTCTCTCTCTATTGCACATGCTCCTTGTGACTAGCCAGCAGCAGTACTGCAGCTTTTATATAAGCAAAATCAGAAGAGAAGAGCTGGATGGATTATGGCTTGCAGGCTATAAATAGAAACTGGAGGAGAACACAGATGGAGCTCACAGACATGCCCAACAACTACAGTAATAGGTCTGTACTAAACAAGAAGCCCTGGCTCTGGCCTGCACTAAGGTTGCTGAAGTGGTTAGTATAGTGTATGGAACTTTTGATAATAGAGAAGATGAAACTATCCTGGAGTCTTTCCTTGTTGGGAACATCCTGCTTACTGTTGGAACACAGTGCACCCAACACAAACAAGCTGCTACATCTGCCATAAGAACATACATTGTTCTGGCATCTAGCCAGTGATCCCTGGTTTCCAGGAACATTTAACTGTGCTTTTTCATTTCATGCACTGTAAGAGAAAGTGGGGTTGTTTGGGAAGACCCCCTGACCATGACAGCTACAATTTGATGCGCAAGTACCACAGTGCTAGGTACCTTAAAACACATGTGGCAGATAAATCTATAGGAAATGCTTCAGCCAAAAGCCAGGTTTCTTATTGCACAGGTAAAGATGTGACAAGATGTGACTGACAGAGCAAATGTTAGTCTCAAGACTAACATGACTAATAAGCATTGATGCATTTAATACCTGGTCACCAAGGGCCAGGTTTTTAAAGATAGTTAAGCATCTAGGAGGATTTTTCAAACTCACGCAGGTGCTTAAAACGCATTGATTTCAATGAATACTAGGCCCCTGGATGTTTCTGAATATCCCACTAGACAACTGAATACCTGTAAAAATCTGTCCCTAAGAAGTAAGTGATTCAAAGGTGAAACACAGGATTCCAGTGCTGGAATAACTGCTGAGCAAGGTGTATAATGTTTAGCCATACTGAAATCTATGCAGTGCTCAAAGAAAATTGAATCAGAGCTTGGAAGCAGAGTTTGCTGTTCCTACGAGCTCCTGCTTCCCTGAGACTGTTCTTCTGGGTCCCTGTTAACCCAAGCAGCAAACTCACAACACTTTTACCGTGTGAGTGGTTAACTGACCCAGCACAATGTCTGGAGGGCAGCCAGGAGCACAGCACCAAAGATGTCTGAAATGGTGGCACACCTCTGTCACTGGGCTGGCAGCTGCTGAGCATGTCCCTGATGTAGTGTGAGAATTTCATTTTTGGCTCTGGATGGACTGGTTAGGTTGCAGGAGCCAGGCAGAAACACAAAGCCAGAACGTCCCAGAGAAGAAGAGGCAGTTTCACTGTCACCTCTCAAGCAAAGATTGGTAAGAATAACCCCCAAAGCAACCACTGACCCTCGTCAAGCTTTCAAAAATAGGGAGACACCAGTGGCACTTCAGTGCTTTGAGTCAAATATCTCTGGAGTGGACCAGGCTGAAGCCAAATGGATTCTCTGACACCATAATGGATTTACACAAGGTATGCCTTTTGGCCCATTAAGGCAGAGGATAACATTCAGCATGGCAGCTATTACAGCAGGCGAACTTTTCAGTGATAGCAAACCTCCGTACCATGGAAAGGACTCTAGTCTATGAACCAGATTTTCTGGACTGCCAAATTCACTCTTCACAGCTTACCTCAACCAGCCCGAGACTGCCACTGGAAATTACGCACACATAGGGGGAATCTGTGGGCGAAAAGTTGGAAGAGGCTGCTCTGCTGTTGCTGGCTTCATTACCTGGTTTTATTAGAACCTCCACTCCTTGTATGGTGAGAAGGAAGGGCAGTGGGCACAGGGGAATGGAAGGGCTGGAACAAAGCTTTTCCTACATCTGATTCTCCAGTGGTGGTGTAACTTACAGTTGCTCACTACAGCTTGAACTTGAGCCGGATGTATATAACTGAGAATCAGGAGGCCATGATTGGCTCTCTGACAGTCTTCCCTCTATACTCTGAGCTTGGCAGAGCTTACATGCAGAGCCAAGCCCTCTGAGAAGTACCAAGAGCACCTCTGGGAGCCCATGTGCTTCTCATACAAACAGTGCAAGAGAAGTAGCTGTATACATTTTAAAATGTACATAAACCACTATAAGCAAGCCATGAAGAGAACAAGTTCAAAAAAAATAATTCCAAAAGCAATGCCCAACAGTCAGATGTATAACAAGTCACTGATTAAGTATGACAAGGAGCTTTCCTTTCCAGTCTGTTAAATGATTAACATCCCATCATTGCTCAATAGGTTGGAGTCTATTTGAGATCTCAGTGCTTTAAGGTATAAAGTTATAAGTTACTAGGAAATAAAATGTCATTTGGCTTCTGAAAACAGAACTTAGTCAATCATATTAAGACCAATCTTATTTCAGAGTAAGGTTTAGAGGCAAAGAGTTAAGAGGGTTATAGTGAGGTAGACATTGTTTAGGTGAAGAAGGGCTAAAGAAGAAATATAGTTAAGTATTAAACCGGCGTCTGGTACTGCTGAGAGAGAAACAGAATATACAACCAGCTTGTAACTCTTTAAATTACGGTTCCCAAATACATGCCATTTAGCCTTGAAAAATACCAACTGATCGTTAAACTTTCACTGAGCTGTACCAGTCATTTGTCTCGGGAGCGATGACGCAACAGTCAGTATATACACACCTGGGGCAGCTGTGGCACAAGGCACTACAGAGTACTTCTGTACACCTAATGTGTCTGTATATTTCAACTGTCAAACATGCACTGTGATGGGTCATTGCATTTATCAAACAATCAATAGCTAATTCTGGGAAAACCCCATTTTCTAGACCAGTATATATGATCTTCACATGAAGGCCCTTTTTAAGTGCTACATTTTTTGGCCCACGTTTTCAGATGTCTAAACTCAAGCACCTAAATCCATATTAGGGCACTTGAATAAGTGGCATGATCAAAAACAAAAACATCATATGATGTTTTAGGCTTCAACTAATTAAACTCATGCTCTCAAGCAGCACGTATGTTCCCATATTATATGGCTGGAAAACACTGCAGTTAAAAATCAACTCTCCTTCAGAAAGATTAATGTCTCTGTGCTGCACTTGAGTGGATAGGATTATAAAAACAATAACTGAATCTCATCACTGGCACAGGCAGCACCAATTCCCCTTATATGAATTTGGGGTTAGACAAATTAGATGATTCCTAGACAAATTATACGGATTGTGCCAGAAGAAATCTGATGAGGTTCGACAAGGACAAGTGCAGAGTCCTGCACTTAGGACGGAAAAATCCCATGCACTGCTACAGACTAGGACCAAATGGCTAGGCAGCAGTTCTGCAGAAAAGGACCTAGGGATTACAGTGATGAGAAGCAGGATATGAGTCAACAGTGTACCCTTGTTGCCAAGAAGGATAATGGCATTTTGGGCTGTATAAGTAGGGGCATTGCCAGCAGATCAAGGGATGCAATCATTCCACTTTATTTGGCATTGGTGAGGCCTCATCTGGAGTACTGTGTCCAGTTTGGGCCCCTCACTAAAAGAAGGGTGTGGAAAAATTGGAAAGTCCAGCAGAGGGCAACAAAAATGATTAGAGGGTTGGAGCACATGGAGGATGGTGAAGCACTGGAATGGATTACCTAGGGAGGTGGTGGAATATCCTTCCTTAATGGTTTTTAAGGTCAGGCTTAACAAAGCCCTGGCTGGGATGATTTAATTGGGGATTGGTCCTGCTATAGCAGGGGGTTGGACTAGATGACCTCCTGAGATCCCTTCCAACCCCGATGTTCCATGATTCTATGATCTGAACCACAACTAGTGGGGTAGCTAAATGAGAAGAAAACAGAAGCTGGTAGTGCAGGACAAGACAGTGAGAAGTTACATTTGTTCCTGCTAGATGTATATTTCCCCCAAATAAAAGTCCTCTAAAGATTTCTTTAGCATTTTTCTAAAATTAAAAATAGATCAAAAGTGATGACATTGATGGAGAAAGGAAAGCAGAGGGGAGAGGGGAATCTTCAGAAATGAATACATTATTTGCTCATACTTTATTTTACTGTTCCATGAATAAAGGGCTTGTAAAAGATTAATAAATTATTGGGTTAATGAATGATTGACAGATTTTTAATATGTGGTTAATCAAACATTATAGATTATTACAGAGGCCAGAAGGTCAATAGGTGGCTTTTAACTAGAGCTCTGTGCAATCAGAGTTTTTTTTGAAAATCTATAACAGTTTAAATATCAAAGTACTGAATTTCATGGAGTTTGAATGGAATGAATTTTACAGGTACTGTTAGTGAATTTCAAAGATGGAATGAAGTTTACAACTAAATTTAGTCAATTTCAAGGTTGGGAACTGATTCCAGCCTTGAAATTGATAAATTTAGTTGTAAAATTCATCCTGCCCTTTAAACTGACTACTATGTGTAAAATTTATTCCATCCTTGAAATTTATAAATTTAGTTGTAAAATTGATTCTGTCCTTGAAATTGACTAACATTCAGGGTTTGGAGCCCAGGGGCATTTTTAGGATTTCCATGATCTCCATGAAATTGTGATTTAACGAGGGCCCTATTTATAACCATCTATAGCACCTTCTGCTTACAACAATCTATATTGCATGTCTGTAACATTCATATAACATCTATTAATATTTTATTAACCCTTTATAAGCCATTAATAAATGGAATCATAATATACAGTGTGATCCAGTCTTTTTAAAAGAAGCTTTCAGAATGGTTTGTCAAAGTAGCATGTCACTGTGGATGCTCCCAAAAGATGGCAAAGGGCATAGTGGAATAAATAAATGCTACCATTCTAAGCAAAAATGCAGCACAAACTGTTTTTAACAAATAAAGTGAACAAGAAACATCAGCTGAACTTCCTGCGTTAGTATGAAAACTTTCCACTACACAACCAAGAGTCGTGTATTCTCCCTAACCCTCACCTCTTCTGTCTCCACCCTACAAGAAAAGAGAAACATCTCAGGATATTTTCCAGCCACCAGCTACCTTTACTTATTCCCAGACTATAACATGGTGGATTTGATTTCCTCAGGGCCTTTCCAAAACTTCTCACACGTCTGAGCTTTGAAGTTGCGCTTGTTGAACTCCTTGGAGATTTCCAGGAAGGTCTTCCCCTTTGTCTCAGGAAGAAAAAAAACGACATACAGAGCAGTGCAGACACAAACCATGAAGAACGGAAGGTAGCAGAAGTGAGCAAGACCTTCCTGCAGGGGGAAAAAGGGGAAAGTTTTGGAAACGTACCACAGTTTGAGGCAAGTCCCCTCTACAAATCCTCTCCTACATATAATAACTTCAATAATGAAATATTTCTGCACTGACTTAAGGACTTTACATACATGAGTAAGCAGCTCTCCTCTAAAAGGACTAACAACAAGATATTTATCTCTGGCAATATGATCTTGCTTCGTTTGTGTTATAAATGTTGGTCCTAACTGGCAACAGACTGTAGCTACTGAAGGGGAAAGTTTGGGAAATACGGCATTTTGTATCTTCTCCTAACCCTCAGTATAGCTCATGCTAAAGAATGATGTAAAACCAGACTCTCTTTTTGGGATTCACTGTTGGACATAATACAGAAGCACTTATTGGGAAGAGCCCACAGTCTCTCCAGTCCCAACCTCTTCCCACAGGAGTCACTTTAGGGAATAGAGCAAGGGTACTGGCTCAGAGACAGCTAATAACTTCTCCTCTCCCAATCTTTCCAAGTTGGGAACAGAATGGGAATATTGTGCGTCAGGGACTCAAAACTATTCCAACCCCAGCCTTTTCCAGCAGAAATCACTATAGGGAAGCAGTAGGAATCTTGGCTAGGAGAGAGCTCACAACTACTGCAGTCACAACTTCTAGCCAAAGTCACCATCGACAGAGCTGTAGTGCTGGCTGCACGAGTCTTGCAAATACTACAGACCCAGTCTCTCCAGTATGCATTGCTGTAGGCTGTAGTGCAAGAGCACTTGTTTGTGTACTAAAAAACAGTAGATGGTTGTACCAGCTTCCAAACCTACCACAATGAATGGAAAGGCCATTCCAACTGCAAATAGATTGGACCAGACTAGAGAGCCACAGATCATGTAGGCAGCTGGACGAGACATTTGATCAAAAATCTCTGTCGGCAAAACTCCTGTCACACCAGCTAGAAAAAGAATTTTCAGACAAATTTATAATAGGTCTGAAGTGTTAAAAGTAGAAAGCATATGCTGACAAATATGTAAAGGGATATAAAAAGGACAGGGACCAATTATTAACTGATTACATTGGCAATTATTCTCACTAGTCAACACGGCCAGAACACACAGTAATAGACCTAACTGCACCAGGGAAGTTTTAGGGTAAATATTAAGAACTGTCTAATAATACAAGCCATTTGGCAATGGAATGAGCTGCCAAGAAGGTTTTATAATCAGAATCCCTTCATATTTTGAAGGCTAGACTGGTATGGGCATCTTAGAAATAATGTCAACCCTGAAACGTTGCAGGGACATGGGCTAGACAACTCTTCGGAAGTTACTTCCAACCCAAACAATTTTATGACAGGTAGACTTGACCCTCCTCTTGTTTGCACCTGTTTTATATTGACATGAGCAGAGAATCGCGTCCACATTATGTACCAACACAGCACATATCACGTGCATGTACACACCCACACCTGTACACACTGCCTAGTGCTGAGAAAAACTGCATGCTCATCAGTTAAAAAACACATTAAAATATGTGTTTAAATAATAATAATAGAGCTCGACAACCTTTAAAGCCATGCAGTGAAAGAATGAAGCAATAGAAGCACTTGGTTACAGCCCTCATGAACTGGTTAGCAAATCCAGGAACTGCTGCCTATTGTCATAAATTAGACAAGAAGTTGCCACCTAGACAAGATTGTTTTTATGCTTTAAGTTTCCTTTCACACTTTGCCTCTTCAGGACTCCAAGAGAATGTAAACAGAAATGGCTCCAGAAAATGATAGGTTGTGACCACACACCCTGAGACATAACCACAGGTGCCTACAAGCGCTGCTGATGAAACTACAGGTAGCAAGTGTTTGAAATTTACTGTCCCTTTGTTTCATTCAGATGTGATGTGGCTAAGTATAATCTTCAGCCCCCGCAGTCACAAAATGGTTGAGTGAAAAACTTCAGACAACTGACCTGGTCCAATTCCAAAGCTCAGGATATAGGCGAAAATACAGGCCATGCTGAGGTAAGGCATCCAGCTAATCCGACTCTACTTCCACAGAGAACAAGAGAATATAGGTTAAGGCACTTATAATTACTTGCCCCTACTTAATATCCCCGTCTGTGTCAGAGGCATAACCAGAATCCATTTCACTGAGATAATTCAATAGATTTTTTTACCTGCTGTGATAAAGCAACCATGAAGACAATGGCCCATACTGCCATGAGGCTGTATCCCCCCAGAACCAGTAACCGCCGACCAGCTCGCTCTATTATTACATTCTGAAACAAAGCAACACAGGACACTTAATAGCTATTCATGGCTCTCATCCACATTCCTCCCTCTCTCCCATTTCAGGTCCTTGTGGTTAGCTTGCTGTGCAATCTACTTCTGGAGGCCTACCCATTCTTTAGGAAAAAGAGAAATGCTCATGCAATAATAAGGATTGTGTTGATGGGATTCAGTCAGCTGGGCTAAGGAGATGTCAAGAATCTGTCACAACTGTAGCCTAAACCTTTTTGCTGCAAATAGGCATGTTTGGAGGAAAACGTTGAAGCTCTCCAGGAGACAATTCTTCCACCTCTCAAGCTGCGTGCTACCCCAGAGATCGCAGGCAGAGGGAATGAAGTTGTACTTTGAGAGCATCCAGAAGAGAAATTTGACTTCCCACAACTTAGTGGGAAATTAAGAGAAATTTTTAATTGCAAACAAGCAAGCAAAAGAGATAGGGGATCTGTTTCTCTGGCTCTGTTTATTTGCTTTCTTGTTGTCTATTTTACAGGAAAGAAAACTCACCAAAATGTACAGTATGAGTAGGCTGGATACAACATCTTCTCTAAGAGTGCTGCATTTAGTGTAAACTGCCACCAGATGACAGTGTTTCAGAACATTACAGGTTTTACAGTACCTAGTTTGTATTCTTCAGATGCTGTACTGTGAAGACAGACTGCAGATGCAAAGACTGCAAGCCATGACTTGAAAGGTAAAAGTCAGTTTCTGCAGCAGTGGAGGCAAGCCAACTGAACTGAACTGGAGAGCTCCAATTGTAGCATTCACTGGGAACCCAAAGACAGGGTCTTTCCTAGATAGTTCCTACATTACTGTTTTCTCTAGCCACTAACTTTAAAATGCTATTCTCTATCAGCCTACGAGGCCTTGCCCACAGCAATGGTCAAGACAAACAATTACTCTGGCTCCAGTAGGTAAGTCACATTTTCAACATTGTGTCTAATTGGAGAAGGTGGACTTCAGAGACAGGGGATACAAGAGAACTGCGATACCTTCCAGTATAGGCATAGTCACAAACAAAAATCTTTGCTGGAGTACCCTGAAACACTTTCAAACTGAACTCTTTTCTGGCAGACACCTTCTAAAAATACAGCACTTTTTAAAGTATGCAGATGTCATAATACCTGAAAATGAACACTGTGATTTAGTGATCACTGTATAAATAATTTGGGAAGAAAGTTATTGTAGCTATGAAAGTTGCCTGGGGTATGTCAGTGGGGTTTGCTCACATAAGCAAAATGCATTAGAGATTCTTACACAAGTAACAGCTGTGATCAATTCACAGCACCCGGTGCCGATAATGACATATTGGATTTTATCATATGGAATTCCAGCCTCTTGGAACACATAGGAAGCATAAAAATACATCTAGGAAGAAAAGAAAGGGAAAGTGAACTGTAAGAGAAATTGCCCTGGAATTGCACACCACTGCCAGTTCCTCCTCCCGAACTGGAGATTAACACTATCACCCAGAGAACTGGCTACTTGTGCTGCCATTCAAACTGCTCCTCCACAGTGTCCATATGCAATCCATTCAATAATGTGCATTCAGCAGCCAAACACCTGCTATTTCCTTCTAAATGGCAGCAATGAAATGCTCTCTGCAAACAAACGACCCTTTCCATTATGCCCAATATACCAGGTATGACATGGGCCACTCATAAGCAGTTCAAGGCACTCCCTGCCACTCCATGTTTCCTGATATCTCAGAAGACCAATATGCAAATATTTCTGTTAATGCATTTATGTTCCTGCTTTCTTGTTTTCTAGTTTCTTGGGCATCTCAGTCTGATCTCTCCTCATCCACCCTTTCCTGCCCATGAGTGGATGGCAAAAGGTTTTTGCCCCATCCACTTAGGGGGACATCTGAGCAAGAACCAAGCCTTTGTACCCACCTCTCTTTTTAGGCCACCTTTTACCTGCTCTTATTTCAGTTCTCTCCATCCATTCCTCCTGCTTTGGTAGGTTCACATTGCTCTCTGGAGATCACCAAGAGGAACTCTGCAAGGGAAGCAGGCTAACTTGCCCTCGCCTGCAGAACTGCGGGAGATTCTCACCCTCTCTTTGCCCCCAAAGTGACAGTCTTGCATTGTTGTCTCACATCTGATACCTGCTGATGAAACGGTGGCTATCATGCTTACCGAGTCGTTTCCACAGAGCTGCATGGCGCTGCTCAGCACAATGATACTTATTAGCTGCCATCTTACAGCTGGATTCTGGAACAGCTCCCACGGCCTCTTTGCCCTCTGACCTTTGATGGCAGCCTGTTCTGCTAGCATTTCCTCCAGCTCCCAGCTCAGGTCATCATTACCTCTTAGCTTCTGCAATGCTGGAAGGGAAAAGGTGCAATTTATCTACTATATGGAAGCACTTTAACTTCATCAGTTCATCTTCCTGTGGGAGTGAGGTGGGCATTGGGTGGCAAGTGACAGTCACAGGAAGCAGCAGTATAGTGGTAGGACTTTGTGATCCAAGAAACCACCTTTGATAAGCAAAGAAGGCAAGATGTGCTATGGTGGATGAAGCTATTAGAAAGTCTGTGAGACTTTGTGGGGAAGGGGTGACAAAATCCATGCAACTTTCTTACCAGGGAATATTTCTAACCAGTGCAATTTCAGCTACAATGCTTCTGACTCTTATAGTGAGAATACTACTCTATGGTAGCTCTCCAATGAATCTAATGGAGTTAAGATTTTTTGATGCACAGCACATGTGTAATGGACACTAATTCCAACCTGGTCCACAGCTGGAGATCTGTATGTTACAAATGTCAACAAATTTCCTTATATGAAGTGGATTCAGATTTGGTCACTGAAATCTTCATCTAGCTTTCATTTTACATCATAGTTACAGACTACATACAAAGTTATCTAGGTCTCCTTAAACAGAGAACAGGTTACATGATAATTGTCTTTGGACTCACTATATGTAGTGAAAAAATCATTTGTAGCAACAAATAAGTACCTTAACAGGTCAAAAAAACAGTTATCCCATAAACTGCACCCCCATTTGGAAGAAAGAAATAATCACATATCTACCCTGCCTGCCCTTTATGTGACACTTATGGTAACTTAACATACAACATAATTGAGGGCAACATTCTCAAAAGGTGGAGGCCCCGACCTATGCCCAGATACAAGTACATGCTTGTTTGCACATACAATTATTGCAGCTGTCCACACAAATGGTGAGCTGGCTGCCAACCTTGCAATATCCAAGTGTACATGCAGCTGAGGCTGCACTTTTGTGTACACATTTTATGCACAAAGAACATGGGCCTTTTGTTTTTGGAAAATGTCACCCTAAATGTTCAGCAGAAAGTGGCATAGAATTTGATACTCATTAAAGGAGGCCAGTAGCACTACAGGACAGAATATTGACTGGGGAATAAAAACATACATTTCAAGCTGCTTGCTACAGGCCAAACCTGCTGGACTACGCTATGTAGCATATTAAGAATGTACAACAAAACTAACACCCGTTTGTTTGCACTGTCTATAAATCTTGCCCCTGAATCAGACATTGACATGGCCACTTTACACTCACCACGGATGCAGGATTCCTTGTCACCTCGGTCAATCAAGAGGTACCTAGGGCTTTCTGGTAACCAAGGCAGAGTAATCAGCTGGATCAGACCAGGCACCACATTGCTAGCTAAAAGAAGAGGCCAGCTCTCCTCTCCCCCTAGCAGTTCTCTGAAGAAAAATAAAACATAATTAAAATAAATCAATTCAAATGTTTCATAAGGCAAAATACAGTGTTCTGAGCTGGCTGGGTGAGCTGGTGGCAGCACAACATGCTGTAGGAGAGCTGGGTTTGACTCATCCTCTGGGCTAGTAGAGCATTTGTGCATCATGCAAGAGAAGCAGCTGAGTTTGAAAGCGATGGTGATATGGCCTTCTGCCTCACAAGTGACTCCTTGGTAGTGATATATGAAACAACAGTGCCGTTTGCCTTCACCTTAGATGGAATGTCACCTGCCTGGAGGCTGGTTTGGTGCTGTGATGTGACAAGTGAGCAGGAGGTCAGAGACATAATGAAGGGTTAGAGAACTCCATCTGAACAGCTTTTGGTCACAGTCAGGAACACCAAGAGCTCAGATGTGGTTCTGGGGGGAAGTGAGTCACGTCACAACTTCCTACCAACCCTACACCGAAACTATAGCCCACCTTGCTACTTTATTCGTTGGATAGCTGCTTTTAAACGACAAGGCAATCCTGCCAACCTGGAGAGATGGGACAAGATGAAAAAGTCTCCCTGCTGGGAGAAGGAATTCATCCACAGGCTAGACAGGGAAATAAGATATCCAAGGTCAGAGGAGTTTGGGGGAATTCCAGAACCACGAGACCTCCCTGGAACACTTCAAGCACAAAGGAAGGGAGAGTTCACTTTTAGAACATGTCTGGCTCAGAGAAGATGGTGGTGAGCAGCAGAGGTCTCTCTGGGCTGAAGATCCAGTGCTGTCATCATTCCGGTGCTGAGGGTTTTTCATTCCACCCATATACATTCTCCTCTGTTCACATTTCACATGCGACTGCCTGTTCTGCATCTCCTGGGATGGTTGGATCAACCCCAATGACTGTCACACACAACAGGGAAATTCTACTGCTACTTCCGGCTAGCCAGATCAAAGTAAGCAGTGTACAGTTTAATGTACAGGGTTGATCCAGGAACACTGGGGCAATGCATATATTTTGGGACTGACAGAGCAGCAGGTTTACAAGTTGACCATCTTCAGGAGGCCCTTTCTGAAACATGTGGATCCTCTTCAGACACAAGGCAAAATGCAAGTTGGAATAAAAAAGTGCAAGTTCTCTTGATGTTTCTGGGCCAAAATCAGAGGTGGCATAAATGGTGGTGCAAGTTACCCACTGGGTGAAAGGGGCAAAGGAGTATAATTTGGAGGAAGCAGTGTAGCTTGATTGATGGCGCACATGCCTGGGAATCAGGAGACTGCGGTTCTATTCCTGGCTCTGCTGCATGACCCTGGGTAAGTCATGTCATTGATATGTGCCTCAGTTTCTTCATATGTAAAATGGGGATAATGACACTGACCACATTTGCAAAGTGCTTTTGGCTCCACTGATGAAGAGCTAGGTATAGTTATTGCATCCCTTTGATATTCAATAGGTATGAAAAAACCCCAGCTTTTGCACCAAGAGTGGCAGTGATGGGTTTGTAGCAGGAAAAATAACTAACACGGAAGTCTTGCCCCACATACTCACTTACATCTTCTCCCCTAACACACAAAGCCAAATTCAACCCTGGGATATACAGGAACATTTCTCACGGAAGTCAATGTCACAGCAGAATTTGGTCCACGCAAAGTCCCAAATTCATGCAAGTTATGCTCATTTTGTACACCCATTGCATGCCAAGTGAGTGAAAACAGTGCTGTCACTTACACCCGGAGAATTTACGCAGGGCTATCTATAAATTAGGTGGCACATTTGAGGGTGGGTGGGTCCTTAATTTTACATGTTTATTTCAGTGTCACAAAGTGTTACAAGCAGTGGGTGGGTCCTGAAAAATCACCAAAAAATCTGTGATATGATTTATGTACAGCCCTCATCATCACTGACGCCACTACCGAATTTGGTCCCAAGACTCAAAGCTATCTTGCTGTCCCAGGGATACGTAGGCATTTGAGCAGGAGAATACAGGAGAGGAAAGAAAGAAGAGAGCTAGTGAATCAGAAACACAGTGAAGTCTATACATTACCTAATTCCAACAATTTGTCCCAGCACCAACCCCAGGGCAGTAAATGACGCAGAAGACAAGGTCACTGCTCCTCTGACCTCCTTGGGAGCACTTTCCCCCAGGTACATGGGCTGAATATTCATGCTCACACCTGGACAAGACAGACATATACTGACCTCAGCTTATACTCTCAAGATGTAAAAAAAGAAAAATTCAAACAGCCCCTAGATGAGGTAGTTAGCTGTATTCTCTCTGCTTGTTACAGAGGATGCTGCTTATACTGATCTCTCAATACCTATTATTTACACCAATATATTTCCATTCCCTCTAATTCACTGCGTCGATTTTGGTAAATATGCATTTGCAAGTACTGTGGGCTAATGAAAAGCAACTTCACGTTTTTAAAGTGAGCTACATAGATTATCGTTACTGTACATTAAAAATATAGCTGCAGCTTTCATAATTTTGGTGCCCTCAGAGTGAGTGACTAATAAAGCAGGCAAGAGGAAGATATGGAGTAAATTTTCTGCCACACTTCTGTATGGCTTCCATTTGTGTCATGCAAAATGGTGCATGCACATATCTGTGCGTTATCCAGGTTTGAGCCACCTCTTAAGGGCAGGAAAAGAAGACTGGTATGTTTGTGTGGTGCTAGGGGTCATGAGTTCAATTCCAAATGCAGCACCAGGGACTTCAGACAAAGTCAGAAACCACTTTAATACCACATTTATATTGTATTGGTGTTTCTATAGTCCTCATTACTGTAGTATCACTGTTTCTTACCAGCATTGATTCCAGTGAAAAATCTGCCGAGCATGATCATTTCGAAGGATTTGGCCATCCGGCTGAATCCTGACAAGACTGCAGCTGTGATCACAAACGCGTTATTCAGCAGCAAGGATGTCTTCCTTCAGAGAGAATAAAAACAGAGCTGAAGGCTCAGATTTCACCAGGTCTGGTTATCAAGCCAATGGTGAGACACAGCAGTCCCACTGTCCAAATCTGAAAGCTTAAGTCAGGGTGCCCATTTCTATAGCAGCACATTCAGATGGGCACTTAGGGCCCAAATACCTCTTTCTGGTGCGTACATGGCAAGTGTCCAATTATGGAAACTAGATTTGACATTGGCAAATAACCTAATCTGCATTGCATAGGGCATGGCAGAGTTCGGGATTGTTCAGCTGGAGTGGAATCCCATCCATTGTGAACTAAGATAACTGATAATTGCAGGACCAGACTCAGGGAACCAGGAGGGCATCAGCACATTGATAATCCTCATTTGTTTCTCCTGCTCTTACACTTAACAAAATCCCTTTTTAATGAAACAGAAGAATCATAAAATCATTATGAACATCCCCACGAAACAGGGTGAGTTCTGGACGACAGCACCACTACTTAGCCCATGATTATCTCCTGAAATGGTAAAACTGGTTCCTTCATTATATAAGGAGGAGCTGCAATTTTTACCAAAAGCACAGCATCAGAATGCCACACTGGAGCTGGACAGAGAAGAAAGTGCAGTGTAACTTTATGTGGTTTCACGATAAAAACATTGATTGTTCTTCCAGAGAAAAGGGGAGGTTATACCACGTGTGAGATCTGAGGATAGGGAAATACAGATTATTTTTTTTATAGGCTCCCAAGCACAGGGAAGAAAAGGAACTTGGAAGACTCAACAGACAACCACATGTTAAAGATATTTCAGTCTGAGGAGCAGGAATGGCCTGTGAGAACTAAAGGGATTGTTGACCAGCGCTCTGTGACGCAACTGTCCCAGGGTCGCTCTTCTTGTGCAGCCTCAAGCTATGGATTCCATGCAGCATTCCCAGCCTTTCCCACTCTCCATTTTGGAGAAAAGCTCACCATTAATTCTGTGCTGCTTTCCTGCTTACACTGTGACAACAACTGAGGTGCAGAGAAGCTGGTGACTGCACACTTGCCTGCTGTATGTTATGTCCTGCTGGTGGAGCAGAAAGCCATACCTAGACATTTTTCCAGTGGTGCAGAGTACTGTGCTGTGTTGGATGATAAGTGAAATGCTACCATTCAAGGTAGGGTCCTTCAAGGGCTAATGTCAGATTGTATGGTCTTGTTTTCTTAGGTTAAGAACAAACTTTATGATTTCCAATGAGTTGGGTAATTTGGAATTGGGCTCTTGTCAGTTTAACATCCAAACGTGGAAGGCATTTTTAGATTAATGAAAAATGATCTACAAAATTCAAGGTGCAAATCCAAGGCCTCTTACCTTCCTAACTTGATTGCCATGGGTCCTGCAATGAGAGCTCCAGTGAGTCCCCCCAGAGAATAGACAGAAACAATGAAAGACCATACCAGCAATATCACGCCGCTCTCTAGAGATGTACCTGTGCGTTCTAGCCATGTTTCATTTATAAACGCCTGAATGTACTGTAAGTGAAGGACAAGAGTCACTTTACTGTAGGATTAAAAATAAAGATCACTGAGAAATAGCAAAGGTTTTCTTCGTATTAGGTATGATTTACTTGATGATCATGACTCCAAAATTCAGCTTGAAGAAAGCATCCAATTCCAAGCTGTATTTTTGACCTCCCCATATACAGTTTTAGTTGTTAAGAAGCCGTACTAGACAAATTGCCTTTACAAAGTGAAATTATCTTTTATATTTAAAAAAATGATCTAAATGTATTTCATGGGCTCAATCCTGAATTCAGCAGGAAAGCTTGATTTCAATGGGTGCAGGATTGGATCCTATACACTGAATGCTCCCAAGAGCAAAATTAAAGTGGATGCTCAGTACACAACTCATTTTAAACTAACCTTTCTCTCCCAATCATTTCATGTCCCCCAGAGTCACACGAGCAAACTCCAGATCCATTAGAACAGTGACATCCAATACATTCACCACTTGCCACATGTGACAAATATGCTATTGAACTGTGGCTAATGCATGGGCAATGCGTTGGTGTATTGAAGACAGCAGTACTGGAAGACAGATTGTGTGCTTTGATATGCAGCTTGTTAACGTGGCTAGGATATGGTGCGAGAGAGACAACAGCATAGATGGCAGTGGATTGTGTGTGCTGTGTGTAATAGCAACAGGTGCTAGTGTGTATATATAGTATGTTTTTAATCCTTTTTTATAATGTGGCAAATAAGAAAAATTCAAAACCACAAGTGTGGCTAGCATTGAATTTCTATTGACACCGCTGCATTAGAACATTCAGCATGTAGCATGTGGTGTATTTCAGCTACCACAGGGCCCCAAGAGAGCTAGCCAGCAGAGAATCAGATAAGTGGTTGTCATGTATTATGTAGCCTGGTTTTGCAAATGTTTTTTTCAGAATTGTTTTATAAAGTCAGACAAATGTATTTAACTTGTAAAAAATGTTCTTCTAAGACTGGAAAGTTTCAGAATTATATATACTAAAGTTATGACTGATTTTAAAAGGTTCAGACTGTCAGTCCTGTGGTCAAAACCCCTTCTGGGTCTTAGCTGTAGCTCTGTTACATGATGCAAGAGTTAAATTATTAATTATGTAAAGGACACAAATCCCTCCTTTACTTCCCATTTTCAGCTGACTGAAGGGCTTTGACAAGATATGCCTGTTTTTTCCCAGACTGGTGGACACTGAGGATCCCTGTAAGGACTACAGAATTTAGACCTCACAAGAGTCTCTGTCTCAGCAGATGGCTGCAAAGGATGGTCGAGTACTTACTATAGTTGGAGCATTGATGATGGAGATGTTGTAGCCATACTGGAAAGTCCCTCCAATCCCAGCAGCACATATTGTAAGAAATAGGACCTTGCCTTGAAGCTGAGGTAAACCAAATATAAATATATTAAAAGAACAGAAAATGTTGATAGTTTCCCGCTGCTGAAATGCAAAATGGTTCAACAGGAACTTGGCCCAATAATTTGTCTGAGATGGTTTGAATGATAATAGGTGAAGACAGGAGACATAACGCTGACTCTAAAAAGGAAAGTTTCCAAAAGACAAAATAATCATATGCAGAGATTTTACATTTTAAGGTGCTAAAAATTATTTTCAGAAGTAATTGCAGTTAGTGAGTTCAGGGCTGGTTCTCGGCAGCAGTGCTGAGAATGTCCAAAGTTTAACATTTAATGTGTGCATTTTGAAAAGTCAGTTCAACATTCTGGAAATATCACTGCACAAGCATGCTCAGCTCTTAGAGCTGCCACTAGTTCAACGCCATATAAAAGTCTTTACTGACATGACAATTGTAATATACAATATTACCAAAGTTTAAAACACAGTAACAATATGCATTTGAGCTTGAATGTCTTGCTCAGATAGGGGTTCCATAGCGTAGTGGGGTTTTATTCCATGGCCCTTTACAGATATTGGAATTTCTGATTTGGTGGGATGCTATTTTTTCTGCCATCTCTTTCCTTTCACCTAAATCATGCACAATTTTTCTCTTGATTATTAATGGAAAGTCCTTTCTCTTGTCTGGTAATTTGAGGGTGTCTTTCTTGTGCTCCTTTATACTTTGTACAGTGCAGCACATGCATTCTTTCAGTTTCATTCTCCTGTCACAATTGGTGGCACAGCTTTTCTCTAGGTTTCCACTGTGCTTTCTCCTGACTGTTTGTGATTAACAATTCTGTATCAGGTGAGGGTCTGCCTGTGTTTTTCATGTTTACTGTAGTGAGGTACACGCTTAGGTCCTGGAAGTAGGGGTGCTGTTCCACCTCTAGGATTGAAATGGTTTCCGTTAGATGCAGGGTTTACAGTTTACTTCAATGGCTCTCAGTACCCCCACTATAAAAATTGTTCCAGCTCCCCTGGTTTGTACTTGTCTGTTTCACTGTGATTTTTAATCACTACTTCTCAATTACTGCTAGATTGTCTTTTAAAACCTGTCTCATGTCTTCAGTAGTATTCACTGGTGAATGGGATGGCCGCCTACCCTTGGGCAGTTGGTACCAGGGAGGCCTGCGTGAGATGCTATATAGGCATGAACACTATGATTAAGCGTTTAGTGGAGGGAGTAAGTGCTGCTCTAGGTGAGATGGCACCAGAGGCCGAGAACTCATTTTCTGTATGGCCATCAGCACAGGGATTTATCTTTTTTTCCTCTTACCCTAAAATGGCCCCAATGTGTAAGGGACAATCCCCCCCCCCCCCCCCCGGAGCTCTGCACAACACAATGCAGTGAGGATGCAATTGACAGAACAGGAGATGTGCTATGGTACAGCAACACCTTGTGACGCTGCCCGCCGCGAAAGCGCCCCACCGCCAGGGCAGGGTGCAGCAAGGAGTCGGGGGGAAAGGCCCAGCGCTGGCTCTTCAGGGCCGGGAACTGGGGCGCGGGGAACAGGTGTCCTTGGCTCTAGCAGCCCCCACGGCCCCTGCAAGTGAGAGCGGAGCAGCTGCCGCCTGCGCTGCACTTGGGCTGGGGCAAGTTAAGTGAGGTGAGCTGGGCCGGGGGCTGCACTGCGCGGGGGGATGCGGGAGCCGGACAGAGCGCTGCGCTGTGCGGTGGGATGCGGGGCCGGCGGCTGAGCTGCGCGGCAAGACCGGGAGCCGGGCAGGGCGCTGCGCTGCGCGGGGGGATGCCGGAGCCGGGCAGGGCGCGGCGCTGCGCGGGGGGATGCGGGAGCCGGGCAGGGCGCTGCGCTGCGCGGCAAGACCGGGAGCCGGGCAGAGCGCTGCGCTGCGCGGGGGGATGCGGGAGCCGGGCAGGGCGCTGCGCTGCGCGGGGGGATGCCGGAGCCGGGCAGGGCGCTGCGCTGCGCGGGGGGAAGCGGGAGCCGGGCAGGGCGCTGCGCTGCGCGGGGGGATGCGGGAGCAGGACCAGACGCGCTCCCTGTCACCTGCGCTCTGGGGTTCAGCCCCTCTTCCTCCTCCTCTTCCTCCATTCCGGGCTCGGGCTCCGCACGCCGCGCCCCGGGCAGGCTGGAGCCGGCTTCTGTAGGGCCGGCCTGGCGCGGCGCTGGCGGAGGGGCAGAGACAATGAGCAGGAAACTCGCCGCGGCTCCTCCCCCGCAGCGCTGCCGCCAGCCCCCGGGGCGTGGGCCCGCCTGGGCAGAGGAAGCCCGAGGCTCAGGGCGTTTGCCGGGGCTGTGCGCGCCCCCCACGCCAGCCGTGTCCCTGCTGTGCCGGCCCCGTCACCCCCGACCCTCCCGCAGCCTTTGGGAGCCCAACGGGAGTGCAAAGCAGCCGGCGCCTCCACACAGGGGCGCTAGCCGGGACCAGCCATAAACAGCAGCCGTGACTGCCTTCTCCCTCTCGGAAACTCCCGCCATCCCCATCCCACGGGTCATAGGAGACGGGACAAAAAACATCTATGAATGGGGTGTGTGTGTGTGTGATTATGGACCCTTCTAAGTTCTCCCCCTCACCCTCCCTCTCACACATACATTGTACCCTGGCTTTTCAGGGGTGTCTCCCTCCATTAGGCAGTGATCATAGTAAGCCCCTGCACTGACAGAGCAGCCCTTTTAAAATGAAGGATGAAAACACCTACTAGATAAACCTGGTACATATTTTGAAAACTACAGCCACCATTTTGGGGAGGCGGTGTGGGAAACAGGTATGTCTGCAACTGAGGGAACGCTATAGGATGAGTGAAGATGTAGAGGTAGGGGGTCTGTGTAGCTTTTACAATGAAAGTCTTCAGGCTGTGAGCAAGTAGTTATTTTGCATAATGGGGAAGGTGTCTTCTATATTTGTAAGAAAAAGATTAGAACTGTACAGTGCAGCATGACTATAGTGATACACAACACCTTTACTCCATCAAATCTTTGGCTGCCTGTAGGAAAAACAAAATCAGATGTGTAATTTTTCCAGGATTAGACAGTTGCTAGTATTTAAAAGCTGTAAATTTCAAATATGTTGGTAGTTGCCAGAATGAACTTCAGGAAGAAACAGCCAACTTCTTTAGTTAATCTTTCAAGAGCTGTTAACACATATAGCGCTGAATTGTTCAAACGCATGGCAGTTTTCAAGTGCCCTTTGTTTCTTTGAGAAGTGAGATCTAGTTACCCACTTCTGCAAGGCTGGAGCCTGGCCTGCATTTTAGGCATTTGGCATGCTAACCTCCACTGTTACATGACATTGATAAAAATGCCTGTTTTCAGTCCCCACAAGTACTTCACCATTACTCCCACCAGCGAAGCTGTACTGGTGCTGGTGCAATGGTGAGAGATCTCCTGAATAATGCTAAGGAAGAGACAGCCTTACTTTGATTGATTGTCTCTGGTTTGGAGGCAGATGTCCAGAACATAACGGAGCACATTTTTTCTTTCAAATTAAAGTACAAACTTTAATCTGCTACCCATAAATGGGAGATTTGAGTACTCAGTTTCCCCATATATATATTATTGGAAAATTCTTTTTCCTTCAAATACCTTCAGATCAAATTCCAATTTTGAAAAGTCTAAGGTAGTGTAATCTCTGTGGGAAATTTCTGTCCAGCTGTTGGTAACGTGTACAGCCTTAATTCATGATTACGTTGTTGTTGCTTCAAAGCAAAGTCATACACTCTCGGAAAGGGATAATGGGCTGGATTTTAATCTCAGTTACACCAGTGTAAATCCATAGTAACTCCATTGACTTCAGAGTACTTACATAAGTATACATCCAAAATAACAAGAGGTCAGACTGTGTCTCTCTGTGAACCTTTAGTTTCCTCATCAGTTTTCCCTTTACCGTTGTTTATGGTATGCGAGTCGGTGAAAATAATCCATTCCCATGCCTGATAAAGAGGGGGTTCTCAAATCACAAATTCAGATAATCTTGGAGACTGAGCATCTCCATGCCCTAAAGCCTTCCTTTCAAAATCAGCATCTTATAATTATCACAGATTAGGATTCTCCCTCAGTTTTCCAATCTCAGTGTAGAATTTCCCTCTTCTCCCTCCTCCACAGGTCCTAGCAGCATCATAGTCTTTTTCCTAGTCTGAGGAAATTTTTGGGGAGCAACCTTCAGAACCTATCAAAACAGCTCCCAGTTTAGCCAGAGAGTTGGCTGCAGCATGATGTGAAGTGTTACTTCCCCAAAGAAGTACTTAATATGCTGCCTCTCCATTGTTCTTGTCCCCGGCCAGTGTAGGGAGAGGCCAGTCAGTGCTAACCCTTGGCCAGTCCTTGCTTTAATTTGTGTTGGGTAGTCTGTTATAATCTCATCAATTACTTCATTATTTCTTTAAAATACCTTGATACTTGCAAAAGTTGCTATACAAATCAGCAAATAATAACAGTAAAATACAAAATTGTACCAGTTTCTGCAGTTTGTTCATTCTTCGTTGATATGTTTCCTTTCTGTCTTTTTCTGATGAAAGAGTCTCTTGTACTTTGGGAAGAGTTCTAGAGGATTATTTAAATCTCCAATGCAGGAATGTGTGTATTTAGTCATCCATTAGATTGCGTTACAGACACTTGACTTGGCGGGTGTCTTGCCAACTGAACGTAGTTCTCAAAAAGGGGTTGCATGATCATAGATGAGGCTGGGTGGGTTGGTTGGTTGGTTATATTGAAAACACATGATATGTATGCTGGGGAAAAGCCTGATATTCACTTAGGTAGTTTCATCCTTATGCATATATGCCAGATTTCTTTAGACTTGGCTTCTTTATACAATTTGGAGGGTTAGAGGACCTTTCTGGTCAGGTAACGTTACATTGAGGTTTGCACTAAATCCTTTTAATAACCCCATCCCTGGGGTTTTATTATAGGATTCAGTACTTTGTAGAGGTTTGTTAATTCTCCATGTTTGAGCATGACCCTGCTCCTGTATTTAGCAAGAGGTGATACATCTTCTCTTTTGGATTACTCTAAGCACCTGTGGTCAGGAACGGTCTCATACAGTACTGAGAATGCTGTCAGTGCTTTACAAATAATAATGATAATCATCTACTGTGCAATATAACAAATGATGGAACTGGGGAGAATCTAGCTCCTCTTCCAAATCTTAACTTTTCCATCGATAGCTTGCCAGCCACATGCACACAGAGTTTGACCTTGGAGCAACCAACATATCTGGAATTACTCTGTTGTCTCTTTTAAATAAAGCGTGTTTCTTCTTTGAAGAGTGAGTCAGTACAAATAATACAGTGGGGTTCCATAATTATTGCTTTAATTGATGTCACTGTTAAATGTGCTCAGATTAGAGGTAAAACAATGTTTTGATAACTGTGCAAACTCAATCTGGAATCGGAAAGTCAAGATGGGGTATTTCCTTCCCTCAAATTAATACCAGTAATGAAAGTTCTGCAGGTCTGTTTCGGCCCTCAGTGAAACCTCAGTGAATTGCAACCCCACTGTAGTGAAATTATGCCTCAGTGACTTCTACACAACCTAACTGTTGTCTTTGGGTTTGCACAGGACAGGTATAATTGATAGGTAGGGATCTGTCATTTCATCCACAGGAAGAAACAGAATCCTTCTCACTCTCTTATAGCGTGTCAGTGTGACAGACTAAATGGGATTAAAACCTAGTAAAATCTTTGTTTTGTCACAAACTTGGCATACATGACTTTAAAGACACAAAAAGCATATTTGATGAATAAGAAGGTGCTGTTTTCACGCGCACGCTTTTCAAAGTAGCACTGTATTTTAAAGTACTTTCTAAATTGCATCAGCATTTGAAATCTGATATTGCAAATAATCTTAGCACGGGTGTGTGTGTGTGTGTGTGTGTGGCAAACTCTCATAGGGAAGGGCAAGTATATCATGTAAAAATATCTCTGTTTAGTTAATTTTGGTTGTTACATACAACAGAGTAATTCTGTGCAAACTTCCTCCAGAAAACTTGCCAGTACATATCCTGGCTCTCTTCTGAGCAGTGTCAAACAGCATGGTGATTTTGCTTTACGCAAAAATGTCAACCAAGGAATCAGCTTAAACCAAATATATCCACCTAACTGTTGATCTACTGGTCTGTTCCTAGTAAAAGGGAGCGGGGTATACATCTGAAATTGAATGGATTTGGGGAAGAGTGCCACTTTGCAACACGTCCTGAGTGCACAATCATTTTTCTATTTTGAGTTTTAAAACATAGCTGAGTTATGGTTAAAAAATTAAATGACTGTGTAGCAGTGAAAAAACAAGAGATGCTCAAGCTAAATTTTAACCAGCAGAGGTTTTATTATTGCACTTCAAGGAACTCTGCATGTCAATGGCTGCTTCCTTCACATGACCTTTCATCCTTTTCTTTGGCTTATTTTTCACTAGGTTGTGAGTTTTACACTCCACTTTCCGGCAGCATTGGTTACACACCATTAAATTAGGACACAATAACTGGGAGGCATGAGCAGGAGGGTCTGGCTGAAATAGCAATTGTGTATTACTTCAGAAATGGCTGTATTTTCCCAGCTGCGTGCCAGAAGACAGCAGGGCAGTAGTAGCAACAATAATGGCAGAGTTGCTTCTCTCCTGTGAGAGTCCCAAGCACTTGAACTTACAACCAACAGTTATAGCTGAACTGCTGCTTCATATACTATCTGATATTTATATATAATGATGGTATTTAGCATCTTTCATCCTGAAGGATCCCAAAGCTCTTTTAACTACTGTGAAAGCTATACAATGATCATATAATTACCCTCTGAAGTACTGCTACTTCAAGTGTGGGACACATCATCTTAGTAGCATAAGTAACAGTTTTGGATATAAGCTGAAGAATCTCAAATTAATTTGAAATCAGAGTAATGTAGGGAAGCAGCATGTGGTGTGATTCCCTACCTGTCCATTAGACATAACACAGGTGTGATGGAGTGCTCACCCCACCCACCTGCAGCAAAGGTTTGTTGGGCCTGAGTGGCCAATTAGCTCACCTGCTTACACCTGGAAAGTGAGCCAAGCGCTAAGTAGTGATCAAGCCCCCTTGAGGTAGGCTCAGGTAGGTTTGCATAAAAGGACTGAGAAAGCTCAGTTAGGGGCTACTTGGGAGAGAGTAGGCAGAAAACTTCTTTGGAGGGAAGGAAGGGCCTGATGTAGGCTATAGTGATGTTGTTAATCAGGAGATGAGGTGGAATTAATCATGGGCTGTGGGGAAGTAACATAAGGTGCCTAGAGATAGGAAGGGGCCCAGGAAAATCTTGTGCCTCTTAAGGAGCACATCTCATTACTCAGTATGGGTTCCCTGGGCTGGAACCCAGAATGGACAGAGGGTTCATTGTAAGGACTATTAGACCTTGCATGGGACTGCAGGCTGAGCCTTCAAGATGGGCTGACAAATAATCTAAAAGGGGGTAGAGAGGAGGTCTTATGTTGAGATGTTTTGGGGACTTTTTGAACAGTTGGTATCGCAGAAGGGGTGGTGTGTCCTGGCAAAAGGACTGAGTTGAGGAAAGGGAGGGTCCCAGAGCAATGGCTGGCAGTAGTTGCCACTTGCCAGAAAGGAGAAGAGCAAGCTACTATGCTGTGCTCAGCCCCAAGAGACGCCCTGGAGTGAGTGAGCTCTGTCCCAAGGAGACTAACCCTCTTATAGACAATGCGGTGGCACTGGGAGGTGTGGGTGTTCTGAGCTGCAGTTCTGTCTCCGCTAAAGAGGTTAATGAAATTGGAGGTATGGAAGGGCTTCTGCCTGAGGCAAGACTAAAAAGTTCAAGACTAAATAGCAGAGAGGATGCGAGTAAGAGATGACATTAACTTATATAAAGTGGTAACATTCTGATCAGTTAGGCATTCCAGTTGGCTCTTTTATTCTGAATAAGGGGGAAGGGGCAATGAACACAATTTAAAGGCAACAAATTTAGAACTGATCAAAGGAAATATTGCCCCCCTGCAGTGCATGATTAACCCATGGAACTCATTGCCACACAGATATTGCTGGGCCTATGAGTGTTTCAAAAAGGGTTAGACACTTACAGGAATAAAATCTGTGATTACAGAAGCTAGTATTAAAAAAAACAAACAGTTTTTTCCCTTCCTTGCCCCTAATGATATTCTGTCATGTGACAGAATTACAGAGTTAATTTGTACTCCACTTCTACTAACTGAAGTCACATGGGAGTCACTGCCTATGGGATGATTATCACCGCTATGGATTCCTCTGTCCCAACTCCCAGACCTGTTCAGATGGGGCTGGATGAGCAGGACTGGGTTGAATCTGGAATGCAAAAACATGCATAGTCTGTCTCTTGTCCCCCTCTTTAGGGGAGAGCTGGAGTGTGCAGTGGGACAATAGATTCTTCCTTATCTGCTAGTGGAGGTTAGAGTGTGAAGTGGAATAAGAGGCAGGTACTGGCTCTAAATCCTTCCACCTTTGGGATCAGGTTAGTGTGTAGAATCTGCATGGCTAGGCTGGCGTCCTCCTTCCAAACACACGTAGCTTGCTTTCAGGTTTGCATGGTTGGCCCCTGTCCTGTCCTTTCATGGGGTGAAACTAGTGTGCAATAGAAAGCACAGCCTTGCTCCCAAGGATCCAGCACCAGTGTCCACTGCAGCCACACACAATGTGTTGCTGAGAAAACAGTTCTTATCTTTGGTACTGTATGACTGAGACACCCAGCACAGCAATGTTTGCTGCTGCTCAGATAGGTCTCTGGTAACAACTGTGCTGCTGTATGACCAGGAACCCTTTGCAGCAGTAAAATCACCCCTGCACAGCTTAACACAGGGATAGACAACCAGTGGCACGCAAGCTGATTTTCAGTGGCACTCACACTGCCCGGATCTTGGCCACTGGTCTGGGGGACTCTGCATTTTAATTTAATTTTAAGCGAAGATTCTTAAACATTTTAAAAACCTTATTTACCTTACATACAACAATAGTTTATTTATATATTACAGACTTATAGAAAGAGACCTTCTAAAAACGTTAAAATGTATTACTGTCACACGAAACCTTAAATTAGAGTGAATAAATGAAGATTCGGCACACCGCTTTGGGAAGGTTGCTGACCCCTGGCTTAATACATGAAGTGATAAAGACGTAGATCTCTCACCAAAAAATGCTTTCCTGTCTTGAAGTCTGCACGACGTGAAAGGGGAGGAAATATACTCAGCAAAACATTTTTAAAAAATGAAGTAAATTATTAAGCTGTGTGCATGCCTTCCTAAGTAATCATGTGATGCTAGCATTGTCATCCTTTTCCTGCCTCTCTTCTCCATCTTGTCCAAGTCGTATCAGAACAAGACTGTATGTCCTTTTGGGTAGAGGCTCCATCTTGTTTGTGAGGCACCTGACACATTTTTAGGCACTCAAAAAACAATTCTGAAGCATCCATCACACATTGCAAATACCTCTTCTATCCAGGCTGTCTTGTAGGTCAGTGTCAGGGTGAGGAGAAAATAACCATTTTAAAATATAATTTGTCCTCAAGAGAACGTTGCGGCCTCTGGGCTCCATTAAAGGACTCTGTCAATTGGAAAGTGTGTGTGTGTCTTCAGAGAGGTGTTCTACTTAATGCTGCATTAAGCTTTGACCACTAGATGGCAGAATAAGTGCAAAGTCCAAACCTAGAATACTAAATGCAGGGTGTAGCTGAAGTATCTAGAATGGCTATTGCCATAGAGTATAGGTGCTATAGACCTCAGCAGGAGTCACAGTATAATTTAAAAAGTAGAACCTGAACTCTTCCTACCATCCCCACTTTAGCTGTCCTGAATGCGATCAGTTTTATTGTTGTCTTCCAAGAGGCCAATTCTTCCCATCTGTAGGTCTATTATTTGAAGAAGATCTGTGCAAAGAGAAGAGTCTTGAACTGCAGATTATAAGAAGCAAAATGGGGATTCATCCTGATCATTGACAGTCGGGAATTCCACATCCTGGGGAAAACACTGCATCTGAAATACAAGACCTTCCCCCTAGGGAGAGTCAGTCAGTGTCCCTAACTATCCTAGTTACCATGGCAGAGGAGAGGTAATCTTTGAGCTAGATTAGTGGTAGATCATTAATAGCTTTATAGATCAAGACCAACATCTTGAAGCAAGTCTGGAGGTGGATAGGGAGCTACTAAAGAAGATAGTGCACCTAATGTGATGTGAGCTTCTTAATGAGTTCCACTGGACAATGGGGTAGCCACATGATAAATTAGATGCAGCTTTCTTGAGGCATTAGTGGTCAACTCCCCAAAATATCATTTTGCAGTGACCCTACTTGGCAATGATGAAAAGCATGTGGGATCACTGTGGTTAGATCTCCTGGGTTATTGAAGATGGAGGGTGTCACTGGACACAATCATTAACTGAGTGCTTAGAGGCAGTAAAGAGTCCAGTAGAACTACATACTATCTCAGCTGCAGGAGGGCAGAGTGTGTGGCCACAGTTTCCTGCCACTCCTTTCAAGTGTTTTCCTCTTGCTACTAATTTCACGTCCAACTGCCCTGAATTTAACAGAGCCACTTTCCTTCCTTCCAAGTTCTGTTCCCTTCAGATACTGAGACACGAATGTCAGTAATGGGTGCAACAGTGATGGGGATGGGTATCTTTGGCACACTGATGACCCTGTAGTACATGACATCTCGCATGAATAGAAGAGTTGACAAGTTCTGCGGGACTCTGCAGGGGAGAGGAGAAATCACTCATTATGTCCATGTGGAATCTGTGAGCGGGGAAATGAGCAAAACCAACTTAAAACAATTCTGCCTACCTCTCCAAGGTCTCAGGGGAGTCAGCAGGACATCATGTTTGGTCGTGTTGAAGGCTGCTGATAGATCAAGCAATATTAGAATGGACATCTCACTTCTGTCCGTGGCCAGAGGGATGTCATCAGTGCAGCGAGGTCTGTCTCTGTGACTAACTGACTGGAAAGGGTCTAGAATATTGGGGAGGTAAATTGCTTCTGGAGGCAGTTTTCGATCATCTCTTCTAGGAAAAGTCCTAGATGCTGATTTTGTCACATGCATATTTATAGTACCTATAACAATAGTATTTTGGTACTGAAAGATGCTGAGATTGCCAGTGTTTCTAACTAGGGCCCCCTTATTTTCCTTCCTGGCAACCTTAAGAAAAATCTTCTGCCCTCAGAGGAAATCCCTTTCTGAAACGCTTTGTAAAACATATCTGTCACAGAGTGTCGGGGGAGTCAGAGCCCTGCAACCCTCTTCCTGAGATTCACTGTGACTCTCAGTCAGCCAGTAGATCAGAAGGTTTATTTGAGATGCCAGGAACACCATCCAACTCAGAGCTTGTAAGTACAAACAGGACCCCTCAGTCAGGTCCTTCTGGTGGGCAGGGAGATTAGACCCCAGACTTAGGGCTCGCTCCTCTTCCCCAGCCAACTCCTAACTCCCTCAGCCTCCCCCCGGCCACTCCCCCAGCCTTTGTCCAGTTTTCTGGGCAGAAGCTATCACATCTCTCAACCTCCCTCCTGGGCTCGGATTACAACCTCAGGTATCTTCCCTACAGAGAAGCCTCCCATTTCCAGTGAAACTCCCAGGTCAAATCCGCCCTGCTCCTTGCTGTGTCACAATATCACCAGAGTCCAGGCACACTCAACAGTCAAGTGGATATGCTGAGGACAGTAAAGACTGGGTGTGATATTTGTCACACTTTGTCAAGACAATAAAGTCTTCTTTGCTGTCCCGTACAATTCCTAATGTTCCCTCTACTACACTGTCTGCTAGGTAAAATGGAGCAACTGAAAGCATTGGATACAATGTTTTTGGGTAGTGGGAGTTGCTCAGGACTCATATTAATAAAAACCCCTTTGTGCTTCCCCAGATCTTTTATAGGCACTCTTAGTAAATGCAACAATGGAGCACTAAGATCCACTGTAGCTATTGGAACTATGATATCACAAGAACACAAGAGTGTAGTTCTCAGCACAACTATCAATTCTAGCTCTTGAGGGCAGGGATTAGGTCATTTGACATTCATAATAATAAAACACTAAACTAGGGTTTAGAAAACCTAATAAGAAAATATTAAACTAGTGTGTAGTGTTTTCTTATTTTGAACACCAACCAGATGCCTGATTTCAACAATCTTTTGAGTGGGTCATGAATACAAAGTCTTTCTTCACTCCCTGTGTTCTCTTTTTTCCACCTCTGAGGATTGAAGTACCTCTCGGTTCAGTTCTTCCCAAACAGGTGTGTTACATGGGATAGGTATCTTAAAGGAGATAGGCCCAAGGTTCTCTGTCTCTTAGGAGAAGTCCTCATAATCTCTGAGAGTGTATGTACATCTCCGCGATCAGGAACCAAGCAAAGTTCTCAGCTCAAGTGTAACCAGCGCGTTCTTTTCACTAGAACTCATAGGTTTAGAAAAGTTCTCTACTAAACTCTGGCTGGCTTCCAGCACCACCTCTCCCCTCAGAGCTCTTCTTTTTCCATTTTTTTCACAGAACTCAGTTCTGTCATTATCCAGGTGAAATATGATGCCATTAGCATGGGACAGTCATTATTTGTAGAATGAGATGGCAGCATTTCTGCTTGTAATTATCTGAGCATATGAGAAATCCTGCCATTAGGAACAGAGTGTCACTGCAGCACGAGGCTGTTTGATCCACCGCGCACTGAGACACTTCTACATTTTGGAATTTTCTACCAAAAGACAGGATCCCATTGCCAAAGCGTAGCAGCAGCATTGCTGGGGAGTCAGGGGGTCTAGTCTCTTAATTAAGAGTCAGGGACAGAATGGAAATGCCCAGAGAGTCTGAGCTGCAGGGCAGCAAAGCAGCAGCAATAGGCGTAAGTTATTGAAAGACACAAAAGGTAAATGACATCATGGGCATCTTCAGAACTCAGATTTCTTTTTCCTTCCCGCTTTTCAGGGAACACTGCCCAAGAAAATGTTTGGAAAACAATTCACTAAAAGAAACTACAGCCGGGCAATATTGATTTCTCTTGCAACAACCACTGTGGCCAGGTACCCCCATGGGAATGAGATATTCTAGTTCTCTCTTCTAATCCCTTGTGACCCTTACATTGAAAGCATTGCTTTTAAATCACATTGTATTGCATCGGCTGCTTCTCTGTGGGTCTCATTCTGAATACCTGCATTTGTACATCACTGCTATAAAACATACACTTTGAAAGAAGGCAGCAGAAAAATGTTAATACTTTTATTTCTACTCTCTGTACCATTTTCTTGCACAGAACAAACTGAACTAAGTTCACCATTGATGAGGCGTACAGCTATTCTATTAAATGGGCCTTACTCATCCTTTCTATTCTTTTCTTTGCCCATAATTGGAGGTTTCATTTTATTTCCTTTGGATTATCTGTCAGTTTCTCAAGATGATTCTCCTACATTAAGTCACTTTTCAGTCGGTTTCACTTGGAAGCAATTGCTAAAGTTAAAGACAAAAATATTTTTTGTCATGATGACTAAAATAGACTAAAACGGAAACCATCAACAAAAATATTTCAGCCTCATTGTCACTAGCATGATTTTAAAAAAATATTTCTGTATATACAACAGAGCACAAATATTTCATTTATTTGTAATGGCCCACAGAACAAATACAATACAGGCCAAATCCACCTTTGATATAAATCCACGGAAGCCAATGAAGTCACGCCAGAGATTAATTTTGCCCTGTATGTCATGAGTGATCCTTTCAGAGTTCCTCAAATGGTAGGAGTGGATAAATCAGCAAGATTACAAGTAAGCAGCTCTTACTATTCAAGCAGCTGAGATTTTTGAAGGTTAAAGCAGTACTTTGCAGTACTTGGTCATTAAATGGGATTTTCTTTGGAGAAAATGAGTCCCCTCCTGGGATACCATTATTCTGAATTCCCACTGCTCCATGGGTATTGGAAGAAAATACATTAATCCATTCTGGTTACAAGAGTTTGCAAGGTTTGGTAATAAGATCTAAGTGCATTTCCAAATGGTCTATATTCAAGAGATTTCTCAGGGCAAGTGCTCAGTACAAACAAAGCTTCTCTTTTCACACAGACACAGGTTTGTTTCCAGAATGCATAGAGTCCACATACATAAAATGCTGTTGAGCAGCGTAAAATCACTGAGCACACCGAGTTTGACAGGACGAACTTGGTTTCATATTTCCATTGGCAACCAGACTTGTACTTTCTCTTGTCAACTAAGATTTCTCTGGACCTCTTGGAAGAATGGTCTTTCCTTTTACCTACTGGGTCAGGCAAAAGAGAAGGCAGCTGGAAGGAAGTGCCTTTCATTTTCATCCACATCTGAAAACCTGTTTTCCATGGACATCCAGAAAGGCTCCAATATTTCAAGCACTTGAAACCTCTTTCCTTAGGCCACACACAGCCTGAGGTATGCAGCTGTTGAGCTCTCTTACTTGTCTTAACTCCTTATGTGCCCCCTCAGTGCTGGAGCGCTTTAATTTAAGCTGGGTGTCTTGAAAGTCACAGAGATGGCACTTTACTGGCTAATCATGGAAGGAACCATTCTCTGTGTTGTTCCCAATATGTCTTTGTTCTTGAGCACAGCAGGAAGGAAGGGAATCCAGACTCTACCAGGTAGGAATACTGAATCTTTATTCTAACAGAAGAAGTAGGAAAGTCTGTGAAGGTGCTAGATTACTGAGGACTAATTGGCAATTAAAATTAATTGTGAACAGTGCATTGGGACAAGCTAACACTGTCCTGCTGGCACTGGAGTTTGCAAAGCTGCTGGGATTTAAAGATGGCTAGTAAGGAACAAGCCAACTGCTTACTCCCTCTCACTGTAAGCATCCCCTGGTACCTCGGCTGGTAAATACCTCTTTGCTGACTCTACTATTTCATATTCTGCTACCATGTAACCAAAGGTAGAAACCTTTTCATTAGGCCCTATGGTCTGCCTTCTTGATGCTGTGCCCATAAGGGTTATGAAATCCATGCTGCAAAATAAAGTGCCTGATCCAACTCCCTGATGTCAATGGAAGCTGGACTGTGCTGTAAAGGACGAGGTCACAAGAGAGTGGAAATTTTTAACAGTGAGGGTGCTTAGCCATTGCAACAAACTGCCAGGAGCACTGGTAGATTCTCCATCTCTTGATAGCTTTAGATTAAAATTGGATGCCTTTCTGGATGATATGCATTAATCAGACATAAACTATTGGGCTAAATACAGGAAATTCAGTGAAATCCTATGGGTTGTGTTATAAGGAGGTCAGACTAGATCTAAAGGTATTTCTGGCTTTAAAATCTATGAAATAATAAAGGAAGCTAATTTCCATCTACAGCAAAGGCCTAAACAAACCATATGTTCTTCTGGGGCTTGAATTCAGCTTTATTTATAATTTACCCATATAAAATTACTTAATCTGAATGGCTCACTTTTCTTTGATCTTTCACCACTAGCCTGTACACCTAATTGGGGATAAGAGATTACAAAAATATTTCCCCTAATTAAGGAGAAAGAATTTCTTTGTGATCATTAGACATCTAAAAATAAATCCTATGAAATGAAAGGTGGCTATGATTATACAGCTTTTCATTGTAAAAAGATTAACTGATTATTTCCAGCATCATTAAGAGTACATGGCCCTGTATCGCTAATATAAAGCCTGTGAACTCTCTTATCCACCAAATTATACATTCCATCACATTGCTGATCAGACACACAAAGAAAATTTGGATAACATTATAACAGTGTTGCTATTTCAGATGCTGTTGCCTTTTCTAATACTGAGGGACAAGGAGAGGGAAGGACAGAACCCTATTCTTTGAGAGAAGATTCCAAGGGCAGCTCTATACCTCCTAGAATGGAGACCCCTCTTACTCACGGGCATGATGGTGGTCCCAGAGGAGTCAATTTCCCCAGTTTCTTAGCATTTACTATTTAGCCTTAGGTTGAGCCAGGTACTGGACTGGTCCATTCACACTGCCTATTGAAAAACCTACACTGGGGCCCTCAATTAGTGTGGGTTTTTCCCCACAATGGAAGATGAGAGTTCAAAGGGCAGCCAGGTTCAAGGGGAGTGTCTCTCGAGCCCAGGGAGCCTTAGGGGGTTGGGAAACAAAGAGACAGTTTCCAAATGTCAGTGCTAATCACACATTCCAGTTAGTTAAATGAGGTATTATCTTCTTCTGCCAGGAACTATTTTTCATGGTGGAAGGATATGTTGGGAGTTTCTCCAACAAACTGTTGAATTTATTTTTTACAAATTAGTCTTAAAATGAAGGGGACACATTCTGACATTAGGATCCTCTTCTCAGTGTGGGTGGGAGGCTGTTTCTTGCACTACTCAGGTGGCTGAGGGTATGAGGTGGTGTCCATCCAATGACTTACTACTAAGCTACACGCAGAAGCAGCTTATTGCTCTTTTTCTTTCTTGCCCCTTCCCTATCCAGGGTTGTTAACTTCTGTAGGGCCTTCTTCCAAAACTCCTGATCATAAGCCTGACTGTCATGTAAATTGGTATTGCTAAGGTCTGCTGATATCTGGTCTCTGGCCTCCCCCCATGGTCATTGCAAGGGCCATCCTAACAATATAACTGTTGGGTTTCCACTGGACATATCCGTACCAACATAGCTTAGCCTCCCTTAACTTGTCTTTAGTTGGGGCAATCCACATTAGGCCCCTCACAACCTCATTTTGTTTCCTGTCATGAAGCGTCCAACCATTTGACCCTCTCAACATCTACATTTCTGTAGTGTCATTTCCTGTGGCAAGCCACGTCTCTGTTCTGTACATTAGAATGGGTTGAATTACTGTTTTATATAGAATCAGAGCGGTAGCTGTGTTAGTCTGGGTTTGCAGAAGCGACAAAGAGTCCTGTGGCACCTTAAAGACTAACAAAAGTATTGAAGCATAAGTTTTTGTAGGCTAGTACCCACTTCGTTGGATGCATGATGTTTTATATACTCTACCTTTTAACTTTATTGGCACATTTTTATTACTGAGAACTGTGATCTGCTCACACCATTTGCACCAAGCAGCTCCGGTACTATGCTGGGGACCAATGTCAGCAACCATTAACCTTAGGTATTTAAATTCTTTCATTCTTCTAAGCTGTCTGCCTGTAATATCCTTTATGGTGGGTCCTCCTCCCTCAGTTATCAGAGCTTCAGTTTCACCAGTGTTTGCTCAACCCTATATTGCTGCTCAAAGTGGGTTTGCAGGGTCTTACAATCTCCTATACATATCACTAAGTCATCAGCGAACAGCATATTCCAAGGTTTCTCCCTTCATATAGTCTCATGTATCACATCTATGTAAACAAATTACTGTAAATTCTTTGGTTTAGCCCCATTTGATTTGACTATGGTAGTCACTCTATCATATATAAGGTAGCCATATCCTTCTGCACACCTCTCTGTTGCAAACTCCACCAAACTCATTCTCTTGGTACATGACTGTATGCCTTAGCCAAGTCCACAAAGACCATACTCCATTTCCATCTCTTTTCCCTGAACTTCCCTATGAGGATTTGTAGAGCAAACATGGCATCAGCTGTACACCCTTCCACATAAATCCATACTGACCCTTCCCAGTTTCAGCTCTGTCATGAAGATGATTTTCAATAATCTTCTCCCAGACTTTCATAGCAAATGATGTCAGCTTAACTGAGTTATAATAGCACATAGAATATCTCCTTTATGTTTAAAAATGGGCATCACAAAACTTTTATGCCACTCATCCAACATTTTCTCTTTCTTAAGAATATCCTGTTAGATTCTCATTCATCACTCTTTCAAAATAATCACTCCAGACTTTGCTGGTTAAATCACCATTTGTTTGCAATATACCATGATCATTTCTAATATAAAAAACTTGTTCACATCCCTCATCATTTTGTCTTTTAATGAGTTTGTAGATGGTCTCTTCTCCCGTATATTCTCTTAGTTGATTATATAGTTCATCTGAGACCAAAGTTTTAGCTATCACAATACTTCTTTTGGCCTTGTTTTCACCTCTGTACACACCATCTTATCATGGCTCAAGCCACTGCTCTGCCATTTTTTTAAAGCTTACATTTTGTTTCTGACTGATTCCTTAAATTGAGGATTCCACCATCAAGTCTTTCTTCATATCCTTTCCAGCACTCCTTTAATCACTGTTAGGACTTAATGTGCCATTTCCAGCAGTGGTAACTGTAATTTGTATCCTCCATACATCCCTCACTTGCTTCTTTAACTTTAGCGGCCTTTGCCCAAGTATAAGAATAAGGTGAAGCTGTTGTTCCCTGCAAGCAACATATACCCTAGCCCTCTGAGGTACACTTGATATGGGAATGAAAAAATCTTTAAACACGAAGTAATGCGTAGACTTCCTGACTACATGAACACTTCTCTTGGATGAGTTTTACAGGTCAGCTGTCCAAGCTTGACACACTTGGTTTGAAATCTGAATTTCCCTTTTCCTAGGTGAGTGTTGCAGGATGCTCGGTGTCCCGTAGGAACGAAGCACACACACAGCTGTTGAATAAAAGTAGTGAGTTTATTGAAGGCAAAAGTGACACACCCGCAATGGGGGCTCCCTTCGTTGTTGCCACTGAGACGGGGAAAGCCCGATGCACCGGAGCAATGCTCGGGGTGAAGCCCACTGCGTGTGGGAACACAGGCAGAGAAATAACAGAAACATTTGCATCTCATGCATACCTCATGAATAACTAATACCTTGTTTTTGTCTTATTAGTATTACATAATACAAGCAGGTGTCTTGTTGTTAGTCTACACGCTACAGATAGGCACTGGGAACCAGTTAGCTCCAGTATGGGAAGTGTGCAATAACAGGGCAGGGACTGATAACGCTGACCTTGAGTACCCCTTCCTTCCCAGAAGTGGGGGGGCATAAGCACCCTTTCTTTCCCTGGAGTCAAGGGGGAGAGCGCCCCTAGCACTCATCTGTGACAATGTCTTCTGCGCCCTTACACTCTTCCCTGCGCTCTCTCCAGAGACTCCAGTGAAAGGGTAGAGGAAGATAAATGACGGGGGCACAAAGTGCCGAGGCGGCCACCGCCCACACAAAGGAGGTATAAAGCAAAAAGGCCCAAAAGGCCGAGGAGGAGGCTTTGAACAAGGTGGGCAGCCCAGCCACGTAGCCCATGACCAAAGCCATCCAGCTCCTTGTTGTTCACGAATGCCCAGGGCCAATTCTTTCAATTTCTGGAGATCTGCCTCAATTGATTGTCCCTCATCTGTAATGTTAAAGCAACAGAGGCCAGTAAACTCAGCTCAACTGTGGCCTTGCCGTAGTAACAGATAGTCCACCGCCAGGCAGTTTTGCAGCATACCCTGGCGGACTTCTCCTAGCTCTTGGTTCATACAGACAAGGATGGAGGACGTGAGATTTAAGGCCTTGGCAACAGTACAGGCTAAGTGGACTATTGCATGGTAATTATGCATAACCATCCTGGGGGCGCCAAGGAGGGAAAAGATTAAGGCATCCGCTTCTCCCTCAGAGAAGAGCGTCACCTCGGAGCGACAACTGGCAGGCAAGGGGATGCTGTCCTGTTTCTGACGAGTGGGACCCCGGCCTGTGGGGTATGGAGAAAGAAAGGGGGGCCACACGGCCAACTGCACAGGGTCCTCCGGAGCTATTCGCTGGCACATAAGAATAAGCCGTAGTGCCACAGAGAAGAAACCACCCAGGAGGAAGGAGCAGATGGGCGTATGCAAAGGATAATCTACGGGACTGATTACAGTGCAACTCCCTATTAGGAAGATTATACATAGACACTATGGCATTTTCAAAAATAACACACGTAGCCGCTGCAGTAACTTTAGCAACACGAAAAGCATACATCTCTACGGAGGGCCATGTTAATACCCGACCCATACTATAAAGATCAGCATAAACAGCAGTCTTATCAATATATGCCAGGAGCATGTGGCGCTGTAACATGGAGGGCGCTGCACTGATGCCTAGAAAGCAGGTCTCCATAACGTCACCGACCGCATAGGTATGGGGGAGGCAAAAGGCAGTAGAGTTTAGGGCACTTTCTGGGCCAGAGTTACCCACATATTCACAACCATGCTCTTGGCAAGAGACAGGCAGCCCTGCAAGAATATCAAAGAGAGCGCTTGGTTAGTCGGTGCCATGAGGCCGTCTGGGGGAGTCCTCCTGCTCCGGTAACACAACAGCCCAGCCCTCTCCTGTTGCGAGGATGGTCGTGGCCTTGGCTTCTTTCCCGGGGGTAGTCCACCAGACACTGGCCAAAGGGATGACCTCCGGGGTCGCTGTTGCTTCGCTTTGCACCTGTGGAAAGGGGGAAAGCGGACACAGATTACACAGAGCAGACCCTGCTTCCCAGTGGAGGGAGGCATCAGTCTGGTTCCCACAGGTCACAGCACCCAGTGTTTCGTCTCCGCTGTGCCAGTACGGAGGGTAGAAGGCTAACCCCTCCATCAGGGGGGAAAGGAAGAACAAGGTGGGCAGCCGACAGTGTATCTTGGCGTGGGCCAGCCAGGGGCGTATAGTCGCACCAGCATCCAGAGAGCCTAGCTTGGGCACAACAAGTTGGACCAGGTTCTGCGCGGTGTCTATTTCCCCTGGCAACTGATGTAACTGCAGCCGCAAGCAGATCATATGCGGGGTCTGCAGGGACAGTCTCTGGTATGGTGTATACGGGCCAACAAAGCGATTATTCAACAGCCAAACCGCTCACTCAGGAACTCCAGACCACCCCCCTAAGGGTCATGGACGGTGTTAACTGCCTGATTTGGTCCTTAAGCAGGCCATTCATGCGCTCAATCAAACCACTAGCTGTGGGGGAATACGGGAGATGGTACAGCCACTCGATGTTGGCATCCGCAGCCCAATCACGCACGCTTTGAGCGGTAAAGTGGGTGCCCTGGTCACTTTGGATACGCCGTGGGGCTCCATACCACTGTACAAGGCGGTCAAGGGCCGTTAAGGTAGTGGCTGCGCTGGCAGAGGCGCTGGGTGCCACAAACAGCAAACCCGTGTACGTATCCACAGCAGTGAAAACGTAGAGGTATTTCCACTCTGCAGGCAGGGGGCCTACGTAGTCCACCTGCCAGTCTTGGCAAGGCGCAACAGCCCGGCTGATATGGCCCCCCCAGGCCAGGGAGGGCCAGGGGTGTGATGCATGTGCACCGGGCACAATTGAGGTGGGCGACACGACAGAAAGAGAGGGGAAGCTGGTAACCCTTCTCCTGCCCATACAATTGCATTGCTCGGGCCCCCTGGTGTCCTGCATCAACGTGTATCTGCTCTGCCAGGGCCAGCTGCGGCCCTTTTGCCATGGCATCAGCCTCCGTATTTCAGCGGGCTTCCAAGGTATCTGCCTTGGTGTGGGCATCTACGTGCCGCACGGCCAGAAAGGCTGAGCACGCATAGGCTAGCAGCTGTTTCCACAGGGCTGCACCCCAGATGGGGCAGTCAGCAAGCTGCCACTCCTTTGCCTCCCAGGTTGTCACCCATGTCCGGAGTTCTTTATACACCACCCAGCTATCAGTATACAAATAGATCTTGGGGGGATCCCCTTCCAGGATCGACGCCTCTGCTCGAAGCTTGGCCCACTGCCTTGAACCCCCCGTTCCCCAACTCAGTATCACTTCTTCAGCATAGGGTGCGTAGGCAACGGCCTTCCATTGCCTCACCTCCTGGGCGGTATATGAGGCAGAGCCGTCTGTGAACCAGACATATGGGTGCTCACTGGCTGCCAAAGACCCGGGCTCTGGGGCCTCCATCACCGGGGGTGGAGACACTGTGGGGTCGGCCTCGGGCAGCTCCTCTGTGAGGGCTGGGACATGCTCAAAGGTAATTGCCCCCAAGAGAAGGGCATGGGGAGTGGAGATGGTCGCTTTGCCTAACAGCATGCGCTGTTGCAGATAATGCTTCCACTTAAAGAGCGTTGCCACTTGGGTGACACCAGTCTGCGCTCTAGTGGGCTCCGCCCGAACCCAGCTACTCAGGGGAATGGGTGTTCGGATGGTTACGGGGGCGGGCCCCGTGATGCGTTCCGTGTCCTGTAAAGCCCAAACAACTGCAAGCAATTGTTTCTCCAGTGGGGTATACCCACTTTCTGCCCCTCACAAGGTGCGTGACCAGAACCCAGTAGGCTCTTTCCGTTGGGTGCCCACCTTTTGCCATAGGCTCCAGGATGCCACATGGGCCACGGTGGTCACTTCAAGCTCAAACGGGACCCCAGGAAGCAGGGCATGGAGGCGGGCGTGAGTAGTAAGTGCCTCCTTGCACAAGTCGAAAGCTCGTTTGTGCTGGGGTTGCCATTGCCAGGGGGCGGCCTTGCGCACCAAGGCCTGAAGAAGGCGCGTCACAAAAGCTAGGTGGGGGATGAAGGCATGCCAGAAGCCCACAAGGCCCAGGAAGGCTTGCAATTCCCTTTTGTTCTGGGGCGTGGGATAGCTCTGTACAGTGTGGCGTACCTTCTGGGGAATCTGGCGCTCTGGCCCCACTCAGAGGATCCCCAAATACACAACAGTGCGGGCAGGCCCCTGGATCTTGCTGGGGTTTAGAGCCCAGCCCCGTCCTTCTAGTCCCTCTGTCACACATTGCAACGCTTCAGCCATTTCCTCCTGTGAGGGTCCTGATAGCATCACATCATCTATATAATGGTACAGGTGGGTGTTCGTCAGTAAGACTACACGCTCTAAGTCCACCTGCACCAGCTGGTGACAGATAGTGGGCGAATGTTTCCACCCTTGGGGCAGGACACAGAAGGTGTACTGGTGCGTTTGCCAGGTGAAGGCGAACTGGTCCTGGCTTTCGGGCGCAATGGCAATCGAGAAAAAAGCATTAGTAAGGTCAATGACTGCATGCCAGGGGAGGGCTGCAGAGGCTATGCGTTCTATGAGTGTGACCATATCCGGGACTGTAGCCGACAGGGGCGGCGTTACCTTATTCAGCTCCTGGTAGTCCACAGTCATCCGCCACGAGCCATCTGGCTTCCCTACAGGCCAGATAGGGCTGTTGTAGGGGCTCAACGCTGGCCAAATGACCTGAGCCTGCAGAAGGGCCTGTACCGTTCGTGTGATCTCCTCCACCCCTCCCGGCAAGCGATGCTGCTGCTTCTTCACAACCATGCAGGGGAGCGGTAAATGGACGGGCTCCCAATGCGGAAATCCACACGGCAAGGGGAGCGGTCCGGTCACCGCGGCACTGCAGATCTTGAAGTACCGCGGGTGGCCAAAAGTGAAGAGGCCATACTGCGTCTCCACCTGTTGCCCCCGCACAACATCGATGCCCAAGATGTACTCACTGATGGGTGCCACCAACACCGTTGCGCAGAAGGGCGGCACCTTACCCAGGGTGAAAGTGACAGTCACGGCAAACGCCCAAGTCTCTGAGCCACCCAGGCCCCGCACCACAGTCGAGCACCCCACCGCCTGCGTAGAGTGGAGGATGGTGATTTCGGCTCCTGTGTCCAGCAAGGCCAGGACGTGCTGGGTCCCTCCATGCGGCCACTGGATTGTGAGCGGGACGAAGGGGCGGCAGTCCCCCACCTCCCCGTCACAAGGCACGCGGCAGGCTCCAGTCTACCAGGGCGCTCGGTTACGCTGAGTGCGCCGGCTTCTGCTCCTCCTTCCTCCCCCCCGCTGCGCTTCGCCAAGGGAAGCTGCAGCCAACGCTTGTACAGGTCGGCTGTAGGCAATCCATTGATCTCGTCTTTCGGGGTTCCTGCTTGGAGTAATTTGAACCACATCGTTTAACGGGTTACGCGCAGCTTCCCTTTCTCCGTTCCCTCCACAGCTCCCTTCCCCTCTTTGGTCGCTCGCACCGCTTGCGGCTTGGAACTCGCCAGTGCAGATTCCAACTGCATGAGGGTGGAAGCCAAGTCGCCAACGCACCCGTCGGCCGCCATGACCATCGCAAGGAGGGAGGGTTTCAACTTGTCCGGGGCTAACCAGAGGAAGGTCGCCTTTATGGACTTCGTAACAAGGACATCGTTGGGTCCTTCTGACCCTCTGAAGGAGACCGCCCATGCCATCCCCAGCTGTCGGAGGGTCCCCACACCTTCGGTTATCATCTTCCAGGGTCGGGGCTGCGCCTCCAACTCTCCCGTAGAGGGGTAAGCTGCCTCCACTGCCCCCGCCAACCACCGGTAGAGAGAGGGGGATTCCATTTCACCCCCCTGCTCATCCCGTGGATGGCGGGGATTTGCCAGCTGCGCACGAACCTGAGAGTCTTGGGAAAGCACTCCCAGCTGCTGCAACTCCAACCGGAGGAGGAGGACCGTGTTACCCGCATTGTCCCACACTCGGACCATCCAGCTTAACACCCCCTCCCCCGGCTCCTGGCGAAAAGTTTTCACAATCTCCTGTAACTCACTTGTCTTGAAGGTATGGACAACGTCCCGGAGTGTACCACCCTCTGCTTGCAACTCACGCACCGGGCTCGCCTGGGGGTGGGAATCGGCCTCCTCACTCTCCGAGTCTGAGGAGGAACTCCAGATGTTGCCGTCCCAGGTCTCAGGGTCCCACAAAGGAGCTGCCGTGACCACCTTGACCTGTGCGACCGTAATGGGCTTCCACCCCTGTTTCACCTGTCGCTTATTGGCAATACACACTATGAGCGCCTCACAGCGGCGAGTGGGGGCTAGAGCCCTCTCCGCCTGCGAGGTCACCACCTCCTGTGCTACCACCCGCGCCTCAGCTTGCGCCAAACACTCTTGCGTTTTACCTTCTACAAGCCTCTGCAGACACAGAAGCTCATCGTCCTGGGCCCGGAGCACTGTTAGAAACAGCCACGCCAACTCACCCATAGCGCGCTGCTCCATCGCAGACCGCCGGCTGACTCGCAACCGGTGCAGCCCCTCTACGAGCTGCGCCGGGGTAACCCCAGCAGCCTGGTGGAATTCAGGCCAATCCGCCGGGGCTGCCCAGCCGGCAACCACTTGCGCAACCAGCCCCCATCGCTCTGTCAGGGGCCATCCCGGTATGTGCTGCAGGGACAGTGACGACTTCCCTGCCTCCCCAGCCTTTGACCAGAGGGGCATCGTTCCACGGGACCCTGCTCGCTGCGCCAAATGTTGCAGGACACTCGGTGTCCCGTAGGAACGAAGCACACACACAGCTGTTGAATAGAAGTAGTGAGTTTATTGAAGGCAAAAGTGACACACCCGCAACGGGGGCTCCCTTCGTTGTTGCCACTGAGACGGGGAAAGCCCGACGCACCGGAGCAATGCTCGGGGTGAAGCCCACTGCGTGTGGGAACACAGGCAGAGAAATAACAGAAACATTTGCATCTCATGCATACCTCATGAATAACTAATACCTTGTTTTTGTCTTATTAGTATTACATAATACATGCAGGTGTCTTGTTGTTAGTCTACACGCTACAGATAGGCACTGGGAACCGGTTAGCTCCAGTATGGGAAGTGTGCAATAACAAAGCAGGGACTGATAACGCTGACCTTGAGTACCCCTTCCTTCCCAGGAGTGGGGGGGCATGAGCACCCTTTCTTTCCCTGGAGTCAAGGGGGAGAGCGCCCCTAGCACTCATCTGTGACAATGTCTTCTGCGCCCTTACAGTGAGCTACCTACCAAGGCTACCAAATCCCACCCACCCTGGCGAGACTTGTGTTAATGCTGTTTTTATTTGCCTTTTTCTTGTCATTGGACCTGTGTGGCATTTTCCAGAGGTAGCCATGCCACCAACTACGCCACTACGCCCTGCTAAGAGATGCCACCAGTTGGTCCATGACTGCTTATTGGATATTCTCAGCTGTCCTGCATCTGCAGAATGTTCCCCTATACGCCACCCGAGATGTATAACTCCCATAAGGTACAACCCTTCACAAGGCAGAAGCCCTTTATTGTTCTGTGTTCAGATCTATTTCCCCATTGATACTTTCACCCTGTGACCTGTCAGAATGCTGTGCTGAGCAAAATGGGAGCTGCTTGCTTTAAAGAGATCATCTGTTTGCTCTTGAAACAATTAGAGAGGGCGGACATATTCCTGAAATAGTTACAGAACACAAAACAGTTACAATTGAAACAAGTTCCAGATGGGGTTTGAGAGGGGTTTGGTTTTGGTAACAACAAATTAAAGTGGATTCCGTGTCTTAAAATTCCTCTGGTATCTAATGAACAGGAAACATGAATTACAAGTAATAATTTACTACAAACAAAAGAGATGAACTCTGAGACAGGCCCATTTATCTTTGTTCAAGTGCCTCCTTGAGGTTTGCATGTTTACCTCGTGACTAGAGCTAATGGCTTTCTTCCACAGTCTTTGTGTTTTCAAACTCTTAGCTATTTTGAGTCCAACACAAAAGGAAAGAGGAAGGTGCTGAGCTCCTACTGAAGGGGCTGTCTTACCTGTGACCTTGGAGAGATACACAGAAGTTCACTGAAAGCATACAACAGAGAGAAAACATGAGAAATGATTGCAAGAGGTCAAGGACTAGAGGCAAGTTAAACAGGAGTGAGGAGTTTGATATTCCCCCTCCCCCAAAGCTGCTGCACATTAAGGAAATATTTCATTTAGAAATGCAGGACAAAATTTAGTGGACTTGCACTGGGGATTATTTGAGCTCTTAGGCTACAGGACATTTTCCTCTGGCTTGATTTACTGACTGCGAAGCTTTTGAGTGCAGCTGATAAGAGTTGCTATACTTCCAGTAAACTAAACAGAGATTTGACACAGACTCACAGAGAGTAGATTAATCCAGGTCCAGGAAGTAAGTACTCTCACCACATCATGAAGTAATATTACCTCAGCCTAATTATGCATCTTTACATTAAGTTTTCTTTCCCTGGAAAGACAGTGTGTTCCAGTATACACTGTCTCTTTACAGTTACTGTTAAATGTAACCTTGATAAGGGAATGCATCCGATGAAGTGGGTATTAGCCCACGAAAGATTATGCTTCAATACTTTCTTTAGTCTTTAAGGTGCCACAGGACTCTTTGTCACTTCTGCAATTCCAGACTAACACAGCTCCCTCTCTGATTCTTGTTAAATGTATATTATTTTTACCTTTGTTACATCCTCTTCCTGTAAAGGACAAGTGTATGATACTGCTCTTTTGCCACCAAAATATTATGTCTGGTCGTTTCAAATGATAATCCACGCATGCTAAATAAATACTACATTGTCTAGAAAAAGGACTGCAATGTGATTTCGTAATACTGTACCACCGACCAGGCTGTTTCCTGTGCAATTTTGTTTGTTTTGTGCCCAAATGTGTCAGGTGAAGGTTATAGCATTAGCGTCAAAAGACCTACTAAACATGCATCTTTCAAGGTCCATTTAATAACAGCTTTGACCTGGATTGAGCAGTCAGGCTGGTTTTATAGACATTTGGACCATAACCTCAGTGGACAGCAACTCCCAGAGGTCCTGGAATTGGATACTGCCCAGTAAGATTGTGTTAGCAGTTGCACAAACCTCCCCTCAAAGGGGTGAGGGACTCAGGGAATGGCAGGGGAACTACTGCAAGTTGCCTGGAGCCCTCATGGCCAGGGCTGATAGAACAATGCCACATAGAGATGGAATCAGTCAAGAAGCCCCGGAACAATGTTACTGTTCGTGTGAGCCCTTCACATCCAGTATTTTCTATTTTAATTTTTCTATAAATATGGTTTCTTTTCCTCGGTAGTTTTAACTTTATAAAAAAATAGCCAGAGTTGAGCCATTCAAGAGTGAGTGTAACTCTCTTGTGCAATTGTATTAATGTACAAGAGAGGAAAAATATAATTCCTGAATCCCATAAAATGTTAGCACGATGATAAAAAGATTAAAACTGTCTCTGGCTATACTACCCTGAATGCACCCAGCCTTATGTGAACTCAACAGCGAAGCCATGTCAGGGAGGGTTGATGTTTGGATAGGAAACTGCCTAAGATTTCTACAGCCTCTAGCATATTTTGCTTCTTTCAACAGTAGGTGGCAACCTTCTCACTGTATTTACTTATTCCCTCCCTGCTGCTTCCCTTAGAACAAAAAGCAAGAAAGAGCTTTAAAAAAAAAAAAGAGAGTGGACAAGCAGAATTTATTCCCTTTAGTCTGCATAGAAGGGAAAAATTGGAAAAACAATGAGATCATGAAAGTTAAACATTTACTTCTCCATAAGGACTGAGCCTTTTATACTGGGCACTGAATTTTTATTTATTTAATTTTAGTCTTTTCCTATATACCGTTACCAAGACTCAGTGCCTTTAACTCTGACACTGAGATTGTTCATTCTAGCAGACAGTGTCAGATGGAGTTAAGACAGGGCACTGGGAATCAGGAATCTTGCATTCCATCTGCAGCTCTGCTGCTCTCTAAGGGGTCCCCTTACTAACATTTCCTTTAACTTTTCCATTTTTCCTTATTTTTAAAAATTGATTGCCGTTTAATAAATTGTATTTGCTTTGAACTGTAAGTAATGATCAATGGGTCAGGGAAGCATCCAATACAGAACACCCTGAGTGGGGACACCCTAGCCCCTGCCCTGAGTGATCATGACAAAGTTGTGGGGGGTCGAGCCCCCCAGGAATCCTGGGCCCAGCCTTGTTGGGGTTACGAGGACTTTGTCCCACGGGAGAGTGGAAGGGGAGTCCTCGATGACAGGGAGGCCTCTGGATAAAGGGAATGGGAGTGAGGACTCGGATCCTTTTGCTAGCCCATTTCGCTGGGGTAGTGTATAAGCCAGGAAAGTTCCCCATAATAGCGGGACCATTCCCCCACTTACGTCTAGGGTGAGGTATGGCAGGACACTTGCCTTCTCTATGTCTTAGTTTCCCATCTGTAAAATGAATATAATAGTGATGTGCCTGACGGAAGCAGCCTAATTTGCATACCTGTCTGTCTGCTGTCTAGGGCATGTATCTGAGCACCACGTACAGTGCCCCTCCAAACTCCCACTAAGATTGTTGTCTCAACAAAACATTTTATGAACAGAAGTTAAATTGAGGGTCTAAGACAAGTTCATCCTTCCCCCCACTCCATACCTGGGATTCACTCAATCCACAGCTCAACTCCAGAGTTAACACATCAGGTATCCCCGCCTTATTGCTGTCAGGCCACAACCAGCTTCCTCAGTTCTTCAAACCGAAGGGCTGTCTATCACCAAACCGCTTCAGTTTCACATGGACCCACTGGTCTTATTTTTTATTCCTCCCCTGACATATTTTCTTTAACCTCATGATCCTCATTTTCCTACTGGGTTTTGTTCTTTACCAAACAGCTGGCCAGGGAAGTGAAAAGGAGAGATATTCCCTTCCCTCCCACCCCACTGATGACTTCATTTCCCATTAATGAAGATTTAAAAAGAAATCTTGGGGCTCATTAAGAATCAGGTGACAGCTTTACCTTCTTATGCAGAAACTTAACACCAGACTAATTCCCCTGTGGCTAAAGCCAGGATGGCTGCAATGTTAGTTCTGACTCCACGGGAGAGTTCTGGAAAGCATGATCATGCTGCAGCATAAATGGACATCAAGAGGTTTATTTAGCTCTTTATTAGATCTTCATTTCAAAGGACATTTCATAATATATTTGACACAGTTGTGCAGGGAGCTGAGTCTCTCTGCCACCTCCCCAGGAACTGAATGTTAATCTCTGTACCATCACCTAGCCGAGGTGATCCCCAAGGACACTGCAGGAGCATGTCTCAGAAATGCACTGGGTGAGTGTAGGGTTGTTGAAAAGTTTCTGGTTTTTATTTTTCTAGTGAATGTCTTCCCATTTACACTGAGCACGTATTTCCCTCTGAGTCTGGTGTGATGCCTTCCCTCTACTGCACAAGAGGAACTGGTCTTTTAGTAAGAATAGGTTTTGTAAATAAGAAGCCTCCCTACGATGGAGTGCTAGCAGCAACACCTGATTGCTGATCTCACTGCAGCATAACAAAAGCTGCAGGCTCTGCTGGGAGCAATTAAACTCTTTCTGCTGGGAAATTATGAGCACCCAGATGGTAGCCACTGGGCTAAGTATGTAATTGGGAGGCTATAAGTAGAAGGAACAGGAAGCAAGGGGGAAGCTCAGCTGGTGAGATGTGCTGAGCCTGTATGAAAAGCACCTGGTATACAATGCCTGTGCTAAGTTCCTTGTATAAACATGCAGAGGAATCAAAGGTTCACAGGGTGAATGGCAAATACTCTGTGTGTGTGTGTGTGTGTGTGTGTGTGTGTGTGTGTGAGTGAGTGTGAGTGTGAGGAGACAGAAACAGGCTAGAGTGGTTCTCACCCTGTGGCCTGCAGGCCACTTGTGGCCCAGTCAGCACAGAGCTGCAGCCCATGTGACATCCTCAGGGCCATACAGATAGTATTGGATGTGGCCTGCAGCCCACAATGATAAATAGGTTGAGAACCACTGGGCTACACAGTGTGGCACGCTGAGTAGCTAGCTGAGAGAGCACCCCGTGATCCTCCCCCTAATGCTGTACCAAGAGCAAAGTCATTGTGTATCATCCAGTTTGGGGTGTTTTTTCCCCCAGGTTTCTGTTGGGCCAAACTGATCAAACGCTTTGGTTGCCCTGATCACAAATCTACTGCAGTTCTATATTGGTAACCTCCCTTTTCGTGGCATGATGTTCATGAGAGTGCCATTCTCATGGTGCAGATTGACCTCAAAAGACTCACTGGCTCTTGCTCTCCAGCACCAGGGTGATTAATAATGACACGTTTGCCCCTTCGGGGCCTTTCAGGTCTTGTGCAGAGTCCACCTGTAACTGAGCAGCCTAGTCAGGAAACACCTTTCATCTCCTTCATAAATCACGTAGTTGCTGTGAGTCTCTGCTGTATGATGCCTTTGAGTAGTTTTCAGAGGCCACTGCCTGGATAGAGGAAGGCAAAAGTGTATGTATCTTTTCTGACCCCTCTGCTAATCTAATAAAAATGTTAAGAAGCTAAGGTATGTAGCCCTTTTCATTAAAGCCAGCTTCATTGGTGCTACACTACTGCCATTACATTTCGGGGGTGGGTAGGTAAGCTGTTCCTCTATAAATTTACTCAGCTCTTCCAATTTAGGACTAGACAATAAGTGCATCAAGGCTAAAAACTAGCATCTAGGTGCAAAAGTTTACGCTCCACCTCTCATTCAAAGAATATAAAGAGGGTGCAAATTTATGTAATTGCATCACACAACTAGATTGCTGCAATTCTAGATAAGCAGAGAACATCTTCAGAGAATGTTTCAGTCAGAGAAATCTAGAAGACTGAAATACATAAAAGGAAAAATTAATAAAATTCAGCTGGAATTACATATACATTCTCCTGGCTGGGCAGCTGGAGAGCTGTCATCACTAATTCTGACTGTGCACAGTTCTTATTCTCTTTTTTACCCCCATCTCCCAACCTCACCCCAGCCTGCTTTGTCTTAGTCACTTAATATTTTTTACCTACTAGAATGTAAGTTCTTTGGGGGCAAGAGCTGTAAGTTACAATCTTTGTGTAGTGCCTAGCCCAATGGGGCTCTACCTATTGCCTTTATGCTCTACAAGAATATGAATAATACTAGTTACTAATACACCTTGTAGGGTGGTTATCTTAGCAGAGAAAACTCCCTTGCAAAACTTCAAGACATAACACACTAAAAATATCCCTGCTGGCATTTGGAAAAGGATATAAATGCCACACAAAGACAATTTGAGATCTCAGCAAGTGATAAGTGGACCCTCAAGTGTTAATCTGTAGTGAAGAGCTGAAAAGCAGGAATTGCATCCTACTTAATTTTCGAGGCTAAAAGTGCTTTGAGCTTGTTACACAGTTCTGTGAGCTGTTTATACCTACGTGGTGTTTGATGTGCCTTTTTTTAGTTTATCTATCTTTCTGTTCTTGCAATAAGAATTGAGAGCAAAATTCTTCCTTGTGCAGAGGGCCAGAATGATGCCTAGGTACCACTTAAGCCTTTAAAACAAGGTTTAAGTGGGACTTAAGTACATAGGCATGGGGTTGGCCCTTTGTAGACGGGGAATCAGAAGTTGTATATGCTTCCGCTTGCTGGTTTTCTTCATTCCTCTGTAAAAGATCCAAAGATTTAACAGATGGGTGCCTGGTTTCAAATCCTACTCTGAAGATAATAGGAGTCTTCTTGTCTGTACTTTGTAGTTTCCTGCTTCAGAGATCCACACAACTCATTTCCTTCTCTTTGCACATTCTACCCCACTGTCCTGTCTTCAGGTGCTTCAGAGGCAATGAACAGAACAGGGCAATCATCGAGTGATTCATCCCATTGCCCAGTTCCAGCTCCTGGCAAACATAGGCTAGAGACATACAGAATATGAGGTTGGATCCTTGCCCACCCTGGCTAACAGCAATTGATGGACCTAGCCTCCATGTACTTTAGTTCTTATTGGAACCCTGTTATAGTTTTGGCCTTCACAACATCCCCTGGCAGAGTTCCACAGGTTGACTGTGAGGAAATACTTTATTTTCTTTGTTTGAAATCTGCTGCCTGTTAATTTCATTGGGTAATCCCTAGTTCTTGTGTTATGTGAAGGAATAAATAACACTTCCCTATTCACTTTCTCTACACCATTCATGATTTTATATACTTCCATCATATTCCCCCCTTATTCATTTCTTTTCCAACCTGAAAAGTGCCAGTCTTTTTTAATCTCTCCTCAGATGGAAGCTGTTCCTTACCACGTATCATTTCTGTTGTCCTTCTCTGTACCTTTTCCAAATCCAATATACCTTTTTTTGATAGAATGACCAAATCTGCACACAGTATTCAATACGTGGGCATACCATGGATTTATATAGCAACAATATTGTATTTTCTATCTTATTATGTATCCCATTTGTAATGATTCCTAACATTCTGTTTGCTTTTTTGACTGCCGCTGCACATTGAACAGGTGTTTTCAGAGAACTATCCAGGATCAGGGCTGGTGTAACCACCAGGTGAACTAGGCGGCCACCTAGAGCACCAAGATTTGGGGGCACCAAAAAGTGGTGCCCAATTTTTTTTTACACTATTGCTGGAAAACAAATGAATAAAGAAAACAGAAACGTCATAGAATGTGCATTTTAACTTGTCGTTCTCTCATACATTACAGCTATAGCCTACACCAGCTCTGCATTGCAGGCACAAGCATACTGCTTCACTACGGTACAAAGTGGCAATGACATCATTTTTCTCAGCGGGTGCAGCTGTTACCCATTCTGACTGAGTCTAACTATTTTTGTTGAGTTGTTTCAGATCTAAGACTCTGGCAAGTGCTGCTGCATCATTTCGCTAATACTTTGTATCAATTGTGTGTGTATGTGAAGTATTTGAGTGTATATCTTTATGTGCAAATATGTGTGTGTAGGTTGTTGAAATTTGTCATCTTGATATTGTCAGTTGTTGTATGACGGAGTATCCGCCATTCTAATTTTATACATTTTATTAATAACAATAATTGGATATTCTAAAAGTAGAATAAAATGTTGTAGATTTTGATATGAAAGAATGAAGGAAGTATAGGTGACCAAAAAGGGTGTATTTTGAAAGTTTATAATAAGCGATGGTTCTGGGGGAAGGGGCTGCAAGGTGGAAGTTTTGCCTGGGGCTCAAAATATCCTTGAGCCAGCCCTGTCCAGGATGACTGCAGGATCTGTTTTTTGATCGGTAACAGCTGATTTAGATCCCACTGTTTGGTCTGTAGAGGTGGGATCACATTTTGGGGCATGCGTTACTTTGCACTTATCAACGCTGAATTTCAAATGCCATATTTTTGCCCAGTCACCCAATTTTGAGAGATTCCCCCTTTGGTAACTCAGCACTGGCTGCTTTGGACTTAACTCTCCTGAGTAATCTTGTATCACCAGCAACTGTTGCCAGCTGCTCCCTGTTCACCCCTTTCCAGGCCAATTATGAATGGGGGGGTCAGACCCACCCTCTGACACTCAGTGGGGCTCTGCCCCCCCCCCGGCGCCCCTCAAGCCGGTGAAGAGCCCCCAGTCAGCACCACCCCATCCACACCATAGGCTCCAGGCCACCGCCACTTCCACCCCCCCCACGCACGCGTGGGCTCTTCCTATTGGTTTAGGCGCTCCAACGCTGTAGCCCTCTGGTGCGCTGATTGGCCGCCTGTTACAGACACGTGGCCCTCTCTTCTCCCGCCACAACAACAACGTTACCCCTCCCCGAAGAAGGGCAGGACTCGTGCGCTCCCATTGGCTCCGGGACGCCTCACTCTCTGCTCTGTCCCACCCCCACAGTGCTGCGCTTCCCAGGGATTGGCTTGTCGCCGCTGCCCGCTCTATTCCCTTAAAGTAGGGGCGAGTTTCTTCCGGGTTGGGGAGGCGGGTGGCACGCGGTGGTTGGCTGGTCTGCGCTGTCTGTCACTCCCTTTCTGGCGCTTCGATTGGCGATCGGGCGCTTGGGGGTGGGACTGAGCCTGCCCCTGTCGCTACGGCCGTATGGCGGTGTTAAAGGGACCGTAGCGCCGTTTTCTGCAGCCGCCCCGGACCCCCCCTCCCGCCGCAGGCCGGTGCCGGCTGCCCCGGCCGCGCCATGGCCTATCAGGGCTTCCGGCAGGAGTACCTGGGGATCCCGGCCGTGACGCGGGCCTACACCACCGCCTGCGTCCTCACCACCGCCGCCGTGGTAAGGGGGGCCGGGGCTCGGGGCTGGGCCCGGGACGTGCTGCGGGTCCCAGGCGGCCCGTGGCCAGGGGGAGGTGGGTCTCCCCTGGCGGGATCTGCGGGAGCTCGCTGTGCCCCCCGCCGGGGGCATAAAGGCGCCGCAGTCAGCCGCACGTGCGTGCTGCAGTGTGGACGCGGGCTCTGACACGTTTCAGCCCAAACCCCTCAGGCCCGGCTCGGCTCGGCGCGTGCCCCGGGACTGGAGCCCGCGCGCGCGGGGTGGTGGCCAAGTGGGCACTAGGGGTGACCGCTCCCGCCTCCTAGTCTAGGGTCCTGCCAGGCCCGCCCCGGTCGGAGTCCGTGTCGGCCCCTCCAGCCGGTCCGACCCCTCGGATTCTCCTGTCCGGTGAACGGTCCTTGGCTTTCTCTGCCGCGCTCACCGGAGGTTGGGGGGCTGAGGCTGGCTGGCCCCTGAGCTCTTTCCTGTACACTGTGTGTGCTCCGCTCCTCAGTGTAGGGAGGGAGGCGGACTCTGTGCCCGGGACACCTGCCCACTGGACATCTGGGTTGTGGGTTTGCCTGCTCCCTTCTGTGGCAGGGATAGTTCAAAACCTGGAAGAAGAGCAGCAAGATTTGCAGCTTCTAGGGCTTGTTCCCTAGTTCGAGGCTGCAGTCTGCGAATAGTGGAGCTGCTGAGCCTGCATTCTGGCTCTCAGCACCTGTGCAACTTGCTCTGATGTGTTCCAGAGCACACACTCTGCTTCTGGCCCACCCTCAGCTGGGAGTGAAATAAGTTTGTGACCCAACCTCAGACCAGGTGCAATATCTGTGATGCTCTCCGAGGCCAGACTCTGCTAGGAGTAGATGCTTCAGTAGTTCTACTTGCAGCTCACCATGCTTGCAAATGACAGTCTCTTCCCTTGCCGGGTAGGGGCTGGAATCTCCTCCATAGGATGGCAGGTAGGATGTGTTTGCAAGGGCTGATGTCAGGGCTGGTCTAGATAATATATAGTCTGCCATGAATGTAGGGAACTGGACTCGATGACCTCACAAGGTTCCTTCCAGTTCTATGATTCTATACACAACACGCAGTGTTCCCCCCAGATCAGAAAACCAAATGCTGCCTGTTTGAGTAAAGAGCATCAGCGGTTGATACAAGGGGCTCAAAGCAATAGATACAAGTCAAGCAGCAAGCATGGCAAAAAACCAAAAGAGAACGAGTGCTCCATTTACGCAGCAAGTGGCTCATTCCCCACTGAAAACACTTCAGACATTTCCACTCCTCAGTGACAGGTTCTTTCTGTCACCACCAAACTGCACCTTTGTCTCCAAATTGCTTCCACTAAGGTCCTTCCATTGAAACAGATTCTGACCATTCCACCTGCATTTATTCATCTGCTGATCCTTTCCCTTGTTCCTCTGCTGCTTTGTGCCTGTGGCAGCCCCATTCCTCTTTCCCTAAAGCTTCCTGCTTCCAACCTTGCCTGATGTTATATGCCCACTTCCTTCCCTTCTACCCTCCCCAAAATAGAATAAAAACTACCTTAGTGTGTCACCCATCATACTGTTACATAACAACCCTGAGTAGCGGTGTGTCCTCCCCATCCCTTTCTGCATCACTTGATGCTCTCACTCATGGCATCATGTGTAAAATTAAGTGGCAGGTTTCTTGGTACAACATCTGGCATACTCTGGGTGCTGTATAAACAACACTTATGTGCAATATGACCTGCTTCTCATGTCTCACCCCAGGGTTAAACAGTTGCTCTCTTGGTTTCTTGCAGCAATTAGAATTCATCACCCCTTTCCAGCTTTATTTCAATCCAGATCTGATTTTCAGAAAGTTCCAGGTGAGATTCTTTTCTTATACGGGTTTAATTTTGCACTGAGTCCTTCACTCTCTTCCTAGCCTCATAATCCAGAGATGCCATGAGCTGGAGCCAGCAGGCCAGCCCAGCTTCCCTATTTCCTTATCACAAGGAGCCCTACTAGGCCTGGAGGAGATTCTTTATTCCAGATACTCTCTTGTGGTCTGACTGGTGGTTGCGAGTGGCCACTGGGCTTGTGGGATTTTTTCTCACTAGCAGAAGCTGTGGAGGTGTGGCTATAGTCAGACCCTAATGTCTTCCCCACCCTTCTCTGCCCCACACCACAGTGGGTTCTTTAGGTCCCTTTCCTGTTGTACTAAGACCATCACTCCAGATCCCTTTCAAGAAGGTTGGGTGAGATTTATGACCATCTGGTCTGTTGGGGCTGGATGGGGGAAGCTCCCGTTTAGGAAGGAGTCTTGCCTTGGGTGGTAGGATCACAAGTTCTCTCTTCCCTTGGGGAAGGTGTGGAAATATCACTCTCCAAGGAGGAAGGACTGTTTGGCTCTGAAAAGGTAGATGGAATCCACAGGAGGTGGGTAATACAAGCATCTGGTTTCGTGGGGGTTATTACCTAGCAGGGTAAATGGCTGGCTGGAGGCACATCAGTGCGGGGAGGCCTTCCAAACTGGGGAAGAGAGATGGCTGTCCAGCTCGTTCTTTTCCTGTCTCTTCTCTTGCAGATTTGGAGGCTGATCACCAACTTCCTCTTTTTTGGGCCCTTGGGATTCAGTTTCTTTTTCAACATGATATTTTTGTATCCTTTGGTCTCGGCAGCACTTTCTGCTCCCTTTTCGTTTTAAATGTGACTCCACTCACTCACCGTCCTGATCTAGTTGGCTTGTCTGATTGGGGGTCTGGGCTGTAGAGTTCCCCTTCCTCAAGTCTCTGCCAGTCTGAACTGAAAAGTCAGTTTCCAGACAGGGTTGCTCCAGAGCCTGATGGTGTCTTGGAATGGGAGATGGCCAGGCTCACTGCTGAAGAGATCCAGCTAACCCGTCACTCATTCACTGCCACCCAAAGTACTGTCTGGCTGGGGCAGCCCCCACTGAGGAGCGCCTAGTGTGGTATCAGTGAGACAGGTAATTTTAGCTGCGTCCAGAGACTACAGCTCCTGGAACTGTGCCGTCCATGGCCAGTGCAGTGTGGTTTCTGCAGCCACGCTGGACAGAGGTGACTCGCTCTTTCCCTGAGTCTAACAAGATGAACCTCACTGCTCTGGCTCGGGGACTTGGGCAGCTGGCTGGCAGCTTCCTCTACAGAAACCTCTTGTGGGAGCTTGTCGGCAAACCCCCGTGGCTCAGGCAGTGATGCAGGGCAGCCAGCTGTTAAGTTTCCTATACTGCAAACCCTCTCGTTTCCTGCTCTCAGGTACAGATACTGCCGAATGCTGGAGGAAGGCTCCTTTCGGGGAAGGACTGCAGACTTCGTCTTCATGTTTCTCTTCGGGGGATTTCTCATGACAGTATCCTTTGTTTGCTGGAGCTGGTCAAGGCCCTCTGGGCTGCTAGTCCATCGACTTCTTGTGCTTCTCTGTATGCGCCTCTGTGTTCCGGTTGGCTTTACCATAAAGTAGAACAGGTGGCTGCCTAGAGTGGCAAAACTTGGAGTGCAGGATGTGAGGCGCATGTTTCCTAAGGCAGACAAACCCTGGAGCCACCTGGCTGACAGATGCCGTCTCTGCTCCTGCGATGGCTTCTCTCACATACAGCAGCCTTTGTCTGTGCAGGCTCTAAAATAGTGGGCTGACAAGTCCCCAGGCAAATTATTTTTGTTGTACACGTCTGTTCATGCTCACCAGGCCCTGAAAGGACTTGTCTAAGATTTATGCTCCAGCTACAAAAAGTTAACTTTTGTGTCTTCCACTGACCACAGGAGCTGTGATGTATTTGGCAGGGTCACATCTAATTGGGCAGGAGGGCGGGATGTTGTGTAATCATGGATGCAGGAAGCTGTCCGATCAGTAGGCTTAGCCAGAAATGGAGCCATATAGCTCTTACCAGATGAAGTGAAAACCTTAAGTAACCCTACTGAGCTATGAGGTTCCTATTCCCATATCTCTGCACTGCTCCATGCTCTCATCTTGCGGGGTGGGGGGTGGTTACTGCATAATAACAGCACACACTGGACTGTCTAAATGATTGGAATGTGGGTAAGTTAGAGAAAACAGCAGCAATTAAAACATTTAGCTCCAAGCTCCCACAGTGCATGGGACTGGTAGAGGAGCTGCATGCGTATAGCTGAAGGCAGCTTGGCCCTGAATCTTGAGCAGATTGTGTACCACAGGGCTCTGCACGGTGATGTGTTAGCTCGCAGGCATGGCCAGGGCTACTTCTGATTTTTGTACCTAGTGTTTTAAGCTTTGGAACCATTTTAAAGTCGGAGAAATATGTCTGGGAAGGACAAAAAACTCCCTCTGCAGACAAGGTGCTGCCATCTGTTGCAAGATGCACTCAGAGAAGGGTGTTAAACTCGTGTCCAGATGGAAATGAGCTGTATCAAAGGATGCACGTTCCCTAAAGCTGTGTGTATTTTCCTGTGCAAACGCTGAGCAGACTCCAGCATCCTGGTGCAGTGTCTGTAGGTGCTTAGCTAGGCAAATGGCAATGCCACACTTGTGACCTGCCAAGACTGAGTCAGAGCCCCTGAGCACAGCAGGGAAAATGATGGGGAAGCAAAGAGTCTCACCTCTGCAAACCTGCAGCTAGGCCTTGGGGCCACGGGCATGTTAGAAACAACCCACCCATCTCCCTTCCCAGGAAAGGACTCTACTGAGAAGAGGTGATGGTGGATCCTGGACAGAACTGTCTTGCAGAGGACAAGTGGGAGGGGCTTAGGTGCCGATAAATGTCAGGTCCATCTCTTGTGCTCAAAAGATGCAACTTAACTTTAAGAAGTGGCCTGGCTGGCTCCTAAGCAGGGTAATAGGTCACAGAATCTCTCTCCCTCTAGGGCAGCCATTCAGACCTAGTCCAGGGGAGGAGTTCAAATCCTCTGGTGGTGGTTCAGAGCCCTGAAGATGAGTTTGCTCTCGGTCCAGATCCCACTTGACTGGTGTCCATGTAATGAAAACTACTGTGTTGCACTAACTGGCATCCTCAGTCAGGAGCAAGGAAGGGCTTGGCATGGATACTGACCTACCTCCCCCTCACAGCCTTGGAAGGCAGCTTGCTCTAGTGGGCAGGGGATGGTACAGGGAGCTGGCGGAGAGGGCTTCTATTGGGGGATCTAGCACTGACTCACTGGGACCTAGGGAAGCTGACCCCTCTTGGCTAGCTTCCCCTTTGGGGGAAAGCAGGACAATTCTACCTACAAAGTACTGGAGCTCTTTTGCGGAAGTATTGAATCATGGTGATTAGACCCACTCCCGTCAGAGCAATGGGGAGGGGTTAATGCACAGCCCTGCTGCTGCCTCTGAGGATTTCCTAGGGGGCTTGGGGCTCCCTGCTTCCGCTAGCACTGAGTTCATGCTCCGTAGATTTACAGGAGAGAATTAACACAATAGGGTCGTGTGAGCTGAGCAGGCCGGACCCTCACCAGAGCAGCAATAAACCTCAGTTTGGACATTGCTCCTGTAGAGCCAGCTGGTTTTCCAAGGGACTAACAGCAGTTTGTGCTGTGCCTGCCCTGGGGTGGAGAGGGCTCTTCCTCAGCAGAATGGCACTCTGACTAATTCCTGTTGCAGCCACTGTTATGGGGGGTTGGGTGCAAGGAGGGGTGAGTAGGGGGGGCTGCCCCCATGAACAGGAGCGGGGTGAACTTCTGCAGGATATAGCTGGTGACTTGTCCACTCATTTTGCTGTCCATGTTGGCTGCATCCAGACAGGCCCTGCTCACAGATTCATGAGAGACCTGGGTCCAAGGGGGCCTCTCGTGTCCCATCTTGCACAGAGGTTTTTGGCTATACTAACACCCCTGGAAGCTTAACATCTAGTGATGAAGCCTCAGTTATTGCACCAGTTAGTTAAAGAAAAACTAGGTCCAGTGGAGGACTATCATCCTGGGCTGCAGGGGAGGTCGGTGTCCTGGGACAGTGAAGGGGGAGTGGGGCTGCAGAAGTGAGGGTACACACCTCCCTGCTTGCCACGAGCCCATGCCAGGCAGCACAGAGTAGCTGAGGTGTAAATGACACTGATCCAATGCAGGTTTGGCTACCCGAGGAAGATGAGGCGACAGCACGGGGCAGAGGGATTAGTGCATCCCAGGAGTTGAGAGTCATGTGGGGTCTCTCTCTCTCTTGTGTAGTTGACTCCAGTACAATGAAATCCTAGGCAGCTGTCCAAGCATCTGACTAGTCTATCTGCACTTCAGACATTTGTCAGGGGCTTATGAGATTGTCTCATCTTCTCTCCTGCTGCTCTGGGCTGCAGCGTAAGCAGAATGTGCTGTTTTCCTTGACTCTGTAGCTCTCAGCTCTTTGGCCTCTTTGCCAGCCTCTTCTTCTTGGGCCAGGCTTTCACCATCATGCTGGTGTACGTGTGGAGCCGCAGGAACCCTTACATCCGCATGAACTTCTTTGGGCTGCTGAACTTCCAGGCCCCCTTCCTGCCCTGGGTTCTGATGGGATTCTCTCTGCTGCTGGGCAATTCCATCATCATTGATCTGTTGGGTAAGAGGACACTGGGTGGCTTCTGCGTAGGTGCAGCTCTCCCACCTCGTTTACACCATGTGGAAGTCCTGGCACGTGGCCCGGGTGCACCCTTGCTGGTGGCATGCCCTGTCTCAAAGGAGTACAGCCGGTCTCATCTGACTGCCACAGTTCAGTCTCGTGGTTGAACTAAGAACCCTTTGTGTAGCACCTGTGTATTGTGCCCATGAGGCACCAACAACTAGCTTGGGATGGTGCCACCTCTGAACCCACAGCAGAGCTGCCCCAGCTGGCTCTTCAGAAATGGGGAGAAAACGAGCTCTGAACTGACACTCCCACCCCGCTCCTTCTGCCCTCCCCGTTCAATTTCACTGTCCAGACCCCATGTGTTCTCTGCAGCCCTGTGTTACTTTGGAGCATAAAGCAGGAGTACGTTCAAAGCCAGGCCCTTGCTAAAGGCAACCCCCACCTTCCCCCCCCCACCCCACCCCACACACACACAGAGGGGTGATTCCCGCAGGGCTCTCCCAGCTGGGTATGCAGAGGCAATGGGACCATCTCTTGGGATAGGTACCCTTTCCTGGCTCAGAACTTGAGAGAGCAGCTAGTTAGCTGCCCCCCATCCCATCCCCAGGAAGAGGCATGGCTGAGGTAACACTTCTGCCTCCGTCATCTCTGCAGGAATTGCAGTGGGGCACATTTATTACTTCCTTGAAGATGTTTTTCCCAACCAGCCTGGAGGGAAGAAGCTGCTACTCACTCCAGGCTTCCTGTAAGTGAAATTCTAGTAGTTTTTCCTGGGTTCAATGTAGTCTCCTCACCCCCAAGGGTTTCCTTCATAACAAAATAGCGAACCTGCCTCCGAGCTGGGAAACACCCTCCCGTGGGCTGGTTACTAACCAGGCCGTGCAAACGCTGCTGGCTGGCCACATTCAGTCCTCTCTAGTGTGGAAAGCACCACACGTCCAGATAGCCAGTTAATACGTGCTCTGCTCCTGCTCAAATGCTGTGACTCGGGCCCCCTTGTTAGTCAGGTTTCCTGTGGAAGGGGCCCTTGTTGGACACTTGAGCAATAAGGTGTCACAGCACGAGGGAGATACTTACATACAGTGTCTTGATGCAGGGTCAGTGGATCAAGGCGTGGGGGAGGGTACACAGCACTGCACTTGCTGTTTCCCTGACTCAGCTGAGAGCTCGGCGCTATGGCCACCCCCACGGTGCAGTACACAGCGTGGCTGGCCCTGAGACGGGGTTTGGGTCCTAGGAGGGCTCAAGTGGCTTTCATCCCCCTCACACTGTATTCTTACTGTTCACTTCTTCTGGGGGTGGGCCTGCCCCTGCCAGGAAGCTGGTATTTGACACTCCTGAAGAGGATCCCAACTACAACCCCCTTCCTGAGGATCAGCCAGCTGCTGACCAAGACCAGAACCAGCCGCCGCCGCCTCAGTAGTGTGGGAGAACCTGCTCTTCACCCGGGACCGAACGCTTCTCCGTCCTGCTGGACTGGGCTGAGCGAAAGCTTTGCCATGGACAGATGCTGTCTGAAGACCAGCTCCAGTCACTAGCTGAGTCTGTATTAACATCTCTGTTCCCAGGGGATAACCTGTTCTCTGGAGTATCATTTACACACTGAATGGAATTATGTAGATGTGTGTGTACACAAGTGGTGTAGGGAGGGGTGGAGGCTAGCCCCCGGCTAGAGCTAGAGTAAATCCCACAGCAGCCTCAGCCTCAAAGGTTCTTCTGAGGCTAGTTCTGCTACAGCCAAGCTTTGTGCCAAGTCACCTGTCTCCTCGGTACACCCCCCCATCCCCTTTTCCCTCCTTCCCAAGAGGCTCCTGTTGTTGCTTGGTGCCATGGAAGTGCGTGATGCTGTAGGCATGGCTCAGCTTTAGCAATCTGTGCACCTCCCTAGACTGGAGAATCACAAGGGGGATCGTTCATTACCTTGGTTCTGCTCTTCTTTCCCCCTTCAGGCTCCCAGCTTCTTTCCAGTAAAGTTTATATTTTTCAAAGGTGTAGCTGTGCCGGGTAGTGCAAGAGGCAGCCTGGACCATTACACTGAACGGTTAGTCCTTAGGCCCTGCCACTCAGCGGAGGCTTCATTCCTAGCTGTAAGTTATTTCAAATTCAGCTCAAACCAAGGGAAGACAGATTCATGTACTTGCCCAACTACAGGAGAGCCCATCCCAAGGACAGAGGGTGGCTTGAGGGCTGCATGGAAAGAAAACAAGTAATGCAGGTGCCAGACAGGTGGCGGGAGATGCAGGATATTTAACAGCAGCAGCAAGGCCCTCTTAACATAACTATCACAGGTTTGTTCCAGGACCTGCCTAGACTCTCACAGCTGCTCAGAGCTGAAAGTTTTCCAGTCTCCTCTAATCATGGTACAGTGGCTCACATTAAATTACTACATTTAATAATGACAAGGTTTGCCCCTGTACAGCCCTGCAACAAGTTTTAGGCCTTATCTACAGCCACACACTTGCACTGGTTTAAAAGCCACCTGCTTTACACCAGTGTCCATGCCTGTGAATTACATCTGAAAGTTAAACAGGTTTAACCTATTAAGGATCTACCCCAAGTTGAACCAGTTAACAAAGCTGAATAGTTTGTGGATCTGGATCAGGCCTAAGGGTTTACGGCAAAGCACAAAGTTTGTATCATACAGCCACGTTTGTGGGACTGGTGTGTGTCATGCTTTGGAAGCATGTAACTAACATCTGCACCAGGGCCACAGGACTCAAACGCTAATGAGTAATGAGCATCGAGTTAGCCAAAGCAAAATGGTGCAGGAGCCTTAAGGCAAAGGAAGCTCAGCCACTCACTTAATTCTCTGCTGTTTATGTCAAGTGCTGCTGCCAGAGGAGAGGCTGAAGCCTCCTTACCACAGAGTAGCCTCTAAATGAAAAGCCATTGTAGTCAAGCTCCATTCAGGGGAGAAAGGGGGTGGGGGGAGAGATAAGGACATTTCCTCATGGAGTCGGTTAAATTCTAAGCTTAGGTGTGTATAAATGCAGCTTTCAGCTGCGGGAATTTCCCTCCATGTTGGAATAGCACTTGGACAGAGAGTTGGTCAGTGTAAGGGTTAAGAGCGCAGTGATAAAGCTGCTGAGTTTGCAAGTTCATGGCTTCTGCAAACTCCCTGGCATCTGAGTTTGTTATTCATCCCTCTCCCCCGACTCAGAAACTTGTTCGCTTTCAAACAGCTATGAACTGGGTCTGCCAATGTGCAAGACAAAACAAGATAATACTCATGCTAAAAGATGTTTGACAATGCTAGAAGTGGGGTTGGAGAAAAGGTTTTACAGCCTCTCCTTTAGCACAAGGGCCCTAACACCAGCGTCAGATTGTCAATGTAATCTGCACTGCTTGCAACATTTTCTCTTGGTTTTCCTGGAGGAGGAGGAGTGGGAGCTCTAGCAAAGCAGCCAACAAGCCCGGAGCTTGGCTTTGATTCTATTTAAAACTAAACTAAATAAAAAGCTGACACTTTGTATCTTGTTTGGAACAGCCGAATTCAACTCCTCCTGGGAAAGGGCAGGTCTCTGCATTCTCACCAGCTTTACAGAATCCTGGCCCAAAGCAGTGCGAAAATGCTCTATTCCCGGCCTGAGCTTAGTAATTCATTAGCTGCAAGGGAGGGACCGAGTGCCCGTGATCATGCCCAGTGGTGGCTTTTTACTGAAGGGAAGATGCAGTTTCAGGAACTAGAAGTCAGACACCTGAAATGCAGAGGCTGTAGCATTACCGCCAGTGCAGGGAGTTCTGAGGTATTCTCCCCAACTGTGCTTTCCAACCAACACACTGACACTAGACAGAGATGAATGTCAAAGCCTAACTGCAGCCATGGACTATACTGTGCTCACCACGCTCCATTCAAGGAGACAGTTACAGACAGGGCTGGTTCTGATTGCACGGAGTGCACCAAACAAACAGCTCCTTTAGGGTTCAGACACCGTTACCGTTCATTCTGCATAGTCCTCACCATCTTCACTATTCCCACCCGCTGAGTCCCAAAGCCCAGTCCCCCGGTTAAAGGCAAGGCCTGGGCAGGATTCCCTTTGAAGCCTATTAGATCTGTTCCAAATGAGCTGCTACAGGCCAGGATTCCCTACCAGGTGTGAACATCCATCTCTTGCTGAGCAAGAGCAGGGAACAGCCCATGAGCATTAGGCCATCGGCCGGCTCAACTGTCAGGAGCCCAGGCAAAGGGAGCTGGACCCCGGCAGGTCAGTTACTGATTTAAACCACCCGTTCTGCATTCCTTTTATTTCAAAAGTTGTCTGAACAGTGCACCTTGCACCTATACCAAACCCCCTCTTGACTCAGTCCACACAGGTACACGAGGGCTCTGACGGCTGCCACAGGCCTCGGATGGAGAACGTGCTAATGCAACGTTCTCGGCTCATGGCATTGAGGTGGGGGCAGGGGTGGGAGTCAGCAGCACTCTGAACTGCTTGGCATGTGGAATGCGTCTCCTCATTCTGGGCCCAAAAGATTCAAGACAAACCCCTGGCAATCTCCTAGGTCCTTCTGGGGGAGGAGTGGAGACAGAGTTCGTAGGATGAGCACCACCGTCCTGTCAGGGAGGGTTACCAGGCTGGAGCAGTGTTGGCCAAACGTCTCATGCGCCTGTAGGAAGTGAGGGAGAAGAAGGCACAGTAAGTGATGGGGAAATTCTGCGTTAGCAGATCTGCCTGGAATCACTCCATGCAGCCCTCACAGACGCTAAAGGGAAAGTTACTGCACAGTCTTAGGTTGTCTAGCAGCCCCCTTACTTCCTAGTTAACACCCTTGCCTGGTTGTACTAATTACTTGAACTGCATTGTTATTGGCACAGTTCCCAAAGAGCTGCCGAGAAACCCGCTACTCGTTTCCATGTGTTCTTTTACCCTGAATTGTGTTAACACAGACAGCCATTGACAGATCAGCTTTACTGCAAGAGCTTACAGCTACCGCCTATCAGAATGTCACACACTTATATCAATGGCAGGGTCTCCATAGTTTTGAGCAACCAATGGGTGTGGCCTGACCCACTAGAATCTCTCAGTTTTGTTACCTACAGAATCTTGGGGAGATAAATCAGGCCATTTCACTTCACATCCATGAATGTTTGAACAGCCTAAGCTGCCTCTGGAGTGCTGCTTTGTAGGTCTCTCCCTACAGGAGCAAAAGCTGCTCTTGTAATCACAGCAGTGTTGCTATCTGTGCCAGCAAAGTTAACCAGGACGTCACTCCTACTTCACACAGTGAGTCTCCATGCACAAAAGGGAAGCTTTGGATGCTAGTTAGCATATAGCATTTAGTCTTCACACTCTTGGAGACCCCAGATATCACTGCACTAGAGGGGAGCTAGCTTTGAGCAGGAGATGGTTAAAATGAAAATATTAAGACACTTGCAGAGGGATGTGATAACAGTTTAATATCCTGAAGCAAAGGAGAGAGAAATCCTCTTACTAGTGTATTCAGCTGAAATCCTGCCAGTTGGCTCTCAGCAGAGAAAAATAAAACATCAAAGCTTTTACATTCTATCCTAGAGAGGGGCCAGAATGAAAACTGTCTGAACGGGCAGCACCTTGTGTTTCTGTCTTGGTCTCTGATCTTCTTCTCCATCTCCGCGTCCGTTAGAGTTTCAAGCAGAGGGCACCACTGGTCAGCATCACCCGTGTTGCGAATGGCGATCTCTACAGTTGGCAGAGGGTTCTCACTAAAGCACCAGGTCAGGAGGGGGGGAAAAAAAAAAATTCAGCCAAATCTGAATTGTAACAGCCAAGACACACGGCCCTTTCACACCCCTTGGGCACTGCCCCAGAGCTGAGCGGGGAGGGTTGCTCAGTGGCTCTCCGCTCTGGTTGGGCGCTCATTCTGACATCTGCTTGGCACACTCTGGTTCCTGCCCAGTAGACAGACAAGCTACAGTTCCTGGAGCCTGGAATTGCCATGAATCTAACTACTTGGAAGCCATTGTTTCTTGTAAGCACCAGTGACAGGAGTTAGTCCAAACGAACGCTGAACGAGTCCTCCTCATTTTAGAAAGCTTTGGCCGTCAGGAGGCGTATGACCAATATTCATAACAACATGAAGACCACAGTTGCCATGCAGGTTTTGAATACCAACCCCAGTCTCAGTAGATTTCCCCCCTCTGAAGGCTCACTATGTAACTGGCTAATGGGCAGATGACATTCAGGTTGAGTGATCACAGACTAAGGAAAAGATCCTACCAGTTTATGAATGCTGAAAGCTTTGTCATATTCAAGGGGACAATATGAACTGGGAGAGTACCCTGTCCCCTCAGGAATGTGGCTTCCTGAGGTTCATGACAGCATTTCAGTGCAGCGGGGCTCGATTTAATGGGTCTAGTGAAGACCTGCGGAATTACTTCAGAGCATTCTCCGGTCGTCCACCGGAAAGAGAAGAGGAAGGTAAGTCAACCAGAGAGCATCTCCAGTTGACACTGCAATAAGTCGCCTTAAGCTATGTCAACTCCAGCTACGTCATTCACCTTGCTGGAGTAGCATAACTTAGTCGACTTATCCCCATAGCGTAGACGAGGCCTTGGTCTATGCAAACTGCAAGTGGCACTGTAATTGAGCTGCCTAGTACAACTGCTCTTCCTTCACAGCCTTTGACAACTCCTTAGGTTCACAGGCCCTGGTGCCAACAATAAACTCTCTCTGCATCTTCCACTTAAGAGCAGCACATTACTGCAATTGAATCTAGAGACCCCAGTAATGAAACCCAGTCCATGACACTAGGTATTCTGCAAATATACAGAATAAGTGACAGTTCCTGACCCGAGAGCTTAGTCTGCTAGTGCAAGTTAAAAACTGGTCTGCTCTGAGCAGCTACACCATCACATGCTCAAAGTGATCTTCACTATCCCTTTAAGAATTAACTGGTACGGCCCTTTGTGGTTATGTGAGTGGTTCCTAAATACTGAGGAGCTGATAATGCAGCGTAAATACAGGCAAGTCTCAGTGTAAATATGTTTCACATTTTCAAAAAAGGTGTGTAGGGCTGTCACAGGTGCACACCTCTCCCAGAGACCCCACTACACACAGTAGGATCCTCTCACTTATGTGCAGCTAATCCCAGCTCTGATTCACAGGATGTAATTCAACTGCTGGTCACCATGGAAATGGTTGTCTGCAACAGAGCTGTTGATCTAGAATGGCAAATCTTTAGATAACCCTCCAATAAGAAATTAATTCAAGGCCTACCAAGTCTACTTCTGGTATGTCTGATGCCCATTTAACCACTCACCAAGAACACACAGCTCAGCCTAGCCTGTGAGTGTTGCTGTGTGTTCCAGGGCCAGCTGCTAGATCTTAGCTGTGTATTCAACCAGGTGTTTAAACAGCTCTTGTTTTTCTGGCACACTCAGTCTGCCCTTTGGGGACGGTTAGATGAAGTTTCCTGAAATAAATTTGTACTACCAAGTAAGAGAAGTTAAGGGCCACATTCCGCCTCTCATCTGCGCAATTCAGACTTCAGTGAGGTTCAGGACAGCCTAAGAGCATGATTTCAGCATCATCTTAAACTGGATCCCACATTTCCATGGACTGGCAGGAGTCAGAGAGAGAGGAAGGGAATCTGCACTCTTGTGACAACATCCCAGCTTGTCAAGGGCACAATGCTGCTGCCAGGCTGGAGAAGTGGCACAGGGGATACTCCCACTGTAGGAGACCCTGTGGAACGCACCATCGGCTGCATCGTTTTTAGTGGAGTGAGGGGAATTAACAAAATTTTGACCTTCTCTATGCCCTGGTCCAACCCTCTGGTGACAAGCCGACGGAACATTCACATGCAACAGGGTCCATTCAGCCAGCTGAGCAGGGTGACATTTTCTACTGGACACCAGGATGACCCCTAAGGCACAGAGTGTTTGGTGTCATGGAGGGAGCTGATCCTACCATAGATATTCAGATGGAAGCTCTTTGGACCAGGGAGTTTATTTGTAAGGGGCCGTGTATGCAGTCACTATACAATGAGTAAGTCACGGGGACAGGAGAACTTGATGGCCTCCTCTTACCTCTCCTTATATATATCTGATATACCTTACTATATAAATATTCTGTAGAGTGGCTCACAGCCCTGTACTGCTATATCATGTTTCTTGGCTCAGTCTTTGTTTTGCACTAAGAATGCTGACCAGCAAAAGCAGAATCCCACAGAATTGCATGGTTTCACCTCTCCCTCAGATGATTAAGATCTGCATGACTCCTCAGACTGTCAGTCCCTGGAGATATGAAGGCTGTTCTTTTGATACTGCTACAGCAGACCCTTCTCCTACATCACTGGAATGTCTCTCTTCAGCAACCACCACTAGTGTGGTTTGGGAATTCAGGAACTAACCAACCACAGAACCCAAATATCATTAATCACAAGGTTTCAAAGCCACTCCTCTGCTGGAGGAGAAGCAGAAGGAAGAGGACATTTGCACTAAGAGAAACAAAACAAGGTTTTCATTAGTGGTTTTTTAAACAAGAGATGATGTCTAAGTATTGATGGTTACTTTGTTCTGCTGGGGCCTCCTTTCCCCCATTCCCCTCCTAGCAGCAGCCAGCACTTTGATTTCATTGTTTGCAATAATGTTCTTCGTCTTTGAAAGGGGGGTTGAAATCCACCTATTGCAATCACCCTCTATGTGCAAACTCACCTTCATAATTAGGGCCATGCAGAAGTCCTTGGTTTGTAAGGACTTAAGTCCTTACAAACCAAGTCCTTAACAAGCCACAGTGTGAAGTCACCTGTTGGGCCCACAGGCTGGTATATCAGAGCATCCTTGGCAAACTGAGCATGGTCTGAGAGAAGAGCATTTGTCATAAGTGAAAATGACTAGAAGGGAGATACATTTTTCACATCATGCAAGCAACCTCCCGAGGGAAAAATAACTATCTACCCGGAAACAACCTCCATCCTAACCAGGTCATCTGTGATAAATGGGGAAGCAGAGGTATATTAGAAAAGCCTTTTAGTACCTATGCAGGTTCCTAGGGCCCCTCTGAAGCACTAAGGGGCAAGAACTAGGAAGATTGACCATCTAGGAATGCTAGTCTCCACTGGCTCTGGGATACACTGTAATGGGGTGGGCAGAAAGCAATTCAAACTTGCTCATAAGGAATGAAGCAGTAGTGCCTGGGCTAATCCAAAAGAGGACTTCTGTCCAACACAATGACAAGAGGGCTCCTCTTACGTCAAGGACTGTCACAAGGATAAGCCAGGATGGAGAAACAGAGAAGAAAGCTTGAATTCCCAGCTGTGCTCACCTGAACACATTGCTAAACCAGCAAACCAACCCCCTACCCTGATTGCTTTCAAAGAGTTTACTCCCCAGCATGGCCAGGATAAAACTATTCCCAGCCCCACTGCACAGAGCTTGAGATGTACTTCCACCCAATCTCAGGGACTGCACCTCCAGCTAGGAACACCTCTCTGACTCTGCATTGGTGGAGGCCGTAGTGTAGACATGCCTAGGGCATTTTTCCTATTATATCATACAACTCTACTGAGAGGGGGTTAGAAGACAGTGGGAAAGAGACTAGATTCCAGTCCATATTTCAGCTTTTCTAGTGTGGACAAGACAAAAAGCACTTTTGGTAAGGTGCCAAAAATGGTTTGGTCCCCCACCACACCAGGAGATACCAATCAGAAGGTATAAGTCATGCCCTGAGATGCTAACAGAGAGGGGATGCCAGCAGCAGGACACAGGACAAGCACATGAACTAACAGTTAGATTGTACTCTTGCTTAAATCCATAACTACAAACTCCTCTCCAGAGAGGCTGTGCTCCACACATAAACAGAGAGGATTTTAGGTTTCCCTTTGGTTTACATGGAGTCTCTTTCCAGTCTCTAACAAACATTGTTTTGGCAATAATCTTGCATTGCACTGTTTCTGGGGAAACCATTGGGTATATTCTTGAAGGAAAGTGAACTGAGAAGTGCCAAGAGGCAGATAAGGAGTAAAAAGCTACTGGCCAACAGCACTCCAGTGCTCCGTTTCCAAAGGAGGCTGCTGGTTGTGGACAGGCGGAAATACATAAGACCATGAAGACTGGCAGGAGCAAGGACAGAAGGTTACAGTGACACAGACATAAGCTCGTGGTGCAAACGGTGCTAAATGGCCGAGGCTCTTCTAACATAATGAAAGTTGACTGATAACTCCTTATTAAACCACAACGGGAACTATAATAATCCTTGTCAAGAGTCAGAGGGGTAGCTGTGCTAGTCTGGAATTGCAGAAGTGACAAAGAGTCCTGTGGCACCTTAAAGACTAACTAAAGTTTTAGAGCATAAGCTTTCGTGGGCTAATACCCACTTCTTCGGATGCATGCGACGAAGTGGGTATTAGCCCATGAAAGATTATGCTTTAATACTTTAGTTAGTCTTTAAGGTGCCACAGGACTCTTTGTCACTACTATAATAATCCTTGGCACTCTCAGGATTGCCTCATACAATAAAGATGTCAGACTCGCAATCTAAGTGCCAGCACTGAATTCTCTTCATTTGCTCCATTAAGCCGAGTAATTCTATGGACTGGCCTCCTGCTTCTGCCCTATCTCCAGGAGGTTTCAGAACCCTGAGGATCCATCTCCTGCTTTCTGCTTCTATGCTCCCTCCCTTCCTCAGAACAGACCTCTAGGCGTTGCCCATCCCGCCAAGAAAGGGCTGGATGTGGTATGCTGTTGGGACAGCCTGGAACGGCCACAGGGAATTACTAAAAACCAAACCAAGGCACTTCCTTTCCCCCAGCCACTGCTGGCCCTGCAAATCATCTCAGGTGTTGAACTCTGATCCTTCACATCGTTCCCCAATGCACAGCGTTTAGTCTGCCAGGCCAGCCACAGACTATCTAATTAATACACATTCCCAACTTGCACACTTGTAATACATTATAATGAAATACAGTAAGGATAAAAACCATCCATATACTAAGTTACCACAGACCACTACGTAATACAACTGGAACCTATTATTGTCAGGACTCATAACCTGTCTCCTGGTGATAAGTAAATCCTGTACTTGCTGCAACACTGCTATGAAAAGCAGGTCTGGAATCACGCCAGCTTTTATTCTGGCCAAGTGCAGAGCACCATAGTTGCTGTTTAAATCAACATCAAGCTCTGAAAATAGCCAAGACACCCTGGTTCACGAGTCAATGTGACACGGGGAACACAATGGCTTAGGGGCCCCTAGAAAAAAGTATCAGTACATATGTTATGAATGGAGAACATGATTAAAGGGTACATATTTTCTGTAAGAAGAAGATGAAACAATAATTGTCACCCATTAGCTATAACAAAAGGCTGTAGAGGGTAAGAGCAGATATTTCAGCATCACAGAATAGTTACGAACTGTACTTAACACCCCCAGCCTCTTAACGCGAAGGGCACATAAGGACTGCAGCGGCCATTTCTAGTCTTTTGGCTCTATTTTAAACCAAAACATACTTGGTATTTTTGAATGGATGAAGCAGATTCCTCAAGTCAGCCAACCACCAAGAGCCTCAGAGTACGAATGAGACACTGGCCTGAGGTGCAGCATGCAGAGCCAGGCTCCCCTAGAGTTTGTGGTGTTTGCACTGGTTCCATTCCCTGCCCCTGGAAAGCTGAACTCCATGCTCTCCAGAGTCAGCCTGCCCATTACAGTCAAGTGAGGCTATGCTCTGTTTCCCACTGCAGGCACCAATTCTGGAATTAGTTTACATCAGTGAGGACTGCATTGAAATAGCACCTCTCCCAAAGAACCTCAGCAATTTACCTCTTACCCTTCCAGCCACCCTGTGCAACGCAGCCTGTGAACCACACAAGGAAGTGGGAAAGAGGGAAGTCTCTCTGCAGGCTTCCCAATAGTGACCATCAAGGAGCTGCCAACACCACACAGGAAATGGCCATCAGGTAATACTGGCTTTTGGGAATTCTTTTGATGTGTGTTACTAAGACACTTACATGAAAGGGAATCTTCACTGCTTAAGAGTTCATTTGCTCCTTCCTCCTCTGATAAACCTCTCCACAGCAACTAACAAAGTGAGGAGGGCTTCAGATGACAGAAGGACCACATAAGCTCAAGAAGTCAAACACTTGTTTCCATGCAAGCATCCTTAGGAAAAGCAGAGTAGGAACCAGAGTGTGATACATCAGCAGGATGGTTTCCCAGAGAATCTCTTCCACAAGGAGGCAGCTATTTAACCGAGGGTAAGATTACAGTGTTCTGTACCTGAAGGCGTAAGTCTTCTGATGCCAGCTCAGCTGTCCCCGAATGCTGTAAGCGATGGTGGTGACAAATTCCCCACCGAGCCCAAGCTCTGAACACAGCTTCAGTGCAAACTTCTCGGGGGAGTTCTCCTTCTCCGACATGTCCCATTCAAACTGGTCTACCAGGGAAATGTTCCCCACATGGATATTTAGCTGGACACAATGCCATAAACACAAGTCAGATTTGTTTGCATTTCAAATGCTCTTCTGTATACCAATCTCTTGCATTACCTTGTCATGTTCATGTTTATCTAATGCAGGAGGTAAAGTTCAGGGCAAAGAAGATAAATGGCTGAACCTATTCCATGCATTTCTAGAACTACTATATTTGGGTTCTTTACTGCCATTAGTGCTAGGAAACCCAAATGATGTGAGAGGACTTGCAGCTCCCCTCCCCAAAATGTGACTCTGTTCCTTCCCCCTCTAGAACTCATATATTACATCAGCATCTCAATTCCTGGCATAGGATGGCAGCGTTCAGTAGTCTGCCACCAGGGCCTCAACAGAGATGCCAGAGATGTGATCTAGACACAGGACTGGGAGCCAGGAACTCCTAGCTTGAGGGGCCCACCCGCTTTTCCTTCCCCAAACAGCCTTCTACAAAATAATTTAACTCAGGTCATGCCTTCCTCCTTTATTACCTTAATAATAACTCGCTGATCTGATTGATCCTCTAGGATACTGTCAGTTGGATAAGACTCAATCTGTTGTCGAATTGCAGAGGCAATAGCAGGGACAAAGGTCAGAGGATTCAAATCCAGGTCATCACAGAGAATCTCAGAGAACATTTCTGGGGTCATTAGCTTTTCTGATGGAGGTGAAGAAAGAACAACCAATTGCAGTAGAACAAGCCAGTATTCCCAGTTAATTCAGTCTGGGCTTATAGCAATTAGAATCTTCCTCTCACTCTCCAATTACAAGGCATTAGGCCTCTGCTGTAACCTACCATACAGAGGGGAACCTCTTTCTCATAAGAGCCAAAGGATGTTTTTAGACTCCGGTTTGTAAGGAAATAAACAAACTTTGACTTAAGGAATGGACATAATTTACTAGTTGTTCCTATGGAAACAATGTAGCTGTAATCTAATATAATACACAGGTGACTGAAACTATGGAGATACAAGTTCTCTGTGCTTTTGTATTTGTATCTCATCTGTATACCACATGAGATCAGAAACACTGGACTGTGGCATCACTGAATCAGGTCAGGAAAACAAGCTAAGTACAAAAGATGGCCTCAGATTACACACACACGCCTAGTGCTCACTGCAGCCAGCAGGAAGGACACACAATACAGGAGGAGACATGACAATTAAATGGAATCCCACTGAAATGTGAGGTCTTGACAGCTTTGCCAACATGTGGCAGGGGATCTCTCTCTAAAAAAATAATAAAAAATGCTATTGTATGGATGCAACTGAATCCCTCCAAACTTCTTAGATAAGACTTGGCTGCCTTCATACCATTCATGTTCCACGTAAAAGCATCTCTGAGTTTCTGCCCATCGATTTCCATGTCCAATCGGATTGGAACCAGAACCTCTGGCTGGGATGCGTTCTCATGGATTACTGCTGGGTCATGGTCATCAAAGCTGAAAACAAACCATGACAACGTGCAGCATTAGACACTGGTAGAAGGTACACTAGCATCCATGAAAAAAGACAGAGGATGTACCAGGAATACCTCGCTCTGACAATCACAGCCATTGGGTGGACTCTAAAACATAAGCTTACAGGCCCAGGGCAACCATGGACCCTGGGTTTCATTTTCACCTTTAATATGTCTGACAAAAAATAATATGCTAGAGAATACAGTGCAGAAGTTCCTCGAGTTAGTTTACATGACTGACTCCCTCTGAACTCTTCAGGTCAAGTTTTCTATGGAAGATATAAAACCATCATGAGTCAGAGCAGCTGGACAATGGCGCAGAGAAATTCAAGTTATTGAAATATTTGCCCAAGGCAGTAAAATATCTATCTAGTGTGATGTAGGAGGACACAATGTAACTTGATCTAGCAGTGAAACAGGGATGCAAAGAGCTTCTAGCCTCTGTCTGGGTCTGTCATCGTGGAGTATGTTAATACTTTCAGAAGTGATGTGATTTTAATGATCATTCAGTGGGATACACAGCTCCTCTCTTCTAGGCCATGGTGTTCAACGGCAGAACCCATCTTTAGCAAATGAAGGCCATTACTATTGTGGGACTGGTCAGGGGCCTACATGAATTGAGCAGTAGTCTCAGTCCAGTGCTGAGAGGTCAGGTGTGCACCTCACACCCACCACAACAACTGGCACCCTTGTTGACAGTCTTAGCCAAGCTGCCAAGGAGTGGCTAGGAAATGAGTGTGAGCTGCTCTCCCCACTACTGGGGATGGCCCTTCCCGAGACAGGGCTGAGGTATGGCAGGGGGCAGCAAGGCAAAGCTGTGCAGTGTCCTATGAAAAACCAGTAGATTTGCATCCCAGACTGCCAATTCAGCATCTTCCACAAGCACCAGATTAAACAGGCTTAAAAAATTATCCCATTCTTTGGTTATTGCTTAGTAATTAACTGGAAATCAATCGTAAAGAGCTGGGAACTGTAGGGTTCTAGTTCCAGAATCAGGCACAGGAGAATCAGTTATCCACTTCAATGTCTGTTTGGGAGCCCTGGGCACTCACGCCCAGGGCAAAGCAAAACTTTGTGCACTTTTATTAGCACAGTAAGTGAAGACACAATTAAAAAAAGAGCAACAGCACAGAGTTAAGGTATCATGTATCATACGTCACAGACTCGCATCCTTTCTTGGAGATCTGGTGGTAAGAGACATGCGGTTGCCTACAAGGGTCCTACTCTGTCCCTGGCATGTCAAACAAGTCTGATGGTCCAAATCTCTCCTTACATACATGGTGGTCTGGTCTCTTATAGGGCCTAAGGGCGGTCATGAATATTCATACAAACACCCAGCCTCGCTTGTCCATATCAGACTTCCTCACCTTAATAATGTTGGGGTGCCCTTATCCTACAGGGCAGTATACCAATGACCTTAACTTATCAAATACACTAATTTGTTGCCAAAGCAAGTTTGTGGTTAAGCATCTGCCAATGTTTCTATCCTAAACTAAACAAGCCTAGTACCAGCTCAAATGTCCCTGTAGTTACCAGCTACCATTTTGCATGGACTCCCCCAACCTCCTCCTCAGCACAATAGTCCCAGTTCCCCAAAACTCAGGGGGACTATGGGGCCACTTATTTATGCTAACTTAAGCTAATGCCTTACAGCATACGGGGCTATAGGTTCTTTTAGTTACTGCTAAACAGAATGCTAAGCCAGCTCTCTGGGCTCCACACCCATTTTAGAACACCATTCTGTCTCTACGGAGGGCTCAGAGCTGACAGTTCGGAGACAGGCAGCAGTGGTAGAAACAGACCAACAAGGGAGGCCCCCCTTGGAAGTGCATGAAATATTAAAAACCAGGGAACACATGTTTTCTGCTGCCACTGAATTTTAATCATACAGGGTGAAATTCAGCCTGTGCAGAGGCCAGTGCAAGACCTATGTGCCACACAAGTTTCCTGAGGCATTAAATGGTGCAAAGGCCTAACGTACAGGGCCTCATGTACTACGTAGGGGTGAACTTCATCCAGGGGGCATAAGTACTTGGCTTCAAGTAGCCCAGTCTAACCAAAGGGTCTTCGTTTGGGGACAGCTGGGTCTTTATCGCTAAGTATAATGTGCAATTTTAACAGCATCTATCAACCCCGTACATGTCAATACAACATGCCGGTCGCCTGAGAACCATCCTCTACACCAACGGTAGTCAAAGTGGGGTGCGCGAGCCCACCCCTGGGGGTGCGCGAGACTCTGGCACCGCCGCCGAATTCAGCAGTCTGTTTTTGTACCGCTGAAATGCTGCCGCAGAAAGCGGAAACTTTCTGTTTGGCGGCATTTCGACGGACATATCCTGGGGGGCCGCGAGCAGACGCCGCTCCGCAGAAGGGGGCCGCAGCCAAAAATGTTTGAGGACCGCTGCTCTAGACAATTGTCATCATGCAGAAAAACGCAGCAGTTTCCAAGAGCAGGTGACTGACTCACCAGAGCGGGAAGGTTCTCTTCTTATCCCTGCCCATGCGGTTTCTGTTGATGGTTGTGGAGCATGGCACAGCATCGAGGTGGTGAGAGCTGTTGGGTAGGGTTGGCACCCACTGGTTATTCCTTTTTGCCTTCTGCTCTCTGAAGGAGGAGACTTCATGTTAAACCTGAGGTTCGAGCACTGAATATTTCCATTGTCATTATTTATGATATAGTCATATATACAGCTGTAAGCCTGATTGCAGGCTCCTGCGATGGTAACCTGGAAGCTGCATGGTGCATTTGTTCCATTCATAAGTCTCCAATTGGCTGGGTGGAGAAATCCCCACCCAAGCTGAGAGAGCATGGGGCTGGCCTTCTGGAAAATAAGTACAGTCATCTGATAATACTTGGCCCTTCTACAGTATCCACCTCAAAGGAGCTCACAGCACTTCATTTAACATATACTATTGTTACAATTCACTGACTAGCTTTTTCTGTCTGATCTCACTTTGTTTTAATCGATCCTCACCATTCCTTTTTGGGCCAAATCAAAGAATCCATTGCCAGAACTTATTGCCTAAGCAATACTACTTTACCCTTCTACAATGCCTCTTATCCACGGGTCTCAAAATTAAAAAGTTTTTTAAATTATATCCTTACATTACCCCTCTAAGGCAAGTCAATTTGCAGATAGGGAAATTAAGGCACAGAAAGGTTAAGTGACTTGCCCAAGATCAGGCAGAGCCAGGAGTAGAACCCAGAGTCTCAACTCTTAGCACACCAAGATCTAACCATTAGGAAGCACTCTTTCCCTTAATTAAGAGACTATCATTGTCTATACTCTATTTTTTTCCCCACCAGATAAATTCTACAGCCACATGCACCATTTTTAAATACCAGATTAACATTTGGATTGTGTTCATTTTGGTAACCGCTGGAGTGTATAGTTGTCTCTATCTTATGCCGAGAGGGTGCACAATGTGAGTGTATTCTTCCCCAGAACACACACTAGAATCTGGGAAGAAACAGTTCTCAGGTAAGCAACATCACCAAGTTTCGAGGTACATATATGCCAGAAATCAAGTCCCTCCATACCAAAGATCTTCATTTAATGAACCAGTGATTAACATTAGCACTGTTAGGGAACACAGAGAGCAATAGATACCTCACTAAATAATACCCTAGTTTTATACAGTTTGACAGGGTAGAACAGCTCTTCCAATCACTTCCCTCTGATCCTAGGCCTCAGCCATGTTTATTACCTGAGGTAAGTGGGAGGTTCTGTGCTGATAGACACGGCCTTATATTTCTCATCATTTCCATCCAAGATCTCTTCCACTTCAGAAGCTTTCAAGAGAGTCACACTAGTGGCTAGAGTCGTATAACCGTGATCTGTGACCAGAAAGCATGTAACTGGTTAGCCTTTGAAATACTGTCAATCATGGTATTAATGAATGATTCTGCTGCTGGGGATAGGCAATGTTAACTTCTACTGAGAGCCTCTAAAAAACTGTGAGTAGCTTGGATTCCTTCGTCTTGTCCCTTTAAAGCACCTCATTTTAGAGAAGGAGTTTGAGCTGTCATTGGAGCACTCAGTGCACAGGGAGTTGTGAAATTCTGCTGGTCCACTCCTGCCCACAGAAAGAACCAACATGGCCCAGTCCTATTGTGCTGGGTGCTGTACAAACATAACAAAGATGGTCCTTGCCCCAAAGAATACACATGCTAGTTCTGGGGCCAGTTCACACTACCAAAGAAAAACAATCAGGCCCAGTCCCCTCAAGAAGAGAACAGGGGGCTTGAACCCCAAAGAATACACAGTTGAATCACATGGTTGTATATAAAAATACAAGAAGTACGGTCTTTTATGAACGGCTCTAAGGTTCTGACCTTGATGGTAATTTGAGATATGTATATACAGACTGTTGCTATGAATCTATGTATTTGTATATATAAAAGTGTCCTCATAATTTGTGCTACAACATTCAGCTCCAACTCAAAACAGGGAGGTGGTTAATCAGGCAGGGAGGAGCTGCCTCCTTACCCAGATGAGACTAACTCCAAGCATCTACCCTTGTACAGCTCTGGAAGTGACAATGGTGAACTACTAAAGTCAAAGGAAAGACACTAAAACTGAGAAGAAAACCCCAGTCTTGGAAAAGGAGGGAGATTCCCTTGATCTGGATAACCATGAATCACCAGTCTGAGGCCTGGTCTACACTAAAAAATTAGGTTGGTATAACTAAGTTATTCAGAGGTGCAAAAAATCCATACACATGAACAATGCAGTTAAATCAACCTAGCCTCCGGTGTAGACAGTGCTAGATTGATGAGAGAATTCTCCCCTCAGCCTAGCTACTACCTCTGAGGTGGTAGCTAGAATCCCTCCCGTTGGCGTAAGTAGTGCCCTCACTGAAGCAGCAGTGTAGACAAGCCCTGAGAGGGAAAAAACCAAAAACCTTCAACCCCTTAAAAAGAGAGAGGGGATCTGAAGTAAAAAGCATCCAAAAACTGAGGGCCAGCATTGAAGCAGAGTCCTGCTGGTGAAACACTGGATCCTTTCAAGGCCAGAGGGCACACTGGGAAGCTGGTCAGAGGCAACGAATAACTTGTATTAGAAAAGGGAATGTAGCTAATGTAGAAGTGTAAACCTGAAATTGCACCTTTATGTTTATTTTCTGTGCAACTTCGGTTCGCTTTTCCTTGCTATTTCATCTTTGAATCTGGGCTTTTTTTCTGTTATGCAAACCTTTTATATGTACCCCAAAAAGGTCGCTAGTGCAAACTGTGTGGAGAATGTCCCCCAACATGAACTGATAATTGGGGAGCACACTCCACTGAGTCAGGGGCAACCAACCAGAGGGGAAGAGTCCAAGTGTCTGGTAGCTAAGAACCTGGAGGAGATGGATTTGGGAAGACTTTGGCCTAGAAAGTTAGAAGTCACCCTGCAAGGAATAACTAGGATGATGAAAGCCAGGGTGAGACCTTGTTGACTGTAGGCTAGCTACTGGGGTAGGAATCTGAGGTGAGGTCTACACTGCAGAGAAAAACCTGCAGCAAAGGTTTCAGAGCCTGGGTCAATTGCCTTTGGCTCCCAGCACTGAGGCTGCAGGGCTTAAAATAGCAGCGTAGGAATTTGAGTTCAGGCTGGAGCCCAGGCTCTGAAACCCAGCAAGGGGGGGGATGTTGGAGGTTCGGCTCCAGCCCCAGCCGCATCATAGCCGTTTTTAGCTCTGCAGCCTGGTCAAGTGATCTGGGCTCTGTGATGCTGTGTCACAGGTTTCTCTCTGCAGTATAGACATACTCTGAGTCATAGCAGAGCATTAAGGCACCCTTGGTTACCGGGCAGGTGTTGACAGAATCCCTTACTGGTTTGGGTGATCCCAAAATGTCACAGCTGGGCTTAACAACATATACCACAAGGAAGACACTGCAACCCCCTCTGATGTGAAATGGAGAAATAAGACACAAAATAAGACCCAAAGTGAACGCTCTGAAGGGCTGGTTAGTGACGGTCCAGCATGGCAGCATTTACAAATGACAGCAAAACAACTGCTTGTGCAAAGACTCTGTTACAAAGAGAGACAAGGCTAGTTGTGCTGCAGGCAGGAACGGTGATAGTTCCCCTCATGCATCCCTACCAAAGTACCTCAGTGACAATCTACTCTAACTCTGCTAGGCAGTGCAGGGCCTCATGAGCAGACCATCAAGAACTGGGCTGTGGCTCTGTAACATGGACAAGAGTCCACAGAAAACAGACTGAGGCTTTTACCAAATATACATGAACCCAGCGCTTCCAGAGCAGAAGCCTATGATCCATTATTTACAGCATCAAGCAGCCTTTTTTGAAGGACAAAAGGTTTCTTCTTTACTAAAATAACCTGGAACTCTTCCTTAGCATTCCTGAAAGAAAATAAATAGAAATCTCCAGGTCCTCATTAAAATAAGTGTCAGAGCTTACACCTAAAGCACAGTCTATTCAAAACAGGACTTCTGGCCTGGAATTCCCACTAGACACAAGAAATCCTACTAACCTGCTTTTCTGGGACTCAGCACCATAACCTACCAACCACGCAGACACATTTCTGAAGGCAAGACCCTTACTCAGAATGAAAAGGGGCTGAGCAGGCAGAAAAATAATAGCACTCTACTTTCTTTCCCTGTGCCACAGAGATCTGAGAGTGCCACCTCAGCTGTAAGCTCTGATGTGTACTTGGAGCCCTCTGGAGTGACACAGTTGAGTACCCACTACAGCACGGGAGGAATATCCCAGAAACTAATGAACTCTGGGATGCATAAAGGTCTGAAATGGTGTGTCAGAAATTGGTGACAAAGGTTAACCACAAAACTGAATCACGCAACAGACCCATCAACAACATTAATAAAGGCCTGATTCCATTGCGGCATATAGAATTAGTGTCTGAAAAACACTGCAAGGACAAAAATTGGGAGCGTGGCAGGGGGAGACTCTAGTAAATTGTGAAGAACCAACTATATGTTGAGCGCCCCCAAAGATTCATGAAAAGGAAGAGACGGGCCCATGAACTAGGATGTCCAGTCACTGCAATCACAGGAAAAAGTTTCCCTCTTAAAAATGGCAAGAGCAAAGGGGGGAGTAAGCAGGAGGGAAAAGCATAATCTTGTTCTTTACATATCTGAGTCTAATGAGCCAGAAGAGAAAAGAATTAAACATCTGAATACACATATTTGATAGCAGCAGGGGCCACAAGAGGGATTCTTTCTCCAGCAAAAGGTAAGAACAACGTAGGCTGAAGACTTACATCTTCTGGGGCTGTGACTCCGCTGAGACTCTGTTTAAAACATAAAAAGAAACAAGTCAGCAGAAAAGTCAGAGGAGTAGACATAAATCTGTAACATGTCAGGTTTGTTGTGCTCCAGTCCTTTAGCTTGTAAGGTTATCTTTTAAAAGGAAATTGTTTCATTACTTGCTTCTATTGCCAAGGAGACTTCTATTAAGATAACAAGATTCTTACTCTCTCTGTTCCTATTGATACAACTATTGAACAATACCACCTCTGGAATCTCTTTCTTTCCATCTCTTTACCTTGAGGGACAACCAAGGTCAGACAAAACACCTCGTTTTCAAGCAAGAAGCAAACATTGCAACATTGCAAAAGAGGTGTGTGTGTGTGTGTGTATAGACATACATATATACATAAATACACTCAAACACTAGAAGCTTCTTATGCCCAATGAAATTGTATGGGATTAATTTAGAAATGTATACATATCTTTTGCAATTCAACACATCTTTCAATGAAAATCACAGCTTATGGGTATTTTTAAGAATGTACTTAATTCTTTCTTTTTTTAAAGATATCCTTTCAGATTTAAAACATCAGGAATATTTATCAATTTTCTTACCATGCGAAGATGCAACTATTTTCTTCCTCTCTTCTACTGTGGCTAGTCGTCTCCAGAGAGAGGGATACCTCTTGTATAGGGAGCCACGAAACATACGTAGGTAGTTCCCCACCTACAAGCAAAAAGGAGGTGGTTTGTTTTAAGGGATGCAGCTCAAATGGAAGGTGTTTCCAGCAGGAAGCTGAGGCATACTGATTCCTTTGTGCCAGTGAAGTGGGGCACCCACTGATGGTTCTTTCAGCAACAAAACACTTTCTTAGATAACACCAAGACTTTTAAAGCAATATAGGAAACAAAACTTATACAGACCAACATTTCTTTTAGCAGCCTGGTGAAAAAGAACCCCATCTTAACAATTCTCAATTTAATAAGACCACCAGTAGTTTTTATAAAATTTCTTAACAATCTAACCTTCTGGTCTTACTCCAGCAGGAATTACCCAGGTCTCCCACTGTAAGTTTGCATAGTATGTTTTGATATTATTCCCCCCACTACCATCTTTATACTGAACCTTTTCTGTTTCCAACATTTTTCTTTGTGCAAAACCTAATAACCTAAGACCTGGTTTGTATTTTGTGCTTTGAACTCTGCGTGTTCCTCAGAGCATTTAAACACAAATCAATTCATTACTCACTTGCCAACAATTCCTTTTAAAATTCAGGCAACATCTGTTCAGCAGTTTCATTCTTCCTGGCATAATGTCCACACCTGTGTTACTTTATCTAAGTACTAAATATTACTGTAAGCTTTAGTGAACAATGAGGCTATTTCTAGACTCTGAAACTAACATTTAAGGCAATAACATACCAGAAGCCTGCATAATGTCATACAGTGGGGTTTTCTTCTACAGTAGAAAAGACCCAGAGTTTGGTTCTAAGTCTAGCGTCATGTTTTCTTATACTATTTGTTGTTGTTTGATGTTTATCAGGAAATAGGATTAGAAATTAGCTGGTAGCTAAGAGAATAATGCTCTATTTTCCTTCTACATTACTGATATTGCAATAGCAGTGGTCGTCAAAGTGGGGTACGCAAGACCCCCCCGCCGCCGCCGATACCACGTGGGAGACCACCGAATTCGGCAGCGGTCTATTTTGGTACAGCCGAAATGCCACCGCAGAAAGTGAAAACTTTCTGTTCGGTGGACGTACCTCGGGGGGCCGTGAGCGGATGCCGCTCCGCAGCTTAAAAAGATTGAGGCCCGCGGGGTTAGAGAACTGAAGAGTGACACTGCTGCTTTTTCACTTTACAACCTTTCCATTTCTTTCAGAAGTACCACTGATTAGAGCCTTATCATTGCTAAAAATATGCATCTGGAATTCTAAGTTAAAGACCCCTCTTCCTCATTAAATGGGGTTGAAATACACATTTTTCTGTTTTAAAAGTATAACCAGATCTCTGACACTGCTGAGCCAATCAAAGGTTCTTGCCTCAACTGAGTCAATTCATGGAGGAAGTGCAGCTTCTGTGACTGACAGAAGTACTGCTTCTGCAAACAGTTACTCCCCTATGCTAAAAACCCAAAGGGAGTCAATGAGAACTGTAGGAGCATTAATTGGATATTCCTTATTGGCCACAAAGACCTGGGCCTAAAATCATCATTTCAATTAATTTAATCATATGGCAGTTTTTGGACATTCAGGACTTTCTAAAATAAATGTTCAGATATCCACAACATATGTCATTAAGAAGTGTGATGATGCTCAGGCAGCTGGGACTTGGAGAACACAGAGATGAGTTCCTGGATTTAGTCGAATCTTAGGCCCCAGCGTGGCAAACACTTAAACACGCTTAACTTTTCGTATATGACCAGTCTCACTGAAATCCACTAACTCAGATCCTGCTCCCCACTCGTGCTGTCACTCTCCCCCAATCATGCCAACTGAAGACCCCCTAAAGTCTTCTCCTAGTTATAAACATCACCAGCCAGAGCTTCACAACCAGCACAGCACAGGTGCTGGAAGCACAACAGGAGCTTGTGGGTGTTGAAGATGCCCCTGTTACAAGGCAGTATGAACCAGGCTGCTGTGAAGACGGGCAACAACTGCAGTGCCCCTCCCGGATTAAGAGATCTGGACAGCATCTGGGGAAAACAGCTACCTCAGCCTGTTGGATCCGGTCCATCAGGCACCGGTGGCCAAGCAATAGTGGGGGAGAGATATGGGAGCATGGTGCTGCTACTAGGGCTGCCTCTCCCCTGCTCCTGGGGGCTCGCACAGTAAGGGGGAGCTTGTCTCAGTCAGATCCCCCTCGCCCCAGGATGTCTCTTCCTGTTCCTAACCTCCCACTTTCTGTAGCCCGTCTCTGCTAGGCCAGACCCCACACAACACCCCCCCGCCCCCGGCTTCTCCTACCCAGTCCCCTAGGCAGGCCCCACGCAACCCTCCCCCCACTCCCCACCAGCCCGATTCCTCCTCCCCAGACCGGCCCCACGCAATCCCCCCGCATCCAGATCCCCCCTCCACCTCCCCGCATCCTGCCAGCCCCCCCGCAACCCCCTCCTCCCAGGCCCCAACCAACACCTCCCCCCCCGCCAGCCCATCTCCCCCGCCCCTCCCCTCCCCTCACGCCCCCCCATCCCGGCCGGAGCCCCGCTCCGGGAAGCGGCCCCCACAGCAGAGCGGGGCCCAGCCGGGCCATTGTCCCGCAGCCTCCCCCCGGGCGGGCCGGTACCTCGGACCCGATCATGTAGAACTCGCCGTCCTCCTCCAGCTGGAACTTGACAGGCTTCTGCCCGAAGGTTTTGCTCAGCGCCATCATCATCATCGCGGCGGCGGGAGCAGGGCCGGGGGCGCCGGGCGCGGAGGGGAAGCAAGCGGAGGGGGGGGTCTGCGGCCTAGTCCGCGGGATCAATGCGCATGCGCCGAGCCCGTGGCTCGGGGCGCCCCCACCCGTCGTGGGCGTGGCTTTAAAGGGAGCCCCCTCCCCCACCAACACCACCTCCCATACGGGGCGCCAGTGGCGCGCGGGGGCGGGGGCGCGCGCGGCTCGGGCCGCCATGCCCTTGCGGTGCGCGGGCCGGGGGCTGCGGAGACGGGCGGAAGGGGCGCTGCGCGGCCGCGGGGGAGGGGGAACGTGCGGCCTAAGACTCCCCGTCGGCTTTGCCTCATCACCCTTCGCTGGTTACAGGAGCCCCCACCCGGCCGGGGCAGCCCTTAGAGCAGAGGCGGGTTATGGATTTGTGAGGCGTTGGGCTAGAGCAAGTGGGGGCTTCCTACCCCTTCTGCTTCCAGTAACGCCTCCCTCACACCCACCCTCCTGTTGGGGAGCAGGGTGGGGTATGGGGGCTTCCCCTGCTCCTGCCGGGTGGTGCACTGGAGTGGGTCCGACCCCTTGCTGAACCTGCCCCGGTTTGTGCAGGGGGGTGAGTCCACCCCCACCTCAGGGAGCCCTACAGCTACCTTTGCCCCTGCCGTCAGCAGGGGGGCAGCATGTTTAGGAGCAGATGTCCAGAGGTGCTGGAACAATTTGTGTAGTGGGGGTGCTGAGAGCTGCTGAACCGAACTGTAAACCCCTCTGTATGATGGGAACCACTTCAAGGCAGATCTCTCTGGCACCAGGCCTCACTCAGGGAAGAACAGAGGCCAGCCTTGGCATAGTGTTAGCTGTAAAGCCCTGTTGACACTATGGCTGCTGGCTTGTTGCCAGTTCATAATGTTGGCTAGAAACATAATTTATGTCCGTACACCATTATCAGTAATCATGGCGTCTAGGCATATGTGAGCTAGCCAGCAGTATAGGCTGGGACATGCTTGTCTTCCTGAAGAGGCTTACTTTGCCATGTAGAGAGGATTTGCGTAATGGGTTGGCCAGACCTGTCTTCCCAGCTCCCTGTGCAGCTATATATCCTAGATGGCACTACCTCGCATGCAGCTGTATTCACCTTCTCCAGGTACACAGTTTCCTTCTGAGGCATATCCGCCTAGACTTTCACAGGATGCACAGATACCACCCTTGGTACCCCACATAGTAGGATGAGGTTTCACAACATAGCTATGTTGTGAAGATAGCTCTTATCTCTTTAGCTGTTCCTTCATGTACATTCAGTGGTAGCTCCTCTTTTCTGTAGGGGTTCCACAAAGCTCCAGCCTTGACACTTTTCTCCCTCTCTACTCCTCCTCTGGACAATTTCATTTGCTTGCACAATTTCAACCACCATCTTTGTGTAGATGACTCAGCTCTATCTGTGCTGCTGAGATATCTCCCTCTGTCCAGTCCCATGTCTCAGCCCCTCTCTCCAATATGGACACCTTACTCCATAAAACAAGCACTATATCTTTCTTCAAAGTATTAATAGAATCACCATTATCCCAGTCATACAAGTCAATCTAGGAGTTTTCCTCTACTCTGTCTTCCCTTCCACGCACACACACCCCCAAGCTATGTCCATGTTTTGCAGTTGCTTCTTCCATAATGTTTGACTTTTTTATTCTATTCAGAAAGCCAAAAACTAAGTCAGCTCTTCAACATTTCTCATCTTCATTCCAGTTGCCTTCTCTACATCTCCCTGACAATCACAAAATCCTCTCTAATTCGTTCAAAACACAGCTATCAAGATTATTTTTGTTTTCTGTCACTCTGAGCCTATTATCTCCCTCTTTGAATTCCAATTCCCTTTATAGCACCACACCAAGTTTAACAGTCTTATTCTCATATTCAGGAGCCTTCACAACTCTACTCCCACCTCATCCACTCATCTCAGCCTCTAGCTCTTCCTCTTCCTCTGTCAATATCCACTGTAACCACCTGTTTATGAGCTTCTTAAACACCTCATCTCCTTCTTTCATACCACACACAAGGCACTAAACCTCATAGACTTTAAGGTCAGAAGGAATCATGATCATCTAGTCTGACCTGCACAATGTAGGCCAGAGTCTTACCCACCCATTTCAATCTGTAAGGCTACTGCCTCTCTTCTCAAGACCCACTTTACAATCAGTGACCAATGGACTGAAGGGTAGATAAAGTTAACGAGTTATACTACTGATATTTTTAAACATTTATATTGCCACTGTACATGACCATTGTATGTATTCCAATGCACCCCCCACCCCTTTCTTACATCATTTGTCTTCTTAAATTGCAATCTCCTCACAACAGGCAGAGGCTACACCTATGTATAGCACTCACTTGCAAGACATGCACAACAAACAGCCCTTCCTTTACAGATCTTTAAACCTTGCCCACTTTCCCAACTGCAGTGCTGCTGCCTTATAAGAACTTTCTTTCCCAGCATGCCTTTTTGTACCTGTCCCTTTAAATACTGCAGAGTCAAGCTGCTGCAGTCCTAAAGTAGCCATTTTGTAGTTAGTTACTACTTGCTGTGCTTCCTATACTCACTGAAGGAAAATGCTCTTTACTCTTGCTACAGTTTTCCTTTTCCTATTCTTGAAAAGGGAATATTTCTCACAGCCCCAGTTTTGATCTAGGCTTCTAACTGCTAATGTAATATAAAAGTTCAATGATAGCATTACCCAAATTCACCTATACTTGTTGCAACTGGGTCTAGTGAGCAGGTCACAATTAGATTACAAAAACCACCCTTGTACTTACAGCATAGAGAGTGCTCAAGTTAAAGGTATATAGGTGGGATCTGTTTTAAAGTTGTGGTTGAAAACTATGTTAAAAGAAATTCAAACTGAACAGGGCATAGAAAAAAGACCACATTTATTGATAAAGCACAGTATATATATACACATACAGACACACAGTATATATAAAAAGGTTTTATACACATTGTACAAACATTTACATACTTGCTTTGAAGAAGAATGGTTGTAAAAACAAACACTAAGAAGAAGTAAAAAAACCTAGACCTGAAATTTGAATGAGGTAAAACTTTAATACTTAGAGAGAACATGCAGGCCTAAGGATGATAAAGGCCACTGAGCCATATCTCTTTATTTGCTGTAGGTAGGTTTAAATCCCCACTTTGTCTCTGCTGAGTATGTCTGAAGAAAAGCTGATAAATAGTAAGGATAACTGAGTAGGTTTTTTTGCTCTCTTGACCTCGGTTTCCTGGGCAATCAGAAAGAGCCACTATAGGTTTATTTTGCTAACCAGGATTGTTACAATATATAAAGTTTTGCTATGCAGCAAAAACCATGAGATCTGGAAGCAGATACATTTTTGCTCAATTGCAAATATGGGGAAGGAGGAGAAAGATGGGAAGGTAGATGGGTAAAAAATACATAAGAAAAAGTGCATGACCCTCTTTTGTGTACTGATTTTCAGCAATAGGTAGAGAATAAAGAAGTGAAACAAGGCACAAACATTGGTTCTGAATTTGGATAGACTTAACCTGAAGTTCTGGTAAAGTTACAGACACCCAGCCAGTATTGTGGGGTGCTAGTGTCCTAGTGAGATCCCAGAGTTAGTACCAATATATGGAGATATAGGGCAGTGTCCAGCACTGAAACCTAGCACCTTTAAAAAACCCCAAACAGAATATTTTTACAAATCAATACAAAATTCTAATGAATATTAGTGACAATACAATACAAAAACAGAAATATCAATAGACCTGGGGCAAGATGCTGAAATGCAGGGCTCCGAACTCACCTTTATTACCGTTGTGAAGCAGTCCTAGCAACCCTGGTACATGTTTTGAATTTGAATTTTGAAACAGTTAAAACTCCCCTTTCAATGCTAGGAAAGTGGCCATCAGTGGAATCCATTCTCAACAATGCTGATGTCAGGAACAGTAATAGTGATTGTGCTGTGGGCAATGTTAGCACAGGGAATACAGTGGGATCCATTTTCTAAGCGGATGGGGCCCAGATAACTATGGAAGCATGACCCATTCCAGGCTGGCCTCTGGGATCTAAGTGCTGGAAGTGTTAAAGTAGCCACTCCACAGCAGTCAGGCTGCATCCTTATTTCCAACACCGGGGGACCCCAGGAATCTGAAAATGGGTAATCTCAAGCCACTGATCTCCTCAAGCCATTTGTGCAACCCATTGTGTCAGGTGATGGGCAAAGCAGGAGGCCAGGAATGGATGTGAGATTTCTCTGTCTGAGAGCACGACATCTTTTGAAGTGAGAGGTGGAGACATGGGGAGTTGGGAGGGGAATCTTGAGGACGCCAGCATCCGTCTCTTCATCTGAAGAAATTGGAAGAGGGTGCACAGCTGAAGAAGTCATGGCTGATCTGGCGTGGGTAACCCTCTAGCACTTTCACCTGCACTGGGTCGAACTTCCAGTAAAGCCGGCCTCTCAAGAAATAGGCAAAACCTGTGGAGGAGACAGAGGTACAGAGACAAGTGTCAAAGGAGACAGAGCAGATGTGATTTGTGAGGCTCTTCATTTTCTAGCATTATTACTTCTTGTGTTTATGTCCCATAATGGACTTCATGCTCAATTTGCCAGTGGGCAAAGGGGTGGCAAACACCCATGATGAAGGATGTTTCACTAGCTAGCAAAGAAGGATGAGGAGGAAGTTGGAGATACTGCAAGCTTCATGTCCTCTCCACCAGGCTTTGTTCTCAGCCTTTGGCATGGTTGTGGAAAAGTCAGTGAGAGTAGAGGGGTCAGGATGAGGTCGTTTATCATTACAGCAGGATATGATGGAATAGGTGCAGGATATGGCTGAAAGGAGTTTATTACCACCAAGAGATTTCTTTAGAATTTATGTCATAGATTTTCATAGATGCCAAGGCCAGAAGAGACCATTGTGATCATCTAGTCTGACCTTCTGTCTAACACAGGCCATAGAACTTCCCAAAATTCCTATAGGATATCTTTTAGAAAAACATCCAATCTTGATATAAAAATTGCCAACGATGGAGAATCTACCACAGATCTTGGTAAATTGTTCAAATGGTTAATTATTCCCACCATTAAAAATTAATGCCTTATTTCCAGTCTGAATTTGTCAAGCTTCTACTTTCAAGCATGGATTAGTGTTATACCTTTCTCTGCCAGACTGAAGAACTCATTAAATATTTGTTTCTCGTATAGGCTACTCAAGTCTCAGGGCCTTAACCTTCTCTTTGTTAAGCTAAATCGATTAAACTGCTTGAGTCTATCGCTATAAAGCATGTTTTCTAATCATTTAATCATTCTTGTGGCTCTTCTCTGAACCCTCTCCAATTTATCAAAAGCCTTCGTGATCTGAGGGCGCCAGAACTGGACACAGTATTCCAGCAGCAGTCGCATCAATGCCAAATACAGAGGTAAAATAACCTCTCTGTGCCTCCTCGGGATTCCCGTGTTTTTGAATCCCAGGATCGCATTAGCAATTCTCGTCACAGCATTACACTGGGAGCACACTGATTACCCACCAGGACCCCTCAAACTTTATCAGAGTCACTGCTTCCTAGGGTAGAGTCCCCCAGCCTGTAAGGATTGCCTATATTCATGCACAACATTTCTAACGAAATCCCTTGGAAGGGGATGGTTTTAAGGAGGATACATCTGTTGTCAAGTGTTCTCTACATATCACTGAATGATGAGGCTTTGTGGTGTAACTGTGCCATGTTCAGCAAGAAGCCTTGTTTGTGGGGAATGGTAGAATGTCTTCTGTGTTCCCAACTCCATAATAAGCAGTGAAATGTTGTCTGTAGTTCTGTCACCTGTGTATCTTTTTCTTCCTTGAGGGTGTAACAACAGAGGCATATTTCCTTGTGTCATTCTCCTATTACTAGAGGTTTAAGGAGTCTCTCTCTCTCTCTCTCCCCTTAAAAATAAAAAAGGGTCTGCAATGTGCTCCATGTATTTCCTTTTAGGGAATAATGGTACTATTAGGGTTAGTTGTTTAATCACATGATCTTCTACAGAATTGATGATAAATACCTTTTACACACCCATTAACTGCAAGAGCTCTACACAAATTGTTCTATACACGTATTATATTTCTCTTATGGGTGAAAATTTGCAAAAGTGCTTCACTATTAATAGTCTAGATTAAAATAAATGTCCAACTCCCGCTGATTTCCTTCACAACCAAGACGTAAGAATAACCAAGAAAGCCCAGACAAGAACAGACCTCTATTCCGACCTGCACTCACCAAACTCATCCTGGAAAGCAGCATCGATCTCCTGGGGGATGCCACGCCAGTCGGCCATCCTGCGGGGGTAGATGGTCTCCACCTGGCGGATGCTAGGATTGAAGCGCCAGTAACTGCCTCCCTTGAAGAAGTAAATCTTGTTCTTCTCGGTCCCCCACATCAAAGCTGCCTGGACAGGAGAAGCAGATAGGCCCAGTTCCGAGATAGAAGCAGGGCCAGACACACGTCTCTCGCCATCATAAATCCAGTACTGAGAGCCTGATGATGGGGCAAAAGGATATATAATGACAGGAGTGACCACAAGCTGTTTACTGTCTAATGACCATATAGCGACTTGTGTGAAATGACCTGGAATCTCAGCCCAGTCCCAAAGGACAGGTGTCCATGACAGAAAAACCACTAGCACAACTGGCACCCTTGCAGATGACCATTGAGATGCCATGCATCAAATGGACAGGGGAGAATAAACCTCTAAGCAAGGCTGATGCCAGAGAGGAAGTCTACATAGCTACCGCCTTTGCTGTATCTGTTCCTTGACTGAACAGATGGTCTCACTTTCTAGGGCGGTCAGGCAGCCTGTCTAGCTTGTTACACAGTGCCCATCACTGGTGTGGGAATGCCTCCAGTAATGGTGACGTGTACATATATAGCAGAGAGCGGGTTCGTTTTTTAAAGTAAAAGGAACGAGGAGTACGTGTGGCACCTTAGAGACTACCAAATATATATACATACAGAGAACATGAAAAGATGGGCGTTGTCATACCAAGTCTAAGAGAGTAATCAATTAAGGTGAGCTATTAGCAGTAGGAGGAAAAAAACCTTTTGTAGTGATAATCAGGATGGCCCATTTCAAACAGTTGACAAAAAGGTGAATAACTACTAGGAGAAAACTTAGCATGGGGAAATAGATTTCAGTTTGTGTAATTACCCAGCCACTCCCAATCTTTATTCAAGCCTAATTTCATGGTATCCAGTTTGCAAATTAATACCAATTCAGCACTTTCTCATTTGATTCTGTTTTTGAAGTTTTATTTTGAAGAATTGCCACTTTTAAGTCTGTTACTGAGTGATCAGAGAGATTGGAGTGTTCACCTACTGGTTTTTGAACGTTATGATTCCTGATGTCAGATTTGTGTCCATTTATTCTTTTGCATACAGAAGCTGATAAAGAAGAATGGGGTTTGAATTTTGGTCTGAATGTGCTGAGGGAGATTCGAACCCTTTTACCAGCATGACATCTATGAGTCTGTTTTGTTTTTAATTTAAAGGAAGACAACAAATTGGGGGGAGGTGTGCAATGGAAATCCATGAAGCAACATTGCCAAGCATAATCCCCATCTCATCCACACCTTGCCTCTGTTTTATTCTCCTGGCCCAAGAGCCGCAGGCTGCCATGTGGGGAGAGAGAAGAAGAAAAACAGGCCGCCTTTGATGTGGGGGAGAGAATTAAGTGAGTGGGTAAGGTCTTTGTGCACTGAGAGTTTGTGCATAATGAGGTGTGAGTGACATGCTCTTGAAGTCTAAGCCTTACAGAGAAAACTAGATATGCAACTGCATGTGCAGAAATGTGTGTGCAATTACACTGTGCACACCAGCTATTGTTTTGGCACATACAAATGACAGATATGTAACTGGCTATTTGCACGATCCATTATGATAACTGAATATGTAACTGCTGTAATTGCATCTGCAAACTAATTTACAGCTGCATGTACATTATTTGAAAATGTAGATCTAAACCAAGCAATATTGTGATGACTGAAATTAAACATCCATTTTTGTGGGACCACATATAACCAGTGCTTCACGCTCCCGCTGCAGTGAGCTGTCCACATGGGGACATCAATGATGTCGGTGCCTAAACAAGCAAACAAAGCAGCCCTGTTAATGTCAAACTTCCTAGAAAGAGAAACACAGGAAGGAAAAAAAAAAAAAAAAGAAAGTTGGTTTTGTGCTAATTGGAAAAAGACCAAATCAGTGGGGGAAAACACACTTTATGTTTATACTTATTGCAGTATTGTAAAGTGTGGAAAATGGAAATTAAATTTAAAAATATGAAGAATCCTTGAGAGGGTTCTTTTAATTTGTTTTTTTAACTACTGGATGTAGCTGGGAATCCTTCAGCAGAAAGTATTGCTTTCTTTTAAAAATCTCATTTTGCCTATTTCCTTGTCACACACTGAAAAACTATAGCTCTTTGGCAATGCCTCAGTTGTGGAAACACACAACAATGTACCCAGTTCTGGTCAGAACTACTTCTAAGAGAGATTGTCCAGATGATGGTGTTAAAGCTGTGGTGGAGGAAAGGAGAACCCACTGTAAGCCGTTCAGTGCAAGAACCACCTTCTACACTGTGTATGTTCAGTGTCTCGTACAACTGGGCCTCATTCTTGCCTGGCCCTTAGGCACTACTGTAATAAACTTGATTAATAATATGTATGTAACTAACATGGCTTGCTACCCCTCTGATACTTGACATCCGTGTGCCTGTGTGTTTAAATGGGGGATCTGCATAAATGAGTGTGAAATAGTCCAAATAAAATAAAGACCAAAATAATGTTTACAATAAGATTAAAATTGCAACCTTCAAGATCACTCCTAGACATTTAATGGTTTCTTTAAGCAACACTCCATAGCACTGGTCTAGTTAAAATCCTGCCAGTTTTAGCAGGATGTAGGATAATTCTGGATGCTGAGCCATTTGATATAGTCTGTGATATACTGAGTAATGATGCAAAGACCACACACACAAACTGAGCAACAGTATCCTACCAGCTTCTGGATTTTCTCTACATAATTTCGACTTGGAAAGAGAGTTAAAGAAAATGGTGAGTGCTTATTCAGGTGAAACAGGGTAAACTATTATTCTTGGGTTCCAGAGATCCTCAGGAACAAATCTGGTGTCTACAGTGTTTTTTAAAGTCACCACATTTGCCAGTGAATGCATATCTGGCTCTGGGCAGCGACACTAGGAATGCCAGGGTCTAGTTTAATCACTCTGCCAGCTCTTGCAACCATAGTGACCCTTGTAAGAGGGAAGAAGGTGTGCAGATGTTCTGCCGCAGCTGCAGGGACTCATGCTAGAGTGAGAACTTCGAAAGTGCCCCATGCACTCCCTTCTTGTGCCAACTTTCCTCTGATGGCTGGAGCAGAAGGTGGGTGGTAGGGCCATGGACTGTTGTATGCTGGATGCACAATGCCCATGACTGTGGCTTGCCCCTCACACAGTTTGGGTGGGGGGGGAATGTTCCAGTACCCCCCTCTCCTTTCCCACACAGCCGCACACACAGACTCGCTGCAATCTAGTCCTAGGGGTGTAGATTCCTAAAAGTTTTGTGTGTGTTTGACAAACGGCACTGCCCATTTATAAGGCCTTGCATTGAAGGATGCATTGTCCCATAATGTCCAGATGGATGCCAGGGCGTCGCTGCACCTGACTGAACTCCAGACTGCTGGGACAATGATGGAAGTCACTGCAGGTGTGAGCCATCTTTGCCCCTGATCAGAACTTACATAAAAGCACTCCTTGGCCAGAGCAGAGAATTAGGGCCACTGGCTATAAAAGGGAAACTGACCAAGCTAAGGTTTTTATATGATCTCACTTAGACAGGTGCAAATCGGGAATAGCTCCATGGAAGTCAGTGAAGTTACATCCAGTCAATCCGGCCTCTGATTTCAATGTCCAAGCTGAATGAGATGCAGAAATAAACAAATACCCATAAAACAGTAGAAAAACCAATGAGAACTCTTCCTGGTCAATGCACTAGAATTAAGAAACTCTTTTGCCTTTAAACAGCCAAGGTAAGAATATTTACCAGCTGGGCAATGCCACTTTAAGAAGAGCTGGCCTGTTCCTCTTCACCAATTTTCATACCCAAATGATACCTTCACTCCTCATCTGTGAGTGAGGCACATTTTCAGAGGCGCTAGGCAGAGACTTGGAAGCAAAGTGCTCCTGTTCCAAAGGAGGAAAGTTTCATATTTGGCTTTGTCTATAATAAAAGTGACCCCCCGCACAACATCCATTAAAATATTTAAAGTAAAGAGGGAGGAAAACAAACAAAGGGACCGTTATATTAGGGGAGTGGGGTTTTGATGCTGCCAAGAACATTTTCATGCCTTGGAACCTATTGGGTTTTGTGTTCCCACCCCACACAGGAGTTGGTCCTTTCTAGCCCTCCGATCATCTCTCTGTTCTCGCTTACCTTGGAAAAACCAGATATTTCCTAGGGAGTCCTCAAAGGCCGCGTCGACGGAGCTTGGAATTCCCTGCCAGTGGCGAGAGGCCAGGGCCGGGTAGCCAGCCTGCAGCTTCCCATTCCTGAGCCGCCACACGTAGTGCGACTTGAAGAAGAACAGCTCCCCCCGGATGGTGGAAACGGCGTCAAAATCCGTGTCACAGGCATCAGGCTGCACAGACTGAGAATACCGAATGCGGTCAGGTACTGAGCTCCGGGGGACGGGGAGGAGGGAGGTGTCACCCCGCCCTGGCCCAGTGCCTCGCCTGAGGAGGTGGTAGATAGTCACTGCAGACAATAGGGTCTTTCCCAAATAAAATGTAAATCCTCCCCATGCTTCACTGATTAAGCCAAGCGTTTGAATCAAGAAGCCTGGGAGTGAGGAGAAGTTTGACTTACTGCATTGCCTGTAGCAGATTTGCCCTGGGGTGAATTGGGCTCAAATACTGACTGGTTTATTAACATGACAGGTAACAGCCAGGCATTGCATGCACAGGTGCTGGGTAAGCGTCCCCACGCAGCTCTGCTGGGGTGTCTCAGTTCCGTTTGGTGATACCCGCCTCTGCTGACATTGATCATCTTTGCACAGTGCTTTGAGATCTACCAGTGAAAAGCGCTGTAGGAGAGCTAGATATTGTTATTATTGCAGTCCTGGGGCCCCTACATGGATCTGCCAACACACTCCTGCCTGGACCTTCATTGCCCTTGCAAGGAAAATCTTTGACTCCTCTTCACCAGGAACTGCCAGTCATGCTGACCTGTGCCAAGCTGGGAGGTGGAAGGGGATTCACCTTCAATCAACCCCCTTTCACTTGTCATCTATCCCTGGCCTGGTGTAGCCAGCTCCCAAGGAGCCCCCTATTCTCCGTCTTTTCTTTGCTGTGGTTTCCCCAGAGCCCCACCAGGGGGTGGTTCTCTGAGAATAAGGTTGGGGTTGCCTTAGTACTATTGGGGGCACTTAGCAATAGTGGCTTTGACGCAAGCGTTGCTGGTCACTCACCCCCACGTTGGTGATTTCGTTTGTTTCAATGTCTGGCGGGTTTGGCTCTGCCTCCGGTGTCGAGGCTGGCACCAGATCGGTCTTTGGTTTCCCATAGAGGTACTGGATGCCTTGTTTGTCATCCTCACTCAGGCTCAGTGGGTAGCGGAAGATGTAGAAGGGAGACATCAGTGACTTGGAGACAGCAGTGTGCTGTAGGCCTAGGACGTGACCAAATTCATGAGCAGCCACTTGCAGTAGGTCAGTCCCTGCAAAGGGAAGAGGGTGCAGGTATTTTTCAATGTGCTGGAAGACACCCAGGATGGGAAGGACCCTCACTATTCATATGGTGGGCCCACAAAAAGTTCAGTGCAAGAAGGAATCTGCTTTTCAGGGAGGTCCAGTTGTGTTGACCATAGTCCAAAGGGGTCTGTCGGTTTGTCTCAGGTCCTCTAATGAGCGAGCATCTCAGGGGATTGAATTCAGGACTCTCCTGGTTCCCAGCTCTTTGCTGCAGCACTAGATGCTGTGGCCTCTTCAAAGGAGGCAATCCCAGCAGCTATGCAGAGTGGTGGGGGTGGGCTGGTTTTCCAGCCAGGCCTTTGGAACTGTGTGAGTTGAGTCACTGAGTGTCTTCACCTTTTCCGGTGTGTTATCCTGCACATATTAGCAAGTTATAGTTCTGCCTGCAGTGGGTTCTGCACATGTCACTAGCACAGGGGCCAAGGGCCCCAGCTCCTACTAGAATCTTCCCTCTGCTTTTGGAGGGAAGGTTCTGCCTTTGGCACATCTGTGGGAATCTAGCCCAGAGGAAGCAGATACTAAGGTGGTGTCCAGTTAAATCAGCTTTGCAAAGGGGGAGCATCGTTCCTTGATTAGCAACTATTATGGTGGGGTTCACAGCAAGACACCATCCAGTGGAACATACGGTGTGATGCAGAACCACACTGCCAGGACCACTCTAAGAACAGCCATTGTAAACAAATGGCATCATGCAGACAGCAGGGGGCAATCACATATTGCTTTTTGGTGGTTTGTTGTGAGAGTATGAAAGGCAAAATAAATGAACCATTTCTCAAATTTTATCCAGCCCTTGCTGCCCAGACTCAGATTTAAGGGAGGGCATGCTTTGGCATAAGCTATTTGAAAGCATCTTTAAAGGGAACATAAAGGGATTCAGGTATGTAGAAACACAGTCCACGTTTGGAAGATCTCAATTAGCTCCCTGCTGATCGCTTTCAGGTTCTAAAATTCTAGGATAAAAAGTCCAAAAGAACAAATTAAGCCACAAAGACCATGAGGAAGAGTCCTAATGTTTCCTAATGAGCCCAAATGCAATTATTTCTTCCCTGGTTTCAGTCAGAAATCTGTAGGTTGCAGCTCCATTGGAAAGAAGAGTCAACTAACCACGGTGGATAAAAATCAATCAATGATTTTTTTTTAAAAAAAAATTGGATTGTTTTATTTAAATTGGATTTTTTTGATAAAATGCTTTTTGAGGAGAAAAGCTATCTAAAGATAATTTTAATTAAGATACATTATAGCTCAAATATCTCATCATGGAATAGGGATTATAAATTCTACAGTATGAGACAATATATTCATGTAATAGTTACAAAACTTTTCTTAAACAAGTTCCAATAGTTCATGGATTAGGGACCCAATTTTATGGGGTTCCAGAGGCTTCTGTACAGATTATTTAGGTTACTCTTTTGATCTACCCAATGGGACTCAGTGATCAGTCTAGAAGATACTATCAGAGATGCTTAGTTTTGCAGTTCTCAAACTGTGGATTTGTTCTCCAGAGGTAAGATGCTTGATAACAGCAAAAATGTTTTTAAAATAAATAAATAAATATTTAGAGGTAAGAAATAACAGACCTCAACTCTATTGTCCATCTGTAAATTTGTGTACACAGAGTCAATCCCTGACCTCTTTCTAAAAGTGCAAAGTTTCAAAAAGTTCAATGAATAGAAGATTGTTGAGGGCAGAATAGATCTGGACAAGGAGAAGAAGTCTGGAGAGAAATGTGAGAAGTGAGGGACATATGCTTTTTTGTTAAAATATTACATGTTTATGTTAAAGAAAATAATCCAGAATACTTAACATTGTTGTTTTAGTTAAATAAAACAATTAAATGCCTGTCTAGTGATATTCTCCTCCTAACAGAGCATGGCAAGAAAATCCTCCAAATATTATTGATTAACCTGTTGAACTGGAGATAGTTCACCTCCCAATGACTTCATAAATATCTGCTTCAATTACCTCTGGTAAATGAAATAACCAAACATTTTCTGATATAGCTGTAAAACTAATCTGAAAAATTTTCAAAATAAATCACTTTAAAATGTATAGTGTGTACCTTCTAAAAATGACAGAGTCCTGTGGCACCTTATAGACTAACAGATGTATTAGAGCATAAGCTTTTGTGGGTGAATACCCACTTTGTCGGATGCACCTTGCTTCTAAAAATGAAACCTACATCTCTGAGTTGTGAGGAATATTATTAAGGTTATAACAACCAACAAGAATGCACTTTTATGTAGAAAACCATGATTGAATTGAGTCTTCCTGACTAGTGATTTAAATTAATTTGATTTAAAGCTGATCCACCCTGCAGCTAATTGAGCTAGTGTGTTTAGTGCAAGGGCTACTGCCTCAAAGTGGGAAGGGCCAGCTCCCACGGTGCACAGGCATGCGGCAGAACATTCCAGTGGGATGTGGTACAAACACCTGGGAAAGTCTGATAGAGAGGACAAGTGAACTTGGCTTATCTGCAAATGAGCAGCCCCCTGAAACATGTAAGGTTTGCTCAGCGCTGATGCCATTGAAGCGATCACATCTAGGTCAATTGAGAATCTGGGATTTCTACCTCAGTGATTTATTAAACACTTTCGAACAATCCTGTTTAGATTGGCAGACTCCTCCCTCTCTGCTTTCCAGTACTGGCAGATCCGCTGTGCTCTGCTCCAACTTTGTGAGGAGCTGAACAACAGTGCATCTGAAAAAATTTTTTGCATGGGAAGAGTCATAACAGAGTGGCAGCATGGAGACAGGACTCCTGAGGGCTAATCCTGGTTCTGACTATGATATGCTGCATGACCCTTGGACAAGTCACTTACACCTGTCGGTACTTTGGTTTTCCGCCTGTAAAGTGGGGGTAAGGATATTTCCCTACTTCAGAGAAGGCTTGCAAGGGTTAATTAATGTTCGCAAAGCTTTGGAGGATATTAAATTGGAAGAACATGCTGAGAGTGATTATCCAGTTATTACAAAGGCCACATATGAAAGAGAGTGAATGATGATGGAACTTGGCCTGGTCTGTTTCAGCAGGTTTTCAAGCTCTTCTCCAATACAGGATTAATGAAGAGGAATATATCACGGGAAATTTTTCAAATGGCTTATCTAACTTCTGAGAGAGTGGTGCAAATTGATTGCAGATGTTCCCAGAATCTCCCATTGCAAACCTGGTGGGAAGTGCCTCAGATATTTTGAAAGTTACTGGTGTTGTTTATTTGCTATCCAGTGTTGGAGTGTGCTTGATGCTCTAAAGACAGTCCCTGGCCACAGCGAATTTACAAACTGTCATGTAAAGTCCATGGGGAAACTGCCATGAACTTCAGTGGGTGTAGGACTGGACCCTAAACACTGACCCGGACAAGGCAAGTTGTACAGGGAGGCCCTGAAGGGAGGTGTTAGCTTAGTTGGTCCCGTATCTCCCCCTTCTTCTCCCTGTACATCATGTCGGGGTGGAGGAGGGTGATAGATGGGAGTTGTTATCTGTGCGTCTTGCAGAAGAACTGAGGCCTTAAGCAGGGATCCTGCTAGAACTTAAGATACATGTATCTTGTGAGATGTTATGGCTTTAATCCCCGAACACTACAATGATACCAGCCTGGCTCTATTATTAGGAAATAGTTTTTACTTGATCTGGAAAGCAAGTCTCTCCTTCGTATTGGCCATCGAATGTTGTATGGGGGTCAGAGTGTTCCCAAGCCAAAGTGAGAGATTGGGAGCCTGTGTTGTTTCCTTTTGGAGACTTTCAAGAAAGGTTTTGGAAGCAGGCGGTGGACAGTGGGGACTGGGATGGGGACCTGCCAGTTATCCAGGACTTTGGCAGAGAAACACTCCACCCCAGTGTCTGGGGCTTAGTTTCCCTTCATCTCTCCCCTGTTTTATTTTCTAGCGGTGGCTCTTTGAGTGACCCCACTTAACTGGGATTGGAAAGAGGCAAGGACATGGACCATGGTAAGTGCCCTGCCCTGGTGTGTGGACAAGCCTGTTCAGACCTCGTCTCTATGAATTAAACGCTTTTTACATTTATCAGTGGCCTCCCCCTCCCCAAACACACCCCTGCCTCCACCTGAATCCACAACACACCCAAGTTGTTCCCAATGGTCCAGGTCTCATCGTAGTCAAAATGGACATCTCCCTCGCGGTGGGTCTTGGGGAAGAATGCATGCGCCAGGATGCCCCCAGGCCCGTCAAAGGGCAGATTATCGCCATGCCAGTACCTGGAGGGCAAATACATGGCCGGTCAGTGAAATCGCACTTGGCAGCCAGGGTGAGCCTTGAAAACAGCACCTCACGAGCCTATTTGTATCATTCAACTTCGAGCCCTCCCTCGTGTCCCTGCAAACCTCCTTCTAAGTAGGGAGGCTGAACCTTCACACACGCCCAGGGCCTTCACGCCAGGCCACAGTTGCTATTAGTTTCTCATCGGCATTCCTTCCCTTGTTCAGCTTTCATCAAGCCTATAAAATTCAGGCGAGCTGATCAAGCTACTAGTATTAAGGCAGCACAACTGAATTGAGCAGAACAGCATGGAGACTTCCTGGGCCAAATCCTCAAGTCCTCACTCGAGCCAAACTCCTGTTAACTGAGGAAGCCCTGGAGAGAGGTGAACAGTGCAGAGAAGTGGAGCCCATCCTCCCTTGGATGGGCTCCACATTCCCTTTTATCAGCTTTGTGCAAACAGTCATTGAAGTGAAGTTTTGCTCCTGCAAATATTTTGCAGAAAGTGAAGTGCAGGCCTGGAGTCAAGATTCATTTAACCAAGAATCTAAATTTGTTTTGGGGCAAAAGGTCAAGTCATTCAATCCAGGGAGAGACTGAAGGGCTAGGAGCAGCCAAAACAAACACTTGGTCAAAGATGCTTGGCTGACAAGTGGTAACATAAATTAATTGGCAAACAATTTTCAATAATAAACACATTAGTAAAATAAATGATTACTTGTTATATGGTGGCACCCAATCAGGGCCCCAGTATGCTGGGCACTGTACATGCACATAACAGAACAATAGCCCTTGCCCAGGCAGCCTACCAGCTAAATAAGGAAACCAAAGTTTGGAAACAGAACATGGGACTAACTTCAGTGAATAAATAATTTGGTGCCGATAGTTGGACCAGCTCCATTAAGGACTGTGGGATCTGTCCTTCTCACACACTGCACAACGGGGGAAGAGGGGTGTTTCCTTTTGTACTAGAACAGCTTCCCCTTCCATGCTTACCTTGTGAAATCAATAACTATGTCGGCTCGGCCCTTGTGCACTTCGGTGAAGGTTAATGGTGTCACATCACTCCAGACTTTCAAGGCTTCCGCAATGGTCCGTCTCACTTTAGTGTTCACAAGTTGCCACGGGAACCTTGTAATTCTAAAAAGTAGTAGATACCGTATTTAGAGGTAGATCACTGGCCATAATAAGAACATAACGGCCATACTGGGTCAGACCAATGGTCCCTCTAGCCCAGTAGCCTGTCTTCCAATAGCAGCCAGTTCAGCCAGATGCTTCAGAGGAGGGTGAACAGAACAGGGCAATTTATCAAGTGATCCATCCCGTTGTCTAATCCCAGCTTCTAGCAGGCTGAGGTTTAGGTACACCCAGACCATGGGGTTGCATCCTTGATCATTTTGGCTAATAGCTATTGATGGACCTATTCTCCAGGAACTTATCTAATTCTTTTTTGAACCCAGTTATCCTTTTGGCCTTCACAACATCTTCTGGCAACGCATTCCACAGGTTGTCTCTGTGTTGTGTGAAGAAGTACTTCCTTATATTTGTTTTAAATCTGCTGTCTACTAATTTCATTGGGTGACCCCTGATTCGTGTGTTATATGAAGGGGTAAATAACACTTCCTCATTCATTTTCTCCACACCATTCATGATTTTATACACCTACATCATATCCCCCCTTAGTCGTGTCTTTTCCAAACTGAACAATTCCAGTGTGCTTAATCTCTCCTCAGATGGAAGCTGTACCATACCCCTAATTATTTTTGTTTCCCTTCTCTGTACCTTTTCCAATTCTAATACATCTTTATTGAGATGGGGCAACCAGAACTGCATGCAGTATTCAAGGTGTGAGCGTACCATGGATTTATATAATGGAATTATATTTTCTATCTTGTTATCTATTCCTTTTCTAACAATCTTTTTTGCTTATCTGAGAGGATGTTTGCAGAGAACTATCCTCCTCCCAACATCACACAGTGGCCAGTGTCAGATTGACACTGGTGGTATGAGTGTCATCACAAGCATTAGCAGCAGCAGGGAGTGCCATCTATGGTACAAAGGCATGCCACCATTGTGTTAACACAATCACTATTACAGCAAGCCCCACACCAGAGCAGTGAATCCTGATCTCACCTGCAAATCACTGTCAGTGTTAACCACGATGCATTAGTTGTCACCACAACCACCGTTAGAATGTTACAGTGCAAAAGCCACCATGTCCATCATCATCACAATCTGCACTAATTTCATCTAATGAGTAATTGAATTTCTGTCATCATTACATTGACTGCAAATCACAATTTCATTAGACAACAGGGAACATCCACATGCAAATCCCACCATCAGCCCTCCATTATTAACAACGATCGCAACATTGGTTTGCCTGGGGCTGTGTAAACACAGTAAGAGGAACTCTCTTTTAGGAAGGAAATAACAGGAGTAACAGACCTGGGCTTTGCCACAAGAAGAGAACACTCTAGACCAGATGCAGTCTGCATAGCTGTATTGCTCAGGTCCTAGCATACAATATACCAGGCTGAGTCTGAGGTGGTGCAGGGTGGTTTGGGAATAGCTTTGCAGACATGCTGTATTTTTTAGGAGGGCTTTGGAGGAGGAGAGAGAGAGGCTGTTTGGTGCATGTACTGGAGGAAATGCTGCAACACTACCAAGGAGGGGATATAATCCCTCCAGTCTACCTCACCTGTAACTCTGTTTGGAAGGTGTGATTTGATTCTCTCTAATATCTGCTGCAAGGGCATTTTATTCCTATGAGGTTGGTGCTTGTTTATGTCAGCTGGTCCCCTCCACTCCCAATCAAAACTACCATCCTGATCCCTACGGGAGTGATTCTGCGACCCTTTCTTTATCACAGTGAACAGCACATTCACGGGCACCCCTATGTAAGCCAATGCGGGGGGAGGGGCTTAAGTGCTCACCAGTCACTGCTCTGCAGTAGAAGTAAGGCTCCGGGAATCAGACGCTAACTCAGCATCCCTGTTGTAAACAGGGACAGGACCATCATTCTAGTGGAGAGCACAGTTCATTTCTCAATGACTACTCCTGCCAGGCAGGTCAGGTGTGCATTGGAGCCTGAGGTACAAGTCAGGGAACATTCGCTATTGACCCAAGATACAACCTTCGACCCCTCAAAGCCTAGGAAGGGGTCCCGGCCGACCCATCCGACTAACATTCAGTCTGGTCATCAGCACAACCACTGCCACCAGTGTTGTAACGTTCCCATCACTGCAGTAATCGTCGTCATTAACGCCACTGGTTCCTCACCCTGACAATCGCTTGCACTGGCATAATCGCTGCCAGCACCATCAATCGCTACAATCCTGAGCGAACTGCCCCTGCAAGTGGAACAGTCTCCCTACCCCCTGGAAATCCCCGGACTCCCCGTTAACTCCCTGCCCCTGACCACAGTGTGATGACATTGCGATGAGAAGGGCTGCAAGTCCTGCAGCAGCAACACTCCCACCGGCCTCCAGAGTGAATTTAAACATGCTCGGTTTAAATTCACTCTGGATTCTCACGTCTGGCCGAGAACAATCAGCGAATGGGACGTCCTCCATCTAAACCCAGCGTAACGGAGTGAGAGAGAGAACAAACTGCTCCTGTGTGGAAGAGAACCCGCAGGACAGTTGCTATGGGTCTGAGACGGTGTTAAGGACATTCTGCTTCTCCTTCCCTTGCTAATGCACCCCTCATTTATCCAACCCTCCAGTCCTCCCACAGAGCCCTTCTGAACTGCAGTGGGCTCTGCTGACACAGGGAGTTACAGCTAACACCTCCATGCACCACCTGGGGTGAATCAAGCCCACATCTAGATGTGCTCAGCTGTGAAAGGGGGAACACAAGAATTGCCATACTGGAGCCAGACCAGCATCCACTCAGTCCTGCCTACTGGCACCAACAGTAACCAGCACCAAAGGTGTCAGAGGAAAAGGCAAGAAAACCCCCACAGAAGGCAGTTATGGGATAACCTGCCCCCAGGGAAATTGTTGTCCTAAGCGTGGGCTAATGGGTGTGTGTGGAATATCCCCTTGTCTCCCCAGCGCCCTCCACCCTGTTCCTTGAACAAGTTCCCCAGCTCAGACAGGCCCGTAACGGGAGAAGCTCAATGGGTGGAAGCACCAAACGGAAACGCTCTTTTAGGAAGGAGATCCTGACCGGGACTCGCTCCCTGCTTGTGACTTTGGTTCTGGGCCTGTCTTACTTGTAGGTGAGGTCCGTCTTCTCCCAGCGTCCTCCCGACAGGACGAACCGCTTCTGCCGGTTCCGCCCATTCTGGCCATCTGGCAGGGGGAGTAGGTCTGGCACGCCGCAGCGGGGCGGGTTCCAGCTTGCTGCCATCCCATCTGCGCCCCTGGAGAAGCCCTTGCTGGGGACTCCAGTCTCCATGGTATCAACCGAGGAGGAAATCCAGGGATTCTGCTCCTTCCAGGTGTGGTGTTTCTGAGCCCCATCCTAGGGGAAAGACAAACAGACCGAGCGGTGACTTGCGCAGACGGCAGGAGGAAGCACAGCATATAGATAGCTACGCACACCTGTCCTCTAGCCAATGCCACAACAGCCCTGCCACAGTGTCTTCCTGCTGCATTCCAGCCATTACACCCCCCATTCCACAACACGCTCTTCCAGGTGAGAAGCCTCCTTACTTCCCACCATGCTGTGCAACAAACCCACTCCGGCCTTGGTGCTCTCCCTTCACTGGGCTCTGCTGCTCTCCAGGCCAGGGTGCATTTGCTGCAATGCCAGTAAGCCTGGTCTGTGCTCCCTTGGTAGCCGGTCAGCGGGAAGTCCTTTGGGCAGGAACCAGACCCTCAGAAAAAGAAGGGAACTGCTAGGCAATAAACTCCCCCATACACGTCTTTTTCCAGTTGGCAGCTCAGTGTCATTAACCACAAATGCGCAGTGCTCAGGCAATGGTTTAATTATGCACCGCACTCTTCCTTGTACTTGGGACAGAAGCATCTCAGAGTCCGGATGCTGTGCTCGGGGTGGGGTGCAGAAATTTCTGCTTTATCAGTGGGAAGCAGGAGGCTGGGCAGCAGAACACGTGGATTCAGCAGGAGAATGGGGGGCCCACACTGGTCTCTCCAATCGCCTTGTCTCCCCCTTCATCATTTTCCTATCTTTTCTAGCATCTTCCCCTATCTGCAGAACACGACTCCTGGCAGCCCCTGCTCAGTGCATGAGCATTAGCTGTGTGATCCCCACCCTGGTGACGGAAATGAAGTGCCCCTAACCTGTGTCCTACAGCAGGAGTTCTCATTCCCCCGGGTTCACGAGGTGTCAGGGGTCAAGACCACCCTGTCCTAGGGTGACCAGATGTTCCAATTTTATAGGGACAGTCCCGATTTTTGGGTCTTTTTCTTATATAGGCTCCTATTACCTCCCTACCTCCTGTCCCAATTTTTCACACTTGCTGTCAGGTCACCTTACCCTGCCCATCCCATATTGCTAGATGGGAGGGGAGTGCCAGGAACAGGTGGGTCCTGACATGGGAAAGGTCATGAACCACGCTTGTGCGGTGATGATGATGAAACTTCATATTTTATATAGGGCTTTCTGTCAGCAGCGTTTTACAGCTAGTGTCACTGATTAACCCAGCCATCTCCCAGAGAGCTAAATCATTACTACAGTTCTCCATTTTACAGGAGCGCAGAGAGGCGAATGCCAACATTTTCAAATATGGGTGCCTAAAAGTAAGCGACCCAAATCCATAGCACAGCCAGCGAGAGTTATACGACGCTCAGCCGCTTTAGAAAATCAGCCTGCATAATTCAGGGGACCAAACGTGGACTTGGTTGCTTCATTTTAGGCATCCACATTTGAAAATGTTGCTCTAAGTGACATGGCAGAGGGAGTCAGCATAAAAGCTGTGGATTCCTGCCTCCCAGTCCTATGATCAGGCTATTTCATCCCCTGCTCTTACAGTCACTGCACAGCCTGCTCTGTCCCTGGCAGCGCTGGGCAGTGGCTAATAGGTTCTAGTTGACATAGTTCCAGTAGGTTACAAATCCCACTGGTGTCATAGGAGCATACAGCAAACTCCTCCACTGCTGCTGACTCTTGGATTCGTCCTGCCAGGGGCAATTACCACTTAAGGGAGATATCCCTTGGGTTACGTTAGAGGCAAGACAGATGGTGCAAGATGCCGAAGTGAGGGAAGCTCCCTTTATCCTGAAGGAATCAGGGTCATTGGAGCCTCCAGGCTCTGTTCTGCCCATTTGTTTTCTATAGTTCTCAAGTTCCCCGTGACTTATGTGCCAATGGACTCGCACAGCCCCGTCTCTCAGGTGCCAGCAGACAGGCCAGCCCCCTGCATCACCCAGCCAGGGACCTTACGGTCAGCAGGGCGCAGCACTGGCTGGTTTGCTATGGATGGAGCTCCAGTTTAATCCCACGAATTGCCATCTCTCTGTTCCAGCACAATAGTTCCATTCATGTGGGCGGTAATGAAGTGTGAAGCCCCTGGCATTAATTCCGCTATCCCGGCTAATATCTCTGTCCCAGCACCCTGCCCTCCGGACGAGCTGCAGGGACTGACACAGGAACTTGGCAGGTCATGTGACGGTACACGGTAATCTCGCCACTCATTGCTAGCGTTACTCCGCCAGCCCGTCCTGTCCTGACGCAGCCAGCCAGACGCTCCTCTAGCTCGGCAGCGATCACCTCCTGCTGTCCTCCTCTGAGGAACAGACTCAGGCCTCATAATGAGCTAATCAATCTTCTCTCCCAAAGCGCTTTGCACGCCATAGCAACCGCCCCATCCACCAGCTCCGGGACGAGGCACGGCAGCTGCTGAACAGCACTTAGGCCCAGGCCACCAGGAACAAGCTGAACTTGTAGACAGTTTCTGGCAAAGAGGAGGTGGGGATGCAGGTGCGGCCTGTCCTGGTCTGTCCCCTGGGCACTCCTCTCACATCAGCGGCTCACAAGAGCAGAGCCTTCCGGAATAAGGCACCAGCTGAAGGGTGCTCGCCTCAGACGCCGGGGCAGGACCCGCTACGCAGCAAGAACAGCTAGAGATGGAGAGGTCTGGATTCCTGTGCGGAGCATCCACGGGACTGGTGCAAAGGACAAGTGCGAGGGGGGAACCAGTGGATCTCACAACAGAGATGAGCTCCAGTAGTGGGTGGGGAGTGGCCTTTGCCCTCAGGACCTCTTGCTGCTACAGGATAGTTGGCAGAGTCATGCTTGTGCTCTGATCACCGCCCCCAACCTGTCCCCCGTTACCTCTCTCACTGCTGAGCGAGGGATGCTGGCAGAGCAGCATGGAGCTGGCTCTGCACACAGTATACGGGCCCCTTGTGCTGGGCAGGTTTCTACCCATCCTGGGGCTCCCTATGCACTGGCATAGATGGGGGAGAGAGACTTCACTGCCAAGTCCCTCTCTCCCATCACTGTTGCCGTTACTGAAGCTACCCAAGTGTTAGCACAACCATAGGAAATTCTCTGGAAACCACTGGCGTTAGCCACAGCCAGACATGCCAAGCCACCCAGGGGCTGGCTGACCGGCTGATGCCGTTTGCCATGGAATTCTCTGAAGACTTTTCTAGCCAGAGGTATGAACCTACTTGGCTGGACTCCTCTCTCTGGTCACCGGAGACACATCCCTGGCCTGGAGCCTCTCCAGGGGAGAGAGGCAGCTCAGGGAACGTGCCCTGCTTGTCGATGGTGCATTCTACCTCCTACTGCACTGGAGCCAGGCAGTTTGGGCTCAACCGGGCTCGCTTTATGCACTGGAGCGGGGATGGGCTAGGAGACCTGGCTGCCGGCTTTGATGTCACCATGTCTCCTCTTCTGCAAACCCGGACCGCTCCCCACGACCTGCAGCTCCATTAGGAGCGAGCGCTGGGGCTGGAATGCTGCTTCCAAAGCCTCTCTTCGGGCTTCGCTTTCACTAAGAAAAGCATTAACTACTTAGCAGGGTCGGTGGCTCCCCTCCCCCTCCCTGATCTGGAGGGGAGATAAAATTCCAGTGGGCCAAAAAGAAAGAGAAGTCATCCCAGGCGCTCCTGGAGCCCGGGGCCAGAGAAATCAGCACAGTCTGAGGAAGGAAGAACCCTGCATCACTCTCTGCCTACGGGTGTCATGAGCCTATCTCCCAGGGGCCTGCGGGCAGCGGGCTGGATTGAGACCCTTACTCATGCTTACTCCGCCAATGGTCCCGCTGACTGCCCAGGGGGTCGGTTGCTTCTCACTATCAGGATGGCCCTATGAGTGTGTTCTGCTCAGGACATGGAGGGAGGATTTATGCCGGTAATTCTCATTGGCTTTTGTAGGGCTTTCCAAACGCTCCCACGGGGCACAGACAAGAGCCCGCTAAGAAGGGGTTATTCCCTGCCCGGGGTTCCCGTCAAGGGAACGAGGTAAGAGATTTGCACTATGGAGTTTGGGTGACTATCCAGCTGTATCACCCATACCGGCAAAAGCCCCGCGTAAAAGCCCTGGGGATGCTAACGAGCCAAGGTCTCTGCCTTCCGTCGGTCTGTCTCCCTCCTGCGGCAGGCTGCAATGATACACACACAGGCCTAAGCAGCACGTTGGGAGGGTGGCCTCTGAAAAACGCACAGGTTCCCAGCAGGCAGTTAGTTAACTGGGAAACTGCAGCCCGGAATGAGAGGGAAAGATCTGACCCCAGGGGAGAGCAGACTGCCAGCTCCCTTCTCCCAGGCTGTGCCCGGACGTCATCACGTGCACACTGGCACATCGCAGAACATGAGGCCACATGGAAAACAGCCAGGCTCCAAGTCAGTGTCCCATCCACATCCATGAGATATAATGGACCCTTAACCTCTATGGTTAGGATAGGGGTGGGCAAACCTTTTGGCCCAAGGGCCACATCGGGGTTCAAAATTGTACAGAGGACTGGGTAGGGAAGGCTGTGCCGCTCCCCAAACAGCCTGGCCCTGCCCCCTATCCGACCCCCTCCCACTTCCTGCCCCCTGACTATCCCCCTCCGACCCCCCCCAGCTCCTTGTCCCCTGACCGCTCCCCCTCCAGAGACCTCCCCAGAACCCCTCTGTCTATCCAACCCCTCTGCTCCCTGTCCCCTGACTGCCCTGACCCCTAGCCAAACCCACACCCCCTGACAGGCCCCCTGGGACTCCCATGCCCTATCCAACCCTGCACCCCATTCCCTGTCCCCTGACTGCCCCCGCCCCCAGACTCTCTGGCCCTTATCCAACCCCCTAGCCCCAGCCCCCTTACCATGCCACTCAGAACAGCATGTCTGGCCCAGAGCCCCTGACTGCCCTGATCCCTAGCCACACCCGCACCCCGTGACAGGCTCCCTGGCACTCCCATTCCCTATCCCCTGACCATCCCCCCGAGACCCTCTGGCCCTTATCCAACCCTCTGGCCTCAGCCCCCTTACCACGCTGCTCAGAACAGCATGTCTGGCCCAGAGCTGCACTGATCTGATGGAGCGCGCAGCATGTCTGGCCCTGCCTGGCTGGTCTATATTTCCCTGGGTTGTCCTTATTCCTGTATATAGATTAGTATGATATTTGCCCTTTTCTAGTGCCTCTGCGTCACGCTGCTCATAGAAGTACCTGTGTGGAGCACACAGAGCTCAGCCCTCTGGGATAACCAGTTCGGAGTGTCACTGTCACAAACACTGTCACAGTGTTCGCTGTTTCCTTCACTGATCCCAGGGATACTCTGGCCACTTGCGGGGCGAACCTTCACATCCTCCTTTAGGATCAAACAGTCTGCACTTGCGGGCATTGTACTTCTGCACACGCCCACCTCCTTTCTCTCTCGGCTCCACCCTCAGGGGAGGGGAAAGATCCCCGCGTCTTTACACGTGCAAGTAAAGCTATTTCCTCCCCCACTGTAGGGTAAGAAATTGCTGCCATCTGCGCCCAGGTTCTTCTCTGTGTAGTTCTGCTCCAGGACAGCCGCCGCCCCCTGATCCCTGGGGTGCGTGTACCCCTTCTTGCTCCCCAAGATGAGCAGCAGAACCAGCCTTGATTCAAAAGAACAACACTGATCCGGTAGCATTGATCACCTTCTCCCCCTGTGTTTAGCAAACCCGTCCTTTAAGCCAGAGCAGGTTGGGATTCCAAAGTGCTGCTGTTTAGACTCAGAGGGAGTCAGCACCGCACCGAATCAGGGTCCATGCTTGCGAATGCTAATGCTACCAGAGATTCAGAGCCATTTCATGGCTGGAAGGGACCATTATTCTGTGATGTAGGCCAGCCACTGCTTGTTTTGTGTGTACAGCATCCTGGTATCTCTGCCCAGTGGGACCTGCTAGGTGTTGATGTAAAGAGGCACACAAAGAAAGCCAGCACAAGATATTTTAATGATCTTACAACACCCAGAACGGAGCATATTCTTGAATGCCATCTTCTGGCACTGACTCTATTGACTATTTACATATCCACAGACCCAGAGCACTCATCACAGGATCAGCTCAGGTCCTCTGGTCCACTCAGCTGCATTCTGCTCAACATGAAGAGAAAGCCAGCAGGAATGTGGAGTCACAGGGGCTAATGCAGGGGAAGATGCAGGAACAGCCACAGACCATGGCCCCTCTCCTGTCATTCGCCTTAGGAATCCTCAAGTGCAATCTCCCTGCGACCAGACTCTGGTTCCCGTTTATCTGGTGGTGGTTGTTGTTGGCAACGAAGAAAGAAAATGTTTATTTTGCCTAAGCAACAGGAAACATGAAACACTGAGAACTGCAAATGTTTATGCCCACAGAGCCAGTGAGGGCCTGAGCTGATGCAAAGAGGAAGGGTGAATTAATAAATTCTTCAGGGTTATTTTCATTAGCGGCCGTTTTAGTTCTGTGATTGTTCAAGGCTTTTGTCCATCAGCAGCACCATTTCTGAGCAGGCAATGCAGCGAAAGCCTGTGGACCAACCAGAGGCAAGAGTACTCACCGGGTCCAAGGAAATAAACCCCAGGAGGCCTGGCTGGGCAAAGATCTCACGAGCCCCTAGTCTGATGAGACAGGAATCTCTTGATAACCAAGAAACCCTCCCTGGGACTTTGTGCAGTCCAGTCACAGTAGGGTTGTTTTTTATGCACATGTAGGGTCAAAGCTAAAATGAAGTATCAGCTGTCAGCACGTGTTGGGGACTGGGACCCACTGACCTATGGGACCACATGTGCAGGGACCCACCTCCCCCATTTATAAGGGGCATGTGCCAGCCTAGGCCAAAGATTGACACCCCCAAACTTATGCAGGGCAAGCACCAGTTGGGCCAGGGACCACCACCCCTTATCTATGGTGAGGACATGCCTGCCCATGCCAGAGATTGGGATCCTCCATCTACAGAAGCAGAACCCACTTGGACCAGGGACCCCTGACCTTTGAGCATTAGACAGCTGGCTGAAAACGCAAGTAACAACCCTGTACCACAGCCTATGCCCACAGCAACAGCCTGAGAACCCCACAAGCTCTGTCCAAGCCTGATTATTCTCTCATTCATTCTTGACAGATCGAAGCCCTTTGATGGGTTCCCCGGGGAATCCACCATTTGTCCTCCCCAAACACCACCTGTTCCATCTGTTCCTCAGTGGCCTAAGCGGTTAGGGATTTCTGCCGCACTTCGAATACACTTAGAACAGACCTTTGGCCTCAGCTTTTCCTCCAAACTTGAGCCAAACCCAAATGGAGGCTTTTCTGAAGGTTGCAAATGCTCAGGTGACTTTCATTTCCAGGTGCCTTCTGCTTCCTAGTTTAAGCCACATCCACAGGCAAATACCCAGATCTCACAAGAACCACCATTTTCGCTGTCCTGGAATGGGATGGAACCTGAACCTCGAGAGAGAGAGCTTGTTCTTGTGACATTTCCAGTACAGTTCATAGACCAATGAGGCTTGAATAAGTCCATAAGATTTGGATACCATCCTCTGCCGCTCACCAGCCCCACAGCTCTGAGCCTCTGGAGACTCCTCCACTCCTGCCAGCACTGTCAAAGAAAACCAGCCACTCTCCTCCCTGTACCAGAAGTGGCATAAGGAGAGGGCCAGCGATGGTGAGGAATCTCTTCTGACCCCTGCTGACAACATGTTCCTGCCCAGAAGCACAAGGCTTGATGGTCTTTGCTGTTATTTTTATCCTTCCCAGTATAATGACAGATGTGACTCAGAGCATGGGGCACGGCACCTGGATACGCTAATTTTCTTTTACTCTCTCTTCTGACACCCTCCCCCCCCAGCCCCAGCTCTCCCTTCCTGTCCACTTCATGAGAGCCCAGGTGCTAACACAAAGCCTTCAAGAACTACAGTTTGCTGGGGGGAGGGGGAGGAGGGAGAAGAGGTGAACACTGCCAGGGCCTACACAAACCCTGCAGTAAATGTTTACATGTGCTCTTGATTCCCTGCTGAAGTGGAGGATAAACATGTCTAAATTATCCTGAACCCTCATTTCAATATTTAAAGAGTGAAAACAAACAGCATATATCAACCTCTTTTGTAAACTTTGTCTGAATGGGGCGGGAGGAGCCTGCATGGGCCAAGATACTCCTCCCAATGTCACCCCTATCTGCTCCTGGCCCAGATATCGGCATGTCATGCAGCTAGAAGGAAGCCTTTAGGTGGGATCGCTAGCCCTGGAGAGGTAAGAGCTCCAGGAAATGACATATGGCTGGATTACAGCAGCCAACTAGGCAACTAGGCCACCAGTTTTCCCCCAAGGCTAGTTTCTCAGTGAAATGAATTGACGTTAATTTCCCAGAAGGGGCCTGAGCCAGGCCATCTCCAGGTGGGTCCATTTGGTCTGGATGTATATTACCTGAGAATCTGAGATTAGTTCTGGGGGTTTTAAAAGAACCACTGCAAATAGCTTTGCTTTTGCTCTAATTCTTGCCTTCCGCAGGTATGAACATAAAAGCTGAGCCCTCCTGACCAGAACTCAGAGAGCTCCAGAACTTCTAAATTTCCCCAACCTAGTTTTGCCTTGTAACAAACCTTAATCCTTGAGCATCTTAACAGTAAATGTTGGTGTATCCAAAGCTATCAAACCTCATGCTTCAGGACTAAAACTGACCTGCTGAGGTCAGGAGGAAACCCAGTACTCCGTCCTCCACAATGTCATGGTATGTTTTTGTACATTGTCTGGGTGCAGTGTAGGGTTTTTGCCCTCCATCAAGAAGTCAGTCCAGAAATCCCAGGTACTCCTGTCTTAGGGCTGGTCTTCACTAGGGTGGGGGATCAACTGCAGATATGCAACTTCAGCTATGTGAATCACGTAGCTGAAGTTTGCATATCTGCAGCCGACTCACCTCCCGTCCTCACCGCGAGGGCAGTCGGTGGCGCGCTTCCCCGTCGACTCCGGCTTACTCCTCTGGGGAGCTGGAGTTCCGGAGTGGACGGGGGCAGCGCTGGCAATCGATTTATCACATCCTCACAAGACGCGATAAATCGATCGCCATAAAATCGATCTTACCCCGCAGTAGTGAAGACAAGCCCTTAATCTAACAACCAAGCAGCATCCAATTAAATTAAACAGCAACAAGATTAAATGGACACCAACTTGAAAAAAAAATCACATTTCTCTTTAAATTCTGGCCCTACTACAGTTACAAGTAACACCTTCAATGACTGGAAGAATTAGTGGTGGAAAGACGGGTCTACTATTTCAGCTTCTTTACTTGGTATATTTGAGAGCACCTCTGGTACAGTTAAGAGTCACTGTTTGCACTGCATAGTTAGTTTCTCGCTTGCTGGAAAGATCCTTATAAACACTGGCAGGAGATCAGAATATCCTTGTGGAAAGGGATCAAACTATTGGCTACTGAAGGGATGCTCCGCCAGAATATTTTTTTTAAAAAAAAATAATCAGATGATTAAAAAGACCAAATTGCCGGAATCCTTTCAGAAACCATGGAAGTAAGTTTATTTTTGCGTGACACATCATTAACACAGCCAGCAGGTGGGACACTCTGCCATAAGAAGCTCTTGAACCAAATGCTTATTAGGATGCCGAAAAGGTGGAGCTATTGGTTAGGAATAATATGGGTCTCATCCAGCATTACTCTTGCTATATCAGGTAGTTAGCAGTCATGATTCAGAATAATATAAATCAGCAGCTGGCTGCCTGGGATTAAGGAGAAGCTTTTCAAATGCCCAGGTGGACTGCACTCCCTGCCTTATGGGACTTGCACCATCCTCAGAAGCATCTGGTATCGGACACTGAACAAGACAGATCGCTGGCCTGATCTGGTATGGGATTTCTGTCTTACCAAGGCTCTGTGCCAGCTCTTTCCCTCCCTGCTCCTTGCTGTGCTGAAGGGATGCTGGCTGGTCTGTATATGCCTCAGCAACCTTTGCGCTCCCTTGGCAGCAGTGAATGGGGGTCAGGGGTATAAGAGGGCAGGGTGGGCACTAGTCTCAGTTGGGCAGTTATCTGGGGACCTTAATTTATACATCTTGGGCTAGCACTGCCTTCCTACAAAGCATCCAACACGGGCCCCTGTTGGCCTCAGGACCCAGATGAGATGCACTGTGGGTCCACTTGAGAATGGGGATTCCTGTGTTTCTTTATGTAGCGACACCATGGGGTGGCTCAGGACCTCTCCCCCTTTTCCTGTCCCCCCTCTCTGCTCCTCCCTCTCCCCCCCGCCCCCAGTTCATGTCTCTGCAGGAAGGAGCAGGGCTCCAGAGTTGTAAATTACTATCTCCGCTTATTGGCAGAGCTACAGATCAACCAGTTGCTAAATTTAGTTGAAGCCCTAACACAGCTGGGGTGTGCAAAGAAATGCATCTCCCGTCAGCATGTGCTCGGCCTTGCTGTCCATGGAGGCACAGCTGGGACGAGTTCAATGACATTTTGTTTTGAATAATAAAAGCGCTTCCTAGGCCAAGAATGTTTAAGCCAAGCTCCAGCCCTCAAGCAGATTTAACAGCCAAGTTATAAACCTCTCAGATGACAGAGTTTGATAATAAAACCATCGGCGGGACCTGCACTAATTCCCAGTGGTGCTACCGGGCATTGCTCTGTCACCAGTTTCTGCCGCAGGAAAACACACACATGCAATAACCCAATTACACACGCACAGCACTCTATCCTCTCCAGGCCCCCAAACTTCTCCCCCACCCCAGCATCAGCCCCTCCAATAGCTAACAGTCCCATCCCAGATGCCAGATTTTGGCAGACATGTCCCTGACGGAGAGCCCTGCTGCTTCCCCCCTGCCTGCAGGTTTTATTCATCTCTTTGGTTTTGTATCCCCTTAACATTTCTCGCTTTCATCTGGAATTGCCGTCGCATTGTGAGGGACGCATTCTTACCAGGCAATGAATGTCCCCCGGACCTCTAAGGAGAAGAGGGGGAAGGATCCCTTGTCACCTTCTAAGCAGTAACTACAGTGATCTCCCACCCACCCCCACAAAAGAGGGCACATTTTAAAACTCCATCCTGACACGCAAATACCCAGCATGCAGATTTCATTGCCCTGCAACAAAGCAGCAGGCAGCAGCTGACATTACAGAAAACTGCCGGCCCTAAAACAAACATGCATCTGCTGCTGGGGGGACAACTGGAGGAGCTTCACTGGGAGGGTGGGCAAGTGGGGGGGGGGAGAAAGAGAAAGGGGGGTGGGTTTGTTTCCCCAGCAGAACAACAACAAGAAGTTTCCAAGTTCTTTTTTGGAGCAGGGAGGGGTTTGCCAAGGAAATGCCCCATCCGGCAGCAGCTGGGGATTGCTCAGGAAAAGGGACTGCACACAAGACACCCCTTTGTGTTTGGAAAGAGACCATGGGCACGCGAAGGGGCGCAGGGGGCCACACAATAGCAGCAAAGCAAACACACGCCGCCGGAGGGGCGGTGACATTCTTCACTCAGCGCCCGGCCGGGTTTCTCCCGGGGCCGGCACGCAATGGGCAGCCAGTCGGGATGTAAACAAGACGAGGGGTGCAGGCAGTCTGGGGAGCGGTGTGCCAGAGTGGGGGCTCCGTCCGTCCAGCCCCCCACCCCATCTGTCCGTCCGTCCGTCCAGCCCC
>ML677361.1:6266652-6356061 GCA_007922305.1 Dermatemys mawii
TCCAGCCCCCCACCGCATCTGTCCGTCCGTCCGTCCAGCCCCCCACCCCATCTGTCCGTCCGACCGTCCAGCCCCCGGCACAGCGAGAGGCGGGTTTGCCACCCAGGACACAGACGGAGCCGCACGGAAACAAAGCCGGCCCGGGCAGCAGGGGCGTTGGTGCGGAGATCGGGGCGCAGGGCCCCCCCCTTGTACTCACCGGGGCTTTGTGCCGGCGGGTCCCCCGCGACGCGGGCAGCGCCTGGCCCCGCAGCAGCCAGGGCAGGAGGAAGGCAGCGAGCAGGGCGGGAAGCGGCGCCCGAGCCATGCCCGTCGCGGCGGGGACGGGCGCGGGTGGCAGGCGGGCCGGGGCCGGGGTGGGAGCCGGAGCCGGAGCGGAGCGTGCCGGGGCCGGGCGCTGCCTGGCGCAGACATGGGGCCGGGGATGTCCCGCAGCCCCTTTTATACGCGCTCCTGCCTTTTGTTCGCCCTCTTCGGATTACACGGCTCTGGGCCGCCGAAGTGACACATCCCGGCGGCACCACGTGGGGCGGCGGCCCGGGAGCCCGGCTGGAGCCCGCACCAGGGCTGCGTTAACCCCTCCCGCGCCGGGGAGAGGCGGACCCCGCGACCTCCTGGCCACAACGTGACACGGGCGGGGGGGGCCCGCTGGCTGAGCAGGGACGAAATCAGGAAGCGGAGGGGGGGGGGGGGGCGGAGGTTGTCCCAACGCGATCCCCGATAGCGCTGCTATGGGGCACGTTCGCCGTGGGGCGATGGGGAGGGGGAGGGGAGTTGAAAAGGTTGCTGCTCCCTCTGGTGCCCTGGGGCTCTGCAGTGGCTGAATGGAGGTTGTGTCTGGGGGGCGGGTGTCCTGACCCTCTTGAAGTCAATGGAAGTTGCACCATTGGGGCAAGGATTTAAATATCCTGGGGCCCCAATCCCGCAGGGTGAGTGTGGGTGGGCGGGGGCCCTCTGTCCGCACAGAACCACTGGTGTCCGCGGCCCTTCGGGCAGACACAGGGACTGCCCAGGCGTTGTGACTTGCAGGATCAGGGCCATGATGGGCTCGGTCCGGAATGGGTGACCCACGCCATCCCTGCAGTGCCAGACTGGTCCCTACAATGCATTTGCCGATGTTTCATTTTAAACAGGACTCCTGCCACTTCCGCTGGGACACACTCCTCCTCGCAGGCCGATAGATCTCATGAGTGTTACGGTCCCATTGTACTAGACGTGGTACAAGTAACACAAAGGCAGCATCTGCCCCAGAGACCTGAGTCAGTCTACGTTCATCTTTTATTACTATCACCTTAGCCCAGGTTATATCCTCTTGGGCCACCTCTAAAAACCCCTCTGCCTCCAGGAACTCCATGTATGTGTGATCCATTATGTCTTGTCCTAGACCAGTGGGGCTCTGTGTGGGCATTAGGGGCTGCACATGTGGAACGGCTTGTAGGACCCGAGGCCTTAGTCGTGGCTTAGCCAAGCTGTACATGTTGAACTCCTTACATCTTCCCTCGTCAGTCAGTCAATCAATTGGTCCTCCCAGGCCCTGATCACTGAGGTTGTTTCTCTCTAAACTCCCTCCAGTTTGCCGATAGCCTTTTTGACAATTTGCCCAGAACAAAATGCAGCATTCCAGGTGCAGTCACGGCAGAGTCGTTTAGAAAAGCCATTCCCCCCCTTGTCTGCATCGTGCAATGTCTGCATATGGGCTCAGGATTGCACAGGCCCTTGTAGCTGCCATGTTGCACTGAAAATTCAAATCTAATGGTCCCCTGGCTCACCTCTTCGTCTTCCAGCTTTCTGCCCCCTCCTGCATGTCCGATGTGGATAACGTCCCCCCACGTATTAGCTTGCGTTTTACCAAGGAAAATCTCCCAGTGTTATTTTCTGCCCACATCTGTAAACCTTTCCTGGTCCCTTTCTCTGTCTCCTCTTTGCAGTTTCTCCCAATGTACTTTCATCTGTGAAGTTCATTAGCACGCTGTTTATTCCCTCCTCGAGATGGGCAATGAAGATGTTAAGTAGAACCAGACCTATGCATGGTATCCTCTCTCTCACCTCCCCAGTTCTATAGCAGCCAATGCCATTCATTTGCAGTGTTATATTCACATGCATTCTTGAAGGTTGCTGTTGATGCGCCTGGAGGGAGTAGGATGGGCAAACTGCAAACTCGACAAATTAGCACTATAAATGGAATTAGCTTTTGTTGACAGTTCTTTTGCCAGTTTTCAGTCCACATCATGGTGGCGTGGTACTAGACAGTTAGAATGAATGTGGAGAGGAGGGTTTTGTGAAGCATTCTATCAATTACTTTACTGATGCATTTTCTTTTCATCTACTCATATTGCGGTGCTATCAAAATGGATCAAGATTTTCTCAGAGCAGATTTAGCTATGGGGGTAAAAACACATCAGTCCTGTCTATACTATAGCTCCCACTGTTGGTCCAGGTCCAAATTTTTTTATCAGTGTAGCTGTAGACTTGGAGTATATCCAGGGGTTCTCAAACTGGGGGTGGTGAGCACTCAGAGGGTTACATGGGGGGTCGCGAGCTGTCAGCCTCCACTCCAAACTCTGCTTTGCCACCAAAATTTATGACATTGTTACATATATATAAAAAAGTGTTTTTTAATTTATGGGGGGAGCACACTCAGAGGCTTGCTGTGTGAAAGGGGTCACCCATACAAAAGTCTGAGATCACTGATATAGGCTGTAAGGCATGACCTAGCCTCCAAGTGTGAGGGAGGATGGATTAGATGACCCTAGTGGGGTTTTCCATCTCCAGCCGAGCTATACAGGATAAGCCCTTTAGGGCCTTGATTCAGCATCCACCTAACTGGAAACTTATGAGCAGCCAGGCTGAGTTTAACTGAAGTCCCTGGGACAATTCACATGTTTAAAGTCAGACATGTGCATTAGAACCCTGCAGAATCCAGGCCTGGGCGGGTGATTCGGCAAAGAGCAGCAGTGAAATTGTTAATGTCTCCTGACATGGTTAGAGCACATTCCATTTTGTAGTGTAGACGAGATCTCACCCATGTCCCCAAGCCAAACATGTACTATGTTGGGATTAATGATGCTGTACATCGAAATGTAAACTATTACTTGTTAGGATTAATTGTTAGGGTTAACTTGTTAATTGTTGCTATTTGTTATCAGCTGTTCCCTCAGTTGTTCTTTATCTACATCCAAAATACTCCAATTTTCTGTTTAAAGAATTGTTTTATTCCCTACATTCCCCCTCCTAGAGTAGTGCAGCAATAAGAAGCACGAAAGGGAAAGAAGTGCCTTCCAGCAGAAAGAAGTCCCTCTCTCAAGAGCCCATTTCACGCTCATAGCAGAGGCCAGCAGGGAATCGGCCATGGCTATTGTTTTGGGAATGTCACTTTTTTTTTAAACTAGGGACACTAAACCCAGGGCTTGTTAGCTGGGAAGGAGGCTTCTTTATCCAATGAGTGTCACTCAGGAATTTTCTATGCAAAGAGCATTTCATAAGGCCTGCAGCCTGCTTCAACACAATATACTAATAGCCGATTCATTAGCATGTTGTCGTTATGTTTGCATCATTTTAGTTTACACAAGTGTGTAAATAGACAAAAGTGTACATAGAAACAACATACAAAACAAGCTGAACTTAAAATACAAATCAATCTAGGTGACTTTCAATCTATTGAAATATATAGATTCTGTTTGGCCCACATAAGGTTGTGCTTAGGTTTATGTGGCCCTACTGTGTTATAAGGTTGGGCAAGATTTGCTCTGGTCTTTGTTTCATACAGACTTCTCCAGCCATCCCAGATCAGACTGAGAGAAGGGAAGTTTAGTATGAGAAGTTACAACAGCAATCAAGTGCGCAATCAGCTGATATCACCATGATCCATCCGGGCATCTGCTTACTGCCACGTACGTCCTGCTGCATTCTGGCAATGGATTGTGGTGTTTGGGTGGGGGCAATTTCCCGCAGTGATCCTCGGATTTGCATACCCTCTCTAACGAAGCAGATGCTTGTTCTTAGAAGCAAGAGCCTCCACTCAAATTCCTGACCTCTCCATGGAGGATGGATATATGTCTGATTTGAACACATGAAGTGTTTTCATGTCACATGCTCTGTGTGTGAATGAGAGTTCTGAAGTCAGCTGTGCGTACACTACCATTCATTTACCTGTGTCCATACCCATTCTAATCCACCACTTGAGAGCGGGTGGAGATAAGGAAAGGAAGCCATGCAAGTCCATTTTGGAGACTGCGAACTCTGGACTGAATCAGCTGGGAGACAAAGCCAGTGAGGGTATTGCAGTATTGTCTCTGGGTGCATTATATGGAAGAAACCTGGTCTTTATCGACATCCCCTGAGCGGACTGTGAGTTTGATTACAAATTGCTTCAAGAAATGTATGCAAGTAATAAGGCTTTGATCTCGGCCTGTGTGCGGGGAGAGAATAAAGCTTCCTGGCATGCAGTATTACGTTATTGATTTACACTTCTGTGATGTATTGTTCACATTTTGTTTGATGTGAACCACATTTAGCATGTAAATAATGCATACATTTAACAGATGTGAAAAGAAATAGAATGATGACAATACTGATCTGGTGCATTTCCCCGACAGATCCTTAAGTCCTTTACCAGAGGAGACAAACATCTGACAGCCAGGGAAACCAAGTCAGAGAAGTGAAATAACTTGCCGAAGACCCCCTGGCGTGGGACCGGCAGAGTCAGGAATCAGCGCAGGTCTCCTAACTCCCAGCTCCATGCATGATCCAGTGCCCCACATATGTATCTAAAACTGATCCCCTGCTAATTGGGCACATGAATGCCCCTGACAACACCACTATCTTGCCTTCAAAGTCTAGTTTACCTCATCTCTGCATGAGTCCAAACCTGGTTGGAGCAACCCTGAGAAGTTAACGGTAAGAGATGCCAAAGAGGAGGAAGGAACCAGATTTCATGGGGCTCAGAGCTTAAGGAGCAGAATTAAGGCTTCTCCTGCTATCCTGGTTCTGTCCAGCGTGCATGAGGATAGAGTTCCTGTGATCTCCTCTGGGGAAGCTCCTACTCTCTAAGCAAGGTTCTGTTTGGGGTTTTCAGGCAGAAGCCAGCCATATCTTGGCTGGCGTTAACCAGAGATCCAGGCATTTTGGTTACAATGAGAAAAAGTCCTCCTGACTCTCTCCAAGTACTTTTCCTTTCTTGTCTTTTTCCTTTGAATGGCTGCTGAATCTGTTATCTAGCCATCCACTTTCCCAGCCCAGTGCTGCCTGGAAAGAGCTTGATAAGCTACTGCCAGACCCTCACCTGTGTTGCAGGGATTAAACCTCCTGTAGTTGTGTGGACTAGCAGCAGGCAGGGACTCCCCTTTAAAAAGAGAAACACTTTGTTGTGTGTTGGAGAATTGCAGGTGAGTCTGAGTGGTGCGAGCTCCAACTCCTGCAAAGACGCTTATACAGACCTAAATGGCTCTGGGTATTTCAGAGCTGTCTCTGACTAAAACAAGAATTCCCAGCACAGCCTGCAGAGTGAGTTCCTCTTTACCAACAAGAAGATGCTCCATTGAACTAACTAGTTTCATCAGCTCCGGCAGTACTATAATAGGGGCCATAAGTATGAGGGAGGTAGATAGGTCTCTGAACGGTGTTGATCCCTCCTTCCGCCATGGGAAGAGACAGGTGGGTTTCAGCTAATCGTCATGGCGATGCACACATCACTTACCCATAATTCAAATGCTTCGCCTGGTGAATGTAATCAGTTAGGTGGCAGCTTAGCTCAGGGGCTTGCGATGTGGCCACCTTGGTACTGAACGTCTGGCATCCCCCTGCAGAGGGACTGGCCTGGAACCTCTGGGAGACCTGCTGGTTGTCAAATGACCAGAGACTGACCTGGGTCCAGAGGGTGTGGCTGCCCCTGCTTGCTGGAGACAGGTCATTGGAGTCCTCGCAGCCTTCCCTGAGCCACAGTCAGAGACGTCAGCAACACTGCACCCGCCACACCTGGGCCCTCTTGCTTTGCTACTGTCTTGACGTGTTCCTGTCCTAACAAGTTAGAGAGTTGCCTGTGTTTTTCCAGTCCTCCCAGCCAGCTTTCCCGCTCTCCCGCCAATTCTGAAAGGAGGCAGGGCTGTTCGGGAGCTCAAACACTCCAGTGACGGGGGACTTGTAAGCCCCTAGGGAGGTGGATAAGATTTATCCTTCACTGCCCCACTCCCAACTCCCGGAGACGAGCTGGCTACTGGGGCACAACCATGTGCGTGCCAGGCAGGGCTTGGAGAGCACATGCCCGCGGTAGGATCCTTGTTGGCTGCTCGCCTGGCTCTGCCAGAAGCCCAGAGCACAGGAGAGCTGTGAATCAGCTTCAGCTCCCTCTGGTTATTTTGTTTAACTGATCTGTTTTCACCAATACAACACAACAGGAGTCTCTCAAGCAGGTGTCAGGGGCTCGCGACCACCCTCCACTTCCCAGACAGGAGAAGCGCCCTGGCTAGAGCCCAGATAGATGGGAGAGGGGACCCACTGTGTAAAGGGAATAGGACTAGGGTCCTGGTTTGGAAAAGACTAATACTCATTCCAGGGTCATTAACAAGCCTCAGATAATGGGGGCAGTGTGTTCAGCTGAGGACAATAGGTCCACGTTGTGTCTCTTCGTACTGTCATGTATTGTATCATGCCTTGTGCATGTACTATGGTTGTAATTCCTTGGGGCAGAGGTCTGTAAAGCACACGGTGCAGACCTACGGGGTGGTACAAATAAGCAAGAGGATGGTGATGGTGGAGGACTTCTGCAGTGCTGTGGACACTGGGAGTCAGCATCTCAGCTGTGTCCCATTGAGGGCTCAAAGTAACTACGGCTCCTCTTTGTTGCTCCCTGCAGAGATTTCCACTCGCTCACCCCTACCACAAAAGAAGTTTGGGGGGATGTGCTAAAATAACAGGAGCAATTTTCTCCCCTATCACATGGACCAGGAGTCAAGGTTATTCCAGTTACAACTGAATTCTGCAAGGAGAGGTGGGGAGACCAATTTCCAGAGGACAGCGAGTGAATGCTGTAGGAAAACCTGGTGTGCTGTACCAGGGAACGTGAAATGATTGACGTGGTCTCAGCATGGTACATGATACATATTTGGAAAAGTGAAGCGTGTGTATCCAAGCAAGACTGCAAGATTCCCCTCCTGTCTGACCCTGATAGACCCCCGCTCTTCTCCCCCAACCATTGTTCCGCTCTTCTGGATAATCCCCATTTGACTGAATTTTGGCCTTTTCCCAGAATGTTTCATCCTCTACCACGCCGCATACTGCAACAGTGACAAAACAGCATCAGCTACTTTCTACCTGGGAACCCCGAATTTCAGCATCACCACTGGGGCTCGGTAACAAGAACAGACCAAGCCTCACCTGTGTCTGCAGGGTCATCGAGTGTGATGTGAAAACAGGGCAAAGCTTATGATCCGAGTGCCATGTGCCTCATTAGCTCCTGGCTGTGAGGGGTGGTCAAGAAAAAGGCTCTCGCCCTTTTATTGCATTTTCTGAATGCCTCTCTGTCCCACGTCCTTCTCCTCTCATCACAGACACCTGCTCCTGGGGGCCAAGGGAGGATAGGCACAGACAGACGAGGCTGCTGGGAGTGAGTGTGGTCCTGCTGTCCCAGCCAAAGAGATGCTGATGGCAGCCTGCTCCAGCAAAGAGGATGGTACAGAAAGTGAAGAAGAGAAGATGGAAGCAGGAGGAAGACAGTGGGCCCGAGAGTCCTGTCCAACCGATGTAAATGAGGAATATATCCATTGGCCATAGTGGGGGCTACTCTAGTGTAAGAGAAGAATCAGGCCCATTAAGCTTCAGGCAGAAGAGAACATGGGTGAGAAAAAGAAAAATCCACTCGAGCCCAGCCCCAGGCCCGAGGGGCTGGACAGGGGGCAGGCACATGCCTGGGTGAGGTTCCAGTGAGAGTTGTGTGCTCTGTAGGCCCTTATTTCGCCCTTCTGTGCAGGGGGGGAACTGGCATGATCCTCCAGCCCGGCGCCCCTTAGCCTCACCAGGCCCTTCTCTTTCCCCACAGTTGCACACAGAAGGGCTGACGGGGCAGGGCTCCACTTTGCACTGTCCCTTGTGGCTCCTTTGCATGCCCTCTCCAGGCATTCGCACAGCAGAACTGCACGGGCTACACTGCCAAGGTTTCTCCAGCGTCTCAGAGGCTGGGGCTGGGTTTGCCCCAAAGCGAATAGCTCCCAGGAGCCCAGTATTCAGAGTGTGGCTCTCCCTAGGCTGAACACAAGCTCGGAAAGGTGAGCCATGGTGATGCCACCTAATCAAATCACATCCCGGTGCTGGGGCAGCATGCACACAAACATCAACAAACGCTGCCTGCCTGCCAGGCTGGGGAAGGCAAACACGCTCAGCGGCGCATCTATGGGCCTGAGACGGAGTTTCATCCGCCGGCGCCTTCCTGGCCCTGGCCCAGCACACACCGCGATTCACCTCAGGAGCCAGACGCCTGGGAGCCGGTTCTTCTTTCTGGCGAGATGTTTCAGCCCCAGCTTGTGCAGAGAGAGAATTGTGGGGAGCCGGGCGGACTCGCTGGCCTCACTACAAGTGTCCTTAAGCTGGGGGAGCCCCAGTGCAGAGTAGGCGTTAAGGGGGCAGGGCGAGAAATGCTGTTCCCCCGCTGGGTGAGAGCTCACAACCTATTTCCTTCCCTGAAAGCCGTGACCTGACGGACACGTTGCAGGCCCTGTAGTGTCCCCCCCCAGCCACAGTACCGCTGACTCGCTGTCCAGCTGCACTTCAGACAGGGCCTAGTAATTGCTCGGCGAGAGGGCAGCTGAAGCAGGGAGGGTGGGTCAGCCAGAGCTTGCTGCGCGGCTCGCCCTGTGGATACGGAGCTCGCTCGTGCCATCTTGCAGCACTTCCCACCTGCCAGTTCTCCACAAAGGAAACCCTGAGCTGGTGAGCTGTCCCCTCTTCCTGCCCTCCCTCTGATCCCCTGGAAAGGCAGCGTTCAGAATGGAGCGTGGGACGGGATCTCATTCCTTCTAGCCATAGGGAGGTTGCGTTCATAAAATCCAGTGGGGTGGGGGGTGGGGTAGGCAGGCTCTGCTAGGTGAGGTACTGCTGGCCCCCCACCTCTCACCCCACCCTCTGTGCCATGAGCTGAGCTGGGGGGAGGGTGACTTTCCTCCTACACTGTTTTCATCTCTCCCAGCTCTTCCTCGTCGGCCTCTTCCACAAATGCTTCTGAATTCTCCTCCGGGAAGCGGATACACTCACGTGCCGGGGGAGGGGGCTGGAGCTGCTGTCTGAGCCCCTGCCCCTCTTCAGAGCAGACCCCTTCTTGCTCCCCACAGGGCACGCTTTTGCCTTTGATAAGGGAAAGGCGCGAGGGCCTCAAGACACACAGGCCAGCTTCGGAAGTCGGGGTCATTCATAGCAACCGCAGAGGGCACTGGCCAAGCGCCAGGCGCCCGCCAGAGCGCGCCCCGAGTCTCGTTAGCGCCAGAGGGGCGGCTGGACTCTCCCCAGGGAAGCGGCTGCCTTGATTGATGCCAGGTGGGTAGAAACAGGCAGGGCTCAGGGCTTCCCGTCTCATTTCAGTCAGGGGTTACGCTCCACATGAAAGCAGCGGCTCCGGAGCCAGAGGGAAAGGCAGATACAGCAGGGGAGGGGGATTAGGGATTAGGCAGAAAAACGAGGGAGATAATGGAGTGGGTGGGGGTCGGGGAAGAGAAAGAGAAGCTCAGGGAGTGGGTGGGAAGAAGGTAATTGTTTATTATTGTTGTTATTCATTTGTATTATGGTAGCTTCTAGGAGAACCTGGACCAGCCCCCCCGTTGTGCTGGCTACTGTATCGACACCCTCTTAGCTCTCATCCTGTGCTCTGGGTGCCCGTCACATAAATGAGTGTATCCAAAGGCACACAGGACCGTGTAATACGCAGCTCATCCCCTTCCTAAAAGCCTGTGGGGAAGAGGTGGGCTTTGCAGCACGCCCAGTAGCATAACAAATCCAGGCTCCACCGTTACCTGAAAATGGAACCTCACTGCCATAAGTACACTGCCAGGCGCAGACTCAGCCACCAACCCCTGCTAGCCGTGCTCCGGTAAATGACGCAGGCACTTTTGTGGGGACCTTTCCTGTATGTGTGCAATACATCTGAGCCAGGAGGGAAATAGGGGCAGGACACAAAGAGATGGTAGAGGAGGAATGTGACTTAGTCCTTAGCACTTGAATGAGGAAGAAGCTTTTAAGGCATGAGCTAAAAACCAATATAATTCAGTTTAAAAAGTGATGCTGAAAAGGATGTGAAATGCCTTCAGGGATTTGTTTAGACTCATTAGCTCCCTACAGAGCTAGGGTGAGTTCAGTATCAAATGGCACCATGGCCCTTTCCCAGCTAGAGTAGCTGTAAGGCTGAGCTTTCATTGTCCTGGGCTCCCTCCCACCCAGGTAAATCCACACCACAAAAGGAGAAATGCAACAAATAATTGCTCCTACAAAATCCAAATCCCGAGGCCCTCACTCAGTTTCTGTTCAGACCTTGCTTAGGCAAAACCCCTACTGATTTTAATCCCCATTAATAGTGTGGACGGTAAAAAACTAAAGGCCCAATTCTGCCACCTTGTCTCATGCTGAGTGGCTCAGTTCACAGGCACCAGTCCTGGAGAAACTTCATAACACATTATCCACAGCAAAACCTTGCCAATGGATCTCTCCTCCTTGCAGACTACAGCACCTCAATGGGTTTCAGAGATAAACTTTATGGGCCCAGAGCCTTAGCTGGTGTAAATCAGCATAGTTCCATGGACAATAGCTGTAGATATCTGGCATCTTATTATTATTACAGAATAATACACTAGCATTACCTCACTGTATGTGCTATACGCACATTGCTGTGGTCATCAAAACACTCCAGGATTCCTCATCCTATTTCGCCAAGTGTATTGACTTTTATTTATATTTCATACTGATTTTGATGTTTCTGTGGACAGCCGGAGATGGGCCAAATCTAGAAGCCTTTATCCAAAATTCACTCCCACCAAAACTTTGGTGGTGTGGATAAAATGGAGGCCAGAACTGGGCTGTTGTCTTGATCTTATGATGTGCTGATGGCTCTGGAGATGACTAGGGGATCTGGAAGGTTCCCCTTCACATTGCGAGGGACAAACTCTTCCTATAGGACTGGATGTTTGTGATTACATAGTTTAATTATAAGAAGCTTCTCCAGGTCTGCAGAATCGCCCACCTCCAAGCCATCTACAAAGTTTATGCATTTATGCGGACAATTGAACAATAACTCAGAGGCAGAAGACCACAAGCTTAACAAGTCCCAAATGTTCCACAATGGATTTCCGTGGATACAGCAGACTCTGAATAAGGACATGGAGAAAGACCTACAGGAATGTGCTTAACCCCGTAGCAACCCTGGGCCTTGCTATGAAAGAGTCCTTTTTTGGGGGGTGGTCTTCAGAAGACAGAGAGCAGAGCAATCTGTTCAATATACCACAAGTCTGTCTGCTCTAAGAATCAATTCCAAGTGTCCAGTCAAGAAACAAATGTCACCTTTATCGTTTTAGGTCAAACACCAGGAGATAAGAACCTTCAGAACTGAAACTGGGCCAACATGAATGGGTTAAAAGTCCTTTCATTTGCTTTATGAAGTTTATTGAAAACTACATTGTTCATTTGCTGAAACTTCACAGCTGTTGAGTTTGCTCTCAGGCTAAACCACATCCAAGAAATGGCATGTAAAACTTGAGAGTTCAAGACTTGAAAGCTGAAACGCTGCTCTCCTTTTGCTATCTTCCTACCCACTGCAGTCATTCCTTCTCTGTCATGCCTACCTGTCCGTCTCCTGGCTTTTTTTCCTCTCATGGGCTTTCTCTCTTTATTTCTCATTTTTCTGGTTTCTAACGCTTTTCTTTTTGCAATAAAATAAACCCTCAGATCAGAAGTGGCTGAGGTGTGATAGAGGTAACAGGAAATTCATTGTCTGAGGAAGTAACTTCAAAAGTCCATGTTGTTGTTTTTATTATTATATTATTTGTATTATCACAGAGGTCAGAGCCCCTGTCATGGGTCAGGATCTCATTGTGTTAGGTGCGGTACAAACACAGAACAAGAAGACAATCCATGTTATGTCTCTGTTCTCAATATATTACCATGTGTCACCATGCTAATATTGTGTCATTGCCATCCAATGCTAAGTCATGCATTATTCAACCTGAGGACAAATACTTCAAAGCGTGTATTCATTTGATCCAAGAAACCCTATGAATTCATTTTGATTCATCCAGTAGATTTTCTCCCAGCAAATGAGGGAATTTTTGTTTGCAAAAACGTCTATGGGATAATGGAAGTGTTGTGATTATACATGCAACTAGATATTTGCAACTGTATTGCTTTCCCAAGTGTTTGCACCAGATTTGAAATTTCTTTGTGCATTTGGGAGTCATCCAATCGGAGCAGAATTAAAACTATGTGATTTTTGGTGATCAAGCACCTGACACAAATAGTGGATTATGAATAGTGCACATACCAAGCAGTAGTTGTGGTGAATAATAAAATAAGAATAAAAATAGTACATGAAACCCATTGGGTGAAATTATTCAGTCATAAAGCAGTCATGAAATCATTTTGAGTAACAAGCATGTTTGTAAACACCAAAGATTTTTTGAAGATAATTCACAAACAAGGAGCTAAAGTCATCTGAATAGTTTGCCCAGCTCTACAAGCAACCATACCATGTGATGTGGAAACGAACGACATGCAGCCAAACATTTGAAGAAGGGCAAAAGTGCATATACCCCACATTGCACTGTCCAGATCTGCCTATGCATGTTGTAATTAGGTGATTCCATGTGCAAACATGTAGGGAGGCAGAGAGTAAACTCGATAAACATCTGCAAATGATACATCAAAGAGCTGTGCTGTGTGAAATGGTGCAATGCCCAGTGCCATTATGCAATTACCACATGCAGCCATATGGATTAGGATTGTGTGGAACCATATGGTAATCTACCACTACCAGGGGCTCTCGTAAAAACACAGAGTAACCCAAGGAAAGGTTACTGCCAGAATACGTGAGAGGAAAGATACCTATGAAAGAAGGACAAGCCACACTGCATGACTGTGGGAAATATACCCTGGAAGTCCTACTGTGTGCTAAATTCCTGACTCTCTGTGCATGTGTGCTAAGGGAGAGCACTCTAACGCTAGCAGACAAAAACATTTATGCAGCAGTTAATTACCAAGCCAGCACTGACTTAGCACTCTAATTCCTGTCAGCCACTGAGCCAGCCAAAAGAGGAGTTTTTATAAGATACTGAATGTATGAACACAGCCCCGAAGCCATCACATAGCTGAGGTGTTTTTTTTTTTTAGGCAGGGCAACCTCCTGATTCTTGTTGACATCTTAAATAACTTTTGCTGCACAGGATGGAGGGAGCCCGTTCCAGGCACTAAAGCCGGAAGGAGCAATAAACTCTGTGCCTAGGCAGCCTAAGGCAGGTATAGAACTCCAGCCTGGGTTCAAGAAAATACCCTGTGTTGGTAAGGGATGGGCTAGGTAAGATGGTACAGTAGTTGGAGCACTAGCCTGGGACTTTGGAGACCAAGGCTCAATTTCCTGTTACATCACAGACTTCCCGTGTGACTGACTGACTGACTCTGTGCCTCACTCCCCTGTACATGGAATGAGTATAATAACATTTCCCTACCTCCGAGGGGTGCTGAGAGGATAAATATGCCACAAGATCATGAGGAGCTCAGGTACAATGGGGCCCATAGAAGTATAGAGACAGAATTCCAGTTCAGATCCTTCTTCTAAGGAGCTGCCCTTATAAAGTGGCTATAGTGCCTCAGAGACAGAAAACCTGGATCTATCCACAGACTGGAATTACAAACTGCCCTCATGTTGCCATGCCAACGTGCCTCAACCCTGACAGGAAAGAGAGTTCCTTCTTCCCAATCCCTACCTCCCAGGGCTCTGGGGAGGATTGTGAGGCATTCAGATACGACAGTGACGGGTCCAGATAGATAGTGAGTCCCCAGGACACATTCAGTTCTTGGCCTCTCTACCAGTTGTAGTGTTCTTGGGATGTGCACAACCCTCCGACAGGATTTTTGGTTATAACGGACCTGACTGGGGCCCGGGCCAGTGACCTACAAGAGCCAGGCTCCTTGTCCCATTAGCCATCCCCTGAGTCATCTCGTCTCACTGACAGGCGAGGCTCCCTCATTTTGCGGTGATTTTGTGTTCTCTGAAGAGAGGGCTAGTAATGTTTTGAGCCAGGCATAGTGCAGACAAGCAATGTGAAAGCTTCCCCTACACAGCTTCACCCATCCCTCTCAATTCTGACCTGCCGCACCCGTGCTGATTCTGCCCTGGCCTTTTGGGGGTTGGGGAGTGGGGGAGACTGTTGCTAGCCAGGCCACACTGTGGGGTGATTTTGTGATATGGCCCAGTCCACTAAGACCAGCTAAACCCAGTCAGGCACATTTGGACAGAACTGTCCAGAGATGAAAGCTGCCTGCCCCGTATCATTTAATCCCTGAGATACTGTCTGTTTGGGGTAGTAAGAAAAAAACTAAGTATCCAAGCACTTTAAGAGCATGGTTTGCCCTCTCAGGGGTTTTTGTTGTCTTTATCTGGTAGCGCCGTGCTGTAGAAACTGAAGTGCAAATCCAAAACAGACCTCAGCATGTGAGATCTGCATTCACTTGCCTTCCCTTCCCCTTGCGGGTTGTTTCATAAGAAGGTAAAAGTCCTCAGGAGAGAGAGAAGTTATTCCACCCTGTAATAAAACCCCTGCCAGCTCACCTCTGAGAACCTGAATCTCACAACTACAGGGCCACCATCACTGTGCATAAGGGGCCAGTAAAGCAAAGAGTTTTTGGGTCAGACCTGAAAATCAGATACTAGGCAGACATGACAAAACTCTCTGGCTTCCCTAGCAGCGTGTGAAGCCGGCTGCAGTTAGCTATTGTCAGTTGTGAGTGTGTTCCTGTAGATATCAACGTGCCCAGCATCTGGGATGTAATCTAGGAAAACCAGACTCAGTGGGACACTGCATAGCACACTCTGGAAAGCCTGAGTAACAAATACCTCAACAACTGCAGAACACACATACCGAGCCCCTTCCAGCAGTGGCCAATTCTGCATCTGGGGGATTGGTCTATGGCCTTCCTGAAATGAGTTTGCAACCCAGTCCAATTCCTGGTGTAGAACCAGCGGGTGCCTTCTTTGGCAGTATCACCATCTAGGCTAAGGATTGGATGCGCTACCCTCTTGTCATCGAGGGTGGCAGGTAGGAAAGCTTGCACGGCTACTTGTGCCTGGGCCACATCTGGATTGCCACACATTTGTTGGCACTAAATTTCCCTTTCAGAAACTATCCAAAACAGAACCCCCACGGCCCCGAAGGTGGGCACCTTGCAGGCCAGGTGATCTGAAGCAACCAGCCACAACCTGCAGTCCAGGGTATCCTGGGATCACAGCCTTACTGATATCATTCCCGGACATTGCTGCCCAGGGCTGATCAGCACAAGCCTCCATGCTGATTGGGGGCACATGGTTTGAACGAGGAAGCAGCTTCTGGGCATCGGCCAATCCCTATAGCTACTCCTGACATCACAGATATGGACATCTGAGTCCAGCTGAGGATATTCTCCCTCAGCGCTTCCCCAGTCTCACTAAGGGCATAGTTACACTTACAAGATTATAGCGCTATTGGTTATAGCGGTCCCCTTATACAGTAATATGTATAGCGCTATTGTATGTCCACACTCAGACGTGCCAGTGGTATAGCATGGCCACATTTGGGGCACTTAATGCGGCATTAAGAGCAGCGCATTAGGGCAGGTATCCCAGTATTCAGCTGGGTGCAACGTGCTTTTTAAACGAGGGGGGCGAGGGGGGACGCGTTGTGTGTATGTGGAGGGAGAGAGACAGTGGTTTTTCCGTTCTTCTGAAAGCCTGTCAGCGAGCCTCCGTTCACAGAAGGCTTTGTTTTCACACAGGCTCCCTCCTTAAACATCTGCATTGCTTATCTGCCGAGTTAAGAGAGAAACTCTAAAGAGGTACTTCCACATTCCTCCAGCCAAGTTCAAAACAAAGGGAAGAGACGTCAATTGCCTTAAATGGCTCCAGGCATCTCGAGAGATCACTTGTAGCGCAGTGGGTGTCCACATTCTTGCTGTAGCGCTACAGTAGCTGCGCTACAGCCCTTATTCCCCATGCGGAGGTGGATTACCAGGAGCGCTATAACTCTGCGGTTATAGCGCTCTACGTGCCTTGCCAGTGTGGACGGGGAGGAGGTTATAGCGCTCGTGGGGGCTTTATAGCGCTATAAAGTGCCAGTGTAACCAAGCCCTAACTCCCCAGGGAACGTGCTATTCTCTGTAGCCTGCTGCTGCTTCAGCCACCTCCCTGCAGTAGCTTCGGGGCAAGAAACAACAAAGGCCTATTGCAAAGATCCTCTCTTAATGGTGCATGTGATGATGGAAAGGGATGGCGATTGCCAGACAATAATAGGGAAAGGGATATGAAACTCCTCCAGTCAGACTCTGGCGGATGTGGTGCCTCCCCCGTCTCTCTGTTACAGTTTGGGGCTCTTACTCCTGAACAAAGTCAGCCTGTCTGAACTGGGTGTATTTGCACAGAGTGTCACGAACCTGCAGCTGTGCTCACAATATCTCCACTCTCCTGCCTTGGTGAACAAGCTCTCTGGAATTGGTGGTAAAGACGGTGAGGTTTCTACTGTGCTTTGGGTTTTGGCGCCTTTTCTCCATCGCCTCCTCCTGCCATAATGAAAAGGGTTCAGCAGCGGATGGAAAAAATCCCTGGTTCTGGGGCAGTGTCTTTCCATTTGATTTTCAGAGTCTTGGGGTGGTTGGCTGGGCTCTCAGGTGAGAAGGGGAACACCAACAAATGTGTGGCACAGATCAGTAGCTTGTGACCCCCTTGGTGTGTTTGCCAGGTCCCTGCAGGGATCAGATTCTGTAACTGGGGGTTGCATCCCATAGACCCTCGTGGTGGGGTGAGGTCAGGATGGAAAGTGTCTTTTCCCTACGCAATGGAAGTGATGCGTCACATACTTGTTATATCCAGAAACAATAACTCCGCTCCTCTCTGAAAAATATGGGGCTGAGCTGCAGACTGCTGGAGATGCCAAAACAGGGTGAAAAAGTAGTAAGAACTCATCAAGGGGTCTGTCTGTATAACTCTTTAATCTATCTATTTGGTATTAGCAACTCCTGTTAGGGCTGCATCTGAGCTAAAACGATTGGGTTTGCGTTCTGGAGGTGGTATTATTACCAACCTCCGCATTAAAGAAATCATGGGCTGGGCTCAAAAATCACGAGAGTGGATTAAAAAGCATAAGATTTTTGAACAGAATAATTTGTGGGTTCCTTTTACCTATCTTCTGGGGTCATAGTCTTTAGAATCCATGTTTTCAAGTGTTTCTCTACAACCATCAGAGCTAAAAGTTTTTTCTAAATGAATGTTGATGTTCACCTAATCCCAAATTAGATGTTCACCTAATCCCATGACTCCAGTGCCTGGGGCTTTCACAAAAGCCCCACAAACTGGGAGAGATGGCAATGCTATGGCTCATTCTGATCATGTGCGTGAGTGAATTGCAGAGGCTAAGGCCACCTCCTGAAATTCTTTCTCCGGCACCCGTGAGCCTCTGCTCTTGGTGGGAAGTCCTAGTTGATAGTTGTGAAGGGAAAAGTAGGTAGGGCCAGTCCCTTGAAAACTTTAGACTATGAAGGCAGAGCGGTGAACGGGGCTGTACTTTCACTGGAGAGCTAGTGCAGAGAATAAAGCTCTCCCTAAGACTTTTGAGGGTACACCTGTTAGACCAACTTTCAGAAAAATGAAGAGACAACGCCTCTGATACTATATCCCACTCGGTTATTACTGATTTGGGGACCAAAGTGTCTTAGGTACTTACCCAATCCCATTACTACAGTATCTGTGCTCCACTCAGTCTCTGATATATCTATCCTCACAGTGCCCCTGTGAGGCAGGGCCGTGCTATTATTCCCATTTTACAAACAAGGAACTGAGATAGAGAGAGTCTTCCCCAGGATCAAACACAAAGCCTGGGGCAGAAGAGGAACTTACAGGTATTCCAAGTCCCAGGCCAGCACCCTACCTCTCAACTTAAACCTACTGCTAGCAATAGATGACGACTTCCACTGTGATAAACCTTGTCTTGGGTAAAATGCTCATTGAATGTGCATTGATAGGTGACGGACGCCTTAGAAATACTTCGATAGACAAATATTAAAATCCTGATTTCTTGTGACAGCTGAACAATGTTTTGTAAGAAATTATGTAAAAGGAGCAGCTTTGGAGGTGTGTGTGTATCTTCCTTCCATACACTCACCATACTGAATGGTAGTGCAGTTAAAAGAAGTCAGGGAGCACCCTCTGGTGGGCACATGGCTAGTTACTGAACCATGTGACACGGGTTGTGTATCTCTTGACAAAAGGACACAGTGATAGTCATTTAAACTGACTGAATTCTAGTGAGATAATTATATCCGTTATTAGTGAGGAGACTCTACCAAAAATATGTCAATTTGCCAGTATGATGTTAGCCTTGGGAAAACTAATTGCCATTGCAGTAATTTATGTCTTTTGGAACAACAGTGGGAATAAGATTAGCAGCTGTGTTAGTCTGTATCTGTAAATAAGACAATGAAGACTTGTGGCACCTTAGAGACGAACCAGTTTATTTCAGCATAAGCTTATGCTGAAATAAACTGGTTGGTCTCTAATGTGCTACAAGTCTTTATCGTCTTATTAACAATGGGAATGTTCTGGATATACTAAAAATGTACTGAAGACCAGTGGTGTGCAGAGACAAACAACTTGTCTCCAACGTTAGCTGGCTAGAAAGGGAGCAGGCTGACTGTCCCAGAAGCAGAGGACACCTCTGCCAATAGCACAGCACAGCACTCTCTCCCATGACACCACCAGGACACATGTTGAGTTCTTACTAAGCAAGAGTGCCTCGGCAGAATCACTATCACTGGGCATCCCTTGGAGGTGCCATGCCCAAGATGCCAGTAGAACCAACTCTGCTTAATTGCTGGGGTGTGATGGGCTCACAGCCCAAGCCATACAGATGCAGGCCATGCGAGAAATAGACCAAAGAGCGCTCGTCCTGTCTCATCTCTCTCTCTTCATATATATACCATGGTGGGTGGGCGCTTTAGAAATGCAGGGCCAGGACAGACCAGTGGTTTTCAGCCTTTTCCACCCAGGACCTCGTTACCTCAAAAACGATTTTGCAGGACACCTCCCTTCCCTAATTACCCAGAAAACCAGGCTGACCCTGGAGGAGGCTATGCTGCGGCAGGGTTGAGAGCTCATGGACACACAGACCCATCTGGTGGGAATGACTCTTCCCAGTGGCATTGAAGCCTTAGCCCAAGGTGCCTTCAGTGGGCATGATCCTGCACTTGCCACAAGACCCGCCTCTGCCTGGCTCCTACCAACACTCTCTAGAAAACAGCTGAAGGTCAAATGTGTGGCTCTAGGACCGCCAGCCTCTGGCCTGGGGCCACGTGAGGGAGGCGCCTGCGCAGAGAGCATAGTGGTGGCAGGCCTAGTAAGGGCAGCGGCTTCAGGTGCTGTCACTGAGCATGCGCTATTCGCGGGCGTGCATGCTCAGTAGTGGCCGAGCCTGGCCACGTGGGTTCCCTGGCTAGCCCTTTAAACCGGCTGCGCGGCGCCGCGCTCAAGGAGACTCGGGACGGAGGCGGCGGCAGGATGCCGAGGGGGAGCAGGAGCGTGGCGGCCCGGCCGGCTGCAGCCAGGTGGGGTGGGGGTGGGGCGTTGGGGTGACCCTATGGCGGGTGAAGGGTCCCGAGCCGAGCTCCAGGGGCTGCCCGGGACACTGACAGTCCCGGCCCTCCTCAAGGGCGTGTGGGCTCCGGCCCGACCCCTGCTCCCGGGGCTCCCGGCTCCTTTGGGATCTCCCCCTACCCCCGCGGGAGGTGCGGGCGCTGGCCCTGCGGGAGGCCCCAGGCTGGGGCTGGCTCCGGCTCCGGCTCCTAACACGCGTCTCTCCACAGTGAGGGTCATGTGCACTAATCCCTGCCCCTTAACGGGCTAGCGGGGCCATTGTTTCCAGCCTGGGCTGTCCCTTGCCCTGGGGATCACCCCAAGGAGGGCTTCACCTGGAGCGCCTCCTCCAGTCAGCTGTGCGGGGTGGGAGCTCTGTGGGTCACCTTTGGTCTGTCTGTGCACATGCTCCTTCCTACTCCTGTGACCGGAAAAACAAGCCTCGCCCTCTGGGATCCTCCTTCTGCTCCGCAACTAGTTACTGACCAGTTGCGAAAGTACAACGCCAGCTGTATTCCTACTAGCGTCCTTGGCTGGCTGAACGGGGTTGGCATCTCAAGGTGACTTTAACCATGGTGTTGTCATCTTGACGTATTAGACGGGAAGTGGGTGTATGTTTAGAAAGTGGAGTGAATTCCTGAGACTCTGCACACAGAAGTATGGGAGGAAGTAAATAAGATCCACGTCTGGGGTGGCAGTGCCAGATTTGTAACCACAAAGCGAATGAGCTGACTTCTGTGAAAACTGAGCAGCTGCCTGGGGTCCTTTTTCTTTCACCTGCTGCTAACTTGGATGTAAATCAATCTCTGAAAAGTACCACACAGTGTGTTCACCCTCTTACCCACCCTTGGAATATACCTAGGTGGGACACCAAGCAGGCCAGCTGCTGGGGTATGTGATTCCTATGGTAGTTATGTCTAGTGTATGCTCCTTCCTTTACAGATTTCACTAATCTCTTTCTTTCTCCTCTCCTTGTTCATTTCCCTTGTACTCAGCAGTGCAGCACCATCTCATGCTCACCCACCAGCTCATCCTCCGCCTTCAGCTGTTGCCGCCCCAGGTCAGCCCCAGCAGCCTGGTCTGATGGCCCAGATGGCCACCACTGCTGCAGGGGTTGCTGTTGGCTCTGCGGTGGGCCATGTGGTTGGCAGTGCTCTTACTGGGGCATTCAGTGGAGGTAGCAGCGCTGAGCCAGCAAAACCAGCCAGTGCTAGCCAGGTAATGGGGCTCTGTGGTTTCACCAAGAAACTTTTCTTCAGAGGTTCATGGAGTCCAGGAAGCAGGGCTGGTTATCTGGTCTCCTAGAGGGCCTTCATACACTTCAGGATGACAAAAACAATATCCACTTGAAGTCCTGCTATTACTAAGGAGCTGCTGAGGTGCCTTGTGTGTTAGGGGCGTGTTTGTGCCTAGAACTAGTTTGGTCAGGCTAAACCTGTGATTTAAGTGGGGTTAGGAGAACAGACTTTGATGCTAGTCTTTAGAGGAAACACCCATGTGTATATTATCTCTGGATTTGGAACACTGATTTATTGAACTTTGCTGGTCAGTTTGGCTTTAAACTTAATAAGATACATTTATTACACAGTAAAAACTCATTTTTATCTATTAAATGTCAGTGGGTATAGGTATTTAGCTGAACTTAATTTCCAAAAGCCTGCCTTGTCTTTAGGTGTTAGGTTAAAATAAATCAGTTGACATTAACCTGCCTGTGTCTCAGCTAACTGGAGAAGCTGACACTGGTCCTGCCTGGGGCGCAAAACACATCCCCCCCCATTCCCTCCCCGTGCTTTTCTGTGTTTTATTGAAAACCTTCCCCCGTTACCTGAACTGACATCGCAAATTCACAAAGTGCCAGACATGTTCTTTGGTTTCCAGATTAACCTTCTAGCCAGTTGGGGCAGAGCACACCAGCCTTGGACCTTGCTGCTTAAAAGGAAGGGCAATGAGATGACTTTTCTGGGCCCCCATTTGTTTGAACTGGTCCTGAGTCTAAACCTGGGACTGGAAGGCAGGAACTCGCTAGTTCTAATCCTGCCCCTGGTAATGGTTACATCAGCTCTGAGACCTGGCAAATTTGTAGTGACATTGGGCTGCTTGTGGTATTACACTTACTTGCCTCTTTCTGGTTACTGGCTTATAGTATTGTTGCAAAATATGTAGTCGTGGCCAGATGCTTATTAGACAGAAGGGGAAAAAGAGAGACAAGGTAGGGAAGGAAAAGCGTATCAAGTGCTGCTGCCGTGGCCAGGTCTAATATCTCCGATGTCATCTGGGTCCCACTCTCTGGCCCAGTCTGGTCAGGACATCTCTCAGGATGACAAGGCCTGGAGTCTCAGGAGATGGTAGGGGTGGCAGCCCTGATGGTGAAGCTTGTTCCAGTAGCCAATTTTTCCTCCCTGAAGTATCATCTTTGATGACCCCAAAAGGAAGTGATGGGTGGAATAGCCCATCTCCAAGTTATTCTGTCAACCAGTTAGGCCTAGTATCTGACACCAGTTTCAGTGCATTTTTCTTGTTACTGGGCTTGATCTTAACACAGTCTTTGAATTATAGTTGTAGGCCTTTTTCCTTTGGGCAGTTCAGTCTGTCCTCTGCAATTTTTCCAATCAATATTTGTTGTGAGAAGTGACAAGTGAGTGAAACTTTATCATGTCACAGTTGAGCTCAAATTAGGGCAAATTTGTAGGCCGAATTATCACACCCTATATACATCCGAACAACTTGAGAGGCATGAAGGAAGCTTATGGCTCTGAATGGGGCAAAATCCTATTCTAACCTTTCAGCTGGAATGCTGCTTTTGCTAATGTGAGAATATTGATGTCTAGGGAACGTTTTTATTTCTCAGTTATGGGCCTGTCGATTTGATTATGCACTGAGAATTTAGGACTGTAATTGTTTTGAAAACCATGCAAGATGATAGGATGTGAACTCAGTTTATTCACACATTTGCCCTGACTGGCAGGTAAACAGGAAAATCTAGACAGGATAGATCATTATATTCGTCTCTTTCTGTCCCAGAGTTTGTCTCCCTAAACTGGGATGTTTTCTTCTTTGGGTGTCTGTAGGAGCCGAGGCAGCCTGCGTCTCAGCAGCCGCAGTATGGACCTTGCCACTATGAGATGAAGCAGTTCTTGGAATGTGCTACCAATCAGAGTGACTTGACCTTGTGTGAAGGTTTCAATGAGGCACTGAAACAGTGCAAATATAATAATGGTGAGTTTTTTTGCTTGGTTTTGCTGCAGGATGCAGAGATGGGCAGCTACCAAGTCCTGGACTGACTAGCTAATCTTTGAAAGAGTAGCATGGCTTAGTGCGGTAGGGCTCTGAGCTTTTGAACAGCAGCTTGTTAATAGTTCCTCCTAAAGAAAGCAAATCCCCTAAATGTGGAAGAGGTTGCTGTCTTCCTCTTTGAAGTGATTCCAAAGTCTCACATCTCTGCCATTTCAGTAGTGTAGTCCTGTTCAGGAACCATGGAAAGGGGAAGAGGGACGCCTTTTGGTCCATGTCTTAGCAGAATGAAAATGATGGTCTAAATAGTGGACTTGGAGATCCCCTTTTAGGGGTTGGATGCTCTATTGCCATGTTCCTTGGGGGAGCCTGCTGCTTTCCCAGAGCACTGCCAGCCAGTTCCCTTGTTTCTTGCCCATTTGCCGGGGGAGACGGGTTCCCTTCTCCTGGAGCAGTGTACTAAATAAATGAAGTGATGAGCAGACAACCCCCTCGTGTGCTTGGTTGAACTGGCACCCCTATGTGCATGTTCTGGCTAATCATGGGGAGTTTGCCTGTCTCAGGCATTTGGTGTATTAGGGACTCTCTTGTCTAATGTTGAACTTGAGCTTCTCCAATGTCCTATTGTAGGTGTCGCCTCCCTCTTGTGAAGAAATTCAGCGCTGACACAGGGAAACGAGAGCCTGGCGTACAGACAAGAACGGAAGAGACTAGTGACCAAAGTAACCAGTTGAAGGGAACGATAATCCGCCGAGAGGAAAGAAACACTTAAAGTAACACACTTCTAGAATTGCCAGGAAAGAATGGTGGTTGGAATTTGATAGGGCTTTTAGAATCCAGATCTTGTTTGATTTGCTACAGTGAAATATGTAATAAAAGGAGATAGTTTATTTTAATCTATGAATAGTTTGTGTGTTGTGTTTCTTACTGTAGATTAAACTGCAGGATGTCATTCTAATCTCTGAATGTGTTTTCTCCTCCTCCCTAAACAAGGAGAGCAGAATAATTTAAAATCCATGTAGCTGGATGACTCAGCAAAACCAAACAAGGCCAGGCCTGGATTTCCTCTCCCAGGACATGTGTATACAGCCACTGCTGTACTATTTTTGTCTGCTCAGAAAGTCAAAGCAGAGCTAATCTCGAAGAGCACTGCCCTGCAAGTGCTTCATTGACTAGGACTCTTGTAAATCTCAATATCCTCTCAGCTCATGGACATGACAGGGACAGAGGTGTGGAAAGAAAAATGTCACCTGGTCAACTGCATGACTAAGAACACAGCTGGCTGATCTTATTTGGGGTCTTAACCTGATGCTAATGACCTTCCTCATATTACTTAACCATTAAGTTCAACTGGTGCCACGTGCAGCTTTAACATTGCACTAGGAGCTGCAAGGCCTCATCTAACAAAATCACGTACAACTAGTCAGTAATGAAATGCATTTGACACTCCACGCAGACCTGGCTCTGCAAAAAGCCACCACTCTGCTTTATGGGCTTTGGAGCAACTTGAATTACCTTGGCACAATTGAAACCAACAGTCAGCAGGCTTCAGCTGGAAGGAATGTAGCTGCTGTGTGACCAGCAAAAGAATGCTTTGCATACTAATGTTGGGATTTTCTTTGCAGATGGATAAAACCTCTTAAAACTCTTGGTTTCTTTAGTTGTCATTATTCTCTAGCTGCTGCTGAGCACTAAACACTATTTATTGTCTGAATCTCATTCCTTGTATGGATTTGTAAGGGAGGTGGTGACTGGAAACATTCTTTGCTGGTGCAGTTCTGTTACTCTGTGCTGTTTTACTAAACAGCAAAGTTGTATTTCTCTTCTAAAAATAACAAAATAGTGGATATACCCCATCTTGCAATATAGGCCTCCCCCCCTTAAAACTTCATGACCTTAACTTTCAGCAGTGGCTAGTGTCTCCTGAATTGTGTGGCTTGCAGTCAGACTGCCATGTGCTGTGTCCTGGGAGAGACTACCAAGGAAAATCTAGGTTCAAAGGGCACTCTAAAGTCTTGCTGCTCTGTGAATAAAGAGTGAGATTCTGATCTTGGGAACACCAATATAAATCTGGAATAACAGAGTCAGAGCTACTCCAAACATATGGTGAAAATGAGATCAAAATTGGACCAGGATTTGCACATGTGCTAAAGAATCAGTAAAAGAAATCAGGTCCCTACTGAACAAAAGTGCATTTCCCACAATCCTTTAACCCCCTGTTTCTATTCTATGTATTTAGTATTTTATGAATTGCATTCTAGTCGAGTTCATAAAAATATTCCTCCAGGAGCTACTTTCTCTAATCAGCCAAAAAATCTGACTGTACACTGAGAACCTGTTTCTGAAAGCACAGTTCCGATGTCTCCTGCCCCAATCAGGAAGGCCACTCAGAGCAGTTACTGTGAAAGAGGCAGCAGGGGATTCCTAGCTGTCTGTCTTGCAAGGATTCCTTATCAGACTGGCTCAGTTTCCAAGACTATAGTTTTCTCTTGGATGACCAGCCCTACACACTCAACCTGCAATTGAAAGTCAAGCTGAGTCTTTTCTGGATTAGGCATGATCAGTCATAAAGAGCCTCCCACTGGAATGTAAATAATGCTTTGATGAAGCAGACAGAATACAATCCACTTTGCTCTCCCAGGCCCAGTGTGGTGGTAACCAGAATAAAGTAATACATATTTCCCTCTCACTAATGTCAATAGATGATTACTTTTTTAGTATACATGTGCTAGTTGCCCTTAGGCTGGGGAGGGGAGTTTACAGTACAGGAGAAAGGGCTTGAGACACAGCACAAAGTCCCCCTATTTCTACTAGGGGCGGTAAGGAGGTGTTACCATTGTACTCTTCATTTGGAACTAACTGTGGCTTGTGTGAGGTTGTGACTATAGATGTGGCACCTTCTCGCAAAAGAGACCTGGTCCCTGTGTGTCGGAGTTGCTAATACAATAAGTAAGTCTGTTACCCCGCCAGTTCTGAACTCTGTTTCAGAAGATGGTATGAACCTAGCTAGCCTTCCATTTACAAAGGTTCCAGAGGGGTCTCTGCTTATGGCTCAGTTTGGCTGTGATGAGGATGCAGTGTGCTGCCTATAAAGCAGTAGTCTCTTGCATCCTGCCCTACAGTTCGACTCCACCTGGCTGTCTTACTTTGACCCTGTGTAGGGTTTCTGGAAGATGCTTCCAAACAGCTGGAGGCCTTGTTCCGGCAAGGGATGATACCCTAGCTAGGTGGGCCTGCTGGGGAGAGCAGAGCCTTTCTTACTCTGCTGTATGCTTCTGGATTTTGCTGGGAAGCCCAGGAGTGGTTCCTTAAGTGGGCGAAACTTTCTCTGCATAGAACTCCTCCTCATGTTGTCCTTCAGCTGAGGGTCTGCTGATAACTTCTGCAGCCGTTCTGTAAAGCAAACCCAGAAACCAGCTGTTAGTTTTTTGCTAGGCTCCTCACTGCTAAACCAGGGATTCTACCAGCTTAACTGATTCCTTCCTTTTTTTTTATGACAATAGAAAGAGTGATGGAGTCTAGTGGCCTGAGCTCAGGATTAGAAGACAGACACTCCTGTGCTTTCTAATCCCTGCTCTGACTATCTGTCCCTCTTTATCCAAATGTAAAACACTTCATCCCTCTGCCTCTATTGGCCCATGCATGAAATGGGGTTGGTAACTTACCCACCAGCCCTGGATATAAGGAGGATTAGTAAGACAATGTTTGCAGAACACTGAAGATGGAAAGCTGCGTGCATAGTAAGGCTGGGAAATACTTCCGGACTTAAGCTAAATGTACACATATTGGCTTTTTGTTAGTTTTGTTCCTTTTTTCACCCATGTTCCTTGGATCTTTTGTTCCTTTAGCCAGAGGAAGAATCATTTTTGGCCAAGTCAGTTCTGGGAAAAGTCACAAACAAACCTCAGGCCAAATTCTGTAGAAGGGGCTATGAAAGGCAGGGGCTAGTGATGATGCAGGGGTAGGGATTTGACTGACTATGTCGGATGTTACACATCTATATCATTGGTCTCCCTATGGGGATTTGTTGCACTGGGAGCCCAGCTCTCACCTGCCAGCTCAGGGTGGCGTTTTCCCAAGTTCTCCAGTAGGGATTCGTAGTAGGTTGATTCTGAGCCTTCTCCTCCTGCCAACAGAATTAGAAGAACCAGGCTACGTCGGTTCATATCCTGGAAAAAATTACTGGGCCCTAAGACCTGCTTTAGCTTGTGTAGTTTTGCTAAGTCACTTCAAGAAGAAATAATTGTTTCACCCTAGCATGCCTCATGGTGTCAGGAGTTCGTCATGAGACAATTGCCGCATGGTTTCTATCTATCCACCTACCTACACTATTTTGCAGTGTCCATTTGTAATGGACACTGAATATTTCCTTTGTTTGCTTGTACCTTTGCTCTCTTGTGTGCTTCTCATTCATTTCTACATAGCAGGATGGATATCCCACTAACTTTGTTCATGTACCTTGGTGTAGAACAAACAAAATCCCAGAGCAGGAAGGAGTGGGGATCCTTTCCCAGAATGGGGTACGTAGCCCTGGAGGGAGCAGGGCAGCATTCTCAGCCTGCAGAGGGACTTGGCAAGTAACTTACGAATGACTCTGATGAGGATGTAGCGCCGCCTCTCTTGCAGGTATTTACTGGCCAGCTCAGATGCAGGACTTTCCACTTCGCTCAGATTCATCAGGGTCCCTGACTCATCAAGAAGATCAATGCAATCTGGAGAGAGAGCTTGGGTTGAGAAGTTCCTATGTACCCACAGCTCTACAAGTCATACAGAGTTAGGGTTGGCTTATCTACACAGACTCACCCAGGAAAGTGACTTAAACCAAATTAAGACCACTTTAATTCTGAATAAGAGTGTCCACAGGTATCTAATGTAGTTTAACAAATCCAGTTTAAATTCACATCTTTAGTTCATTCGGATTAACTTTCCTGAGTGTCCCATGCAGCCCTCAGCTGTATCTGCACTGTCCATGACAGGTGTGGAGCTACTCCCATTTGGCACAGCCAGTGAGAGGCTCCACCCTGACCAGTGACCTGCTTACAGAGACATGTAATTCACTTGCCTCCTCCGGTACACAGTGGTTATGCCCCCACCTTTTGTAACATCATTATTTTTAGGTCACTAAAACACCCAGCAAACCACTGCAGTCCGTCTAGTTTGTCTATTGATTAGTAAATGACTTTGGGATCCCCTGGGGCTCTATACATGTATTTTCCAGTGTATTATCTTTAGTATGTTACACTGACCACAAACTTTATGACCCTTTATGAGAAGGGCAGAGAGAAATACATCATCTGCCTGACCCCCATCCTTTTTGCGATTCAGTCTGACCCCTTAATCCTAGTTTGACCCATTTTTCACCTTTCCACCAGCTCCCTCCTCATGTCTGATTCTCTAAGAGCATCCGAGTCTGTCCCCCAGAGGGGAATGGAGACACAGTTACCTTCCGGCCTGCACTGGCATTTCTTCTTCAGGTGTGCGGTGAAGCTCAGGACCCGGCAGTGCACGTTCACAATCTCTTGGCAGTCGGCTGTGAAGCAGGGAAGGGAATTAGCACAGGAAGAGACAGATTTTCCCCAAGTTCAGGGGCTGCATGACCCAATGAGCTGCAGCAGGTGGTTCAAGTGCCATAAAGAGACAGAGGTGATCTGCTCGTGTCAGCGAATGTGGCAGACAGAAAAGGGAGGGTAAGTTTTACTGCAGAAGGGGCAGTGTCATAGCCAGACCTGAGGGACTGCAGGCCTGTGCGTCTCCTTCCCTGGTCCTTAGGACCACACTCAAACCGGACCAGGAGGCAGCCAGAGTATTCTGGTGGTTTAGGAATAAGTCTCACTGCTTCGTAAGATGCCTGTGGGTTCAGTTTGGTTTTTTAAACTTGGTCTCCTAAAATAGAAGAAATAGGGAACCTAGGGTGTGATCGGGCCCTTCGCTTTCCCCTCTGCAAACCTGCAAATGTCACATGTGACTTGAGTGTGGGAGTCTCAGCTCAGTTGCCAGTGGATATTTGCCTATAAAACTTACTAATTGAGTGAGATTGGAGAGGCCTGGCACATGAACAGCAAGGGGTAGTGCAGGTCGGTATGGAGGCGCAGTAACAGACCTGGGGCAGGGGGCCAGTGGTAGGCTAGCAGGGGGAGCTGCAGGTCAGGACGGCAGTGCTTTAGAAGAGATGTTTGAGGGGTGAGAGATTGAATAGCAGAGTTTGTAGGTCTCGACTGAGGGCCATTAACTGAGTTTGGGTAAGGCCTGCATGGGGCCTGCTCAAGCTATTTCTGGGCCTCGCCTGAGCTGTCAATCCTTCATTTTAAGAGTGCTCAAAAGGTTACACTCTATAAAGCAAATCAACAAACTGTCATGTTCTCAGGGGAGCCATTTCTGCGGCTAACCAGCCCTTCGGTCAGTGGACTACCTTCACTCTGCTGCTGGTGCCCAGGCCGTGGGCACTGGGTCACTGCAAGGCCACTTGGAGCAAGAGAGCTGGGTAATGGTCTGCAGTGGTACAAGCTGCCCCCAGCCCTTGTTTTGCCAGGGGTCCAAATCTGTCAGAGTCGTCCCGCAGGCCGGTGAGAATCGGCAGGAAGGGAACAGGATTAAGGCGCTCAGTACGAATGAATATAAAAGGAATTGTCACTGATGCGGTCAGAGGCGACTCTGCAGACACACAGGGAATGGAGATGCCATTTCTACACAGTCACGTTGCTGAGAATGCAGGCACTGCACTTCAGAGAAGCACAGACCCCTCTATGGAGCAGGGACAGCTGGAAAACACGGGAACTTGGTTTTCATCTGGTGTCTTTTGTCAAATTGCTTCATTACGCTGTATGGCACCGAAACCACAGAACAGTAAAAGTCTGCGGTGACCATCCTCCCTTAGAAAGATGGAGTAAAGTTGCCTTTAATGGTCTGAAATATGTCTGGAAATAATACCAGATAACGCTCAGCTCTAATTTAATTTTTTTTATCCCTCAGTCTCAAAGCTCTTTACAAAGGAGGTGAAAGACCTGTTTTGTAGATGGGGAAACTGAGTCACAGAGCAGTCACACAGTGAGTCAGTTGTCTCCTGGCTCCCTGCACTATTCCCTAGCTACTAGACAACACATTCCCCCCAAATATACTTGCCCAGGCCACTGACTCAAGGCAAACGGATAGGACCGCGGAATGGTGGCAGGCAGAGGGACACAAAGAGCTGTCCGGCTTCATGATCAGAAAAACCAGCTGATTCGGAGAAGCTGGGTCCAGAGGGCAAAGTCTGAGCTTCCTCCACTTACCTCCATATCTCACTGTAATGAACATGGTGCTTCCACTCTGCTGGGCCCAAACCTCCTCAGCAGCCCCCTCCCTCCGGTCTGCTCTCCCTCTCCCCCAAGCCAGGGGACTTTGCTGACCGTGCTTCAATTGCCTTGTGTTTTGGGGCAGACTTACAGGCAGCCTTGGTGACAAAAGAGTGTTATTAGCTGGTATAATTAGCCTGGCGAGAGCCTGGGGGAGGGGAGAGCAGTTCCCTTGTTAATGCTCTTGGTTTCAACAACCAGATTTCCCAGCAACGGGGAAATAACTCCTGCAGATTTCAAAGCTTCTCAGCTAAGCTCTGACAGGGGCTAGGGGCAGGGGCTGTGCTGAAGCAGGCAGAAGGGTTTGGGAGGCTGCCCAGCCCATCAGGGCGTCAGATTGTTCCATCTTGATGCCACCATCTCATCATCACCGAATAACAATCCCAGGGGCCTCTGCTTTGGAGTCAGAGGATTCCCTGCCCATCTTGTTTGTATCCAGACTTTGTCAGGGCCTCAGCTGCGCTATGTTCTCCCTGCATGTCTTCCAGCTCGCCCCCGATCAGCTGAGCTGACCACCACGGAAAGCCATCAGCGCTGCAGAGCCAAGCTAATTGCAAAAGTGGCATCTCTGGTCTCGGCTGTCTGCTGCATCAGTGAACCCCCAGCACAGTCCTGACTCTCCAGTCTCGCTTGCTGGTGCTGAGCACTGGCAGAGGAATAGCGATTGCTGCATCTCCAGAGACAGGGCTGAGCGTCCGGCCTGGTAGCCAGGCCCAGCTTGGCCAGAGGGGCTGTGTGGTCCAGGAAACTGAGCGCTGAAGAGGGACACGGAACCTGTGGGTTCTCTTTAGGGTGACCAGATGTCCTGATTTTATAGGGACAGTCCCAATATTTGAGGCTTTTTCTTATATAGGCGCCTATTCCCTCCCCTCACCTCATCCCGATTTTTCACACTTCCTCTCTGGTCACCCTAGTTCTAGTCCCAGCTCTCCTGCTGGGTGACTTGGTTAAGTCCCTCCCTACCTCAGCCTCCCCCTGTGTACCATGGGGATAACTGTACTGTAAACAGAGCACGTTCAATACGAGGGGCGTGGGGAAAGGTGGCAAAGCAAGATGATCACAGGGCTGCATTTCTAGCCATTGCTGCACTTTGTGCCTCAGATTCAAAGCCCTCCTTCCCTCCATTTGAATGGTGATCATTCCCACAGCACCTCTTCCGAGCCATTTACAAACAGCAGGGAATGCATGGTGCTTTGCAACCACCATGGGTAAAGCCTCATTTATCCCCATTTTACAGAAGAGCGACTGAGACTCATGCCCCAGGCCACCCAATGAGTCAGTGGCGGCGCTGGGATTGGCATGGAGGCACTTCGGAATGCCAGTTTGAATGGTATTCTGGTTCATGCTGACTCTCCTTCAGGCCTTTCCTACTTCAATCAACCCATTTATTTACAGTGGCGGATTCTTCCTCTCCCATTCCCGGCTTTGGGACTGTTTCCATGGCAACACAAAACACTGAAGAACTCTGAGCTGGGATATAACCCTAAATGCAATACTTTCTGCTGCAAACTGTCCCCATGGCAATGGTTGCGAGGCGACCAGCGAGGTATTTATATTTTGGACCCTTGGGGCCTTTTAGTGGCGTCATCTCCTCACAGCCTCTGCTGTGTGTTCAGGGCTATGGGCCTGAGTGTGTAGCCGACAAGGTTGCCTTATATGGGCGTTGGGTGGGAGGGGGATGGATTGGTGAGTTTTGGGAAATAGGATGGAAACTCTTATGTTATGGCTAAACTCTCTCATCCTCAGCTTGAGCTGGGAAGAGGGGGACAGAGCTGATCTAATCTACCCAGAATCCTCTCAGGGGAATCCCAGGCCTCACTGTGGTGGGTAGTATGTTTGCAACAGATAGGCAGTATGGATTAGACCCAGGTTTGTGCTGATACTACAGAGCTACGTAGCTCATGATATTATCCAGAAATAAAGGATCTACTTGGTTGATAGTTACAGTTGCTAAGTGCCATTTAAGAGAAGAGGGGTCATTAAAGTCATCCACAGAACAATCCCAACCTGAAACATTACAGCTAAGGAAATCAGCAGCTAAGGGTACCTCAACAACTCTGACATTAACACCCAGTTTGCCCCTCCCCATTCCCAGTGACTAGCCCTCCAACCACCTCTGTGTTACTACTTCAGAGATGACCCCACTTTCACTGACCTCAGTGGTTTCCTTCAAGATGCAAAGATGTAAATACCACAGAGCCGCCACTTGAGGGGGGTATTTGTTTATGGTGAAAGACAACTCACAGACGAGTATCTTGTGCTGTAAGCCGGTCGGCCCTCAGAAGTGAAGCAGGGTCAGTTTTGCTCAGTCTGTGGCTTGGAGACTCCCAAGCAGTGCTTAATATGTGCCAAGTCTTGCCAGGTCTCAGCCCTGGCACCTCTGGGCTCGGCAGTTCATAGCCCCGGCACCTCTGGGCTCGGCAGTTCATAGCCCCAGCATGTCTGGGCTCGGCAGTTCATAGTCCTGGCCCCTCTGGGCTCGGCAGTTTATAGCCCTGGCACTTCTGGGCAACTTGGTGTGTCAGTTATGAATGTAAAAAAATACCCGGAGCCCTGGCACACTTAATTGCCGGTGCCACGGCACCTCTTTCATTACAAATTAAGCCCTGCTCTTCAAGGGGCTTCAGGAACAGGAGTTGGGGACTCAGAAGGTGACCTGGGTCCCAGTCAATCAGCACTGAACGCAAGGTCTCAGTGTGGCATCAGCAAACACCAAGCTGGGACAGGTGCTGTATTTCAGAGGAGATGTCAAATCGAAGCTCTGAGCCTGGTGTATTAAAAACCTCATGGCACTGTTGGTAAGAGCAGGGCTCCTTGTGGCAGCATCGTGCTCGAATTCCAGTCATTTGTCTCCTTGCATGGCTGTACCTCTCTGGCCTGTCCCCTGTCCCGGGGAGTCCAGCCCCTCTCACCAGCATTGCTGGGAAAGAGACCTCAGCAGCCTCTTCTACTTCCACAGACTGCTGCTGCTGTCTTGCCTCAGCGGGCTGAACTGCTCCTTGGTAACTAGCCACGGACCCTCCTGCAGCACTGCCTGACGCCCATCCGGCCACCTTCCCCATAGCTCACCTATTGCCCTGCTCGTTGGCCCAACACCCTTATTCGGCAGCTTTAATTGTCTACCTGATGATTAATGATCGAACTGATTCAGTAACTGATTTAACTGCCATTTTTATTTGTCTCTCTAAGTAATGAATTCATTATCTAGCATTGATTCACCTCCTCTGCTGCGAATTGACGGCCTCGTCCCTATCCCCACTCCTCCTTCACCCCCTTCTGCTCATTCAGGAATGGCTGCTCTGTCTCCATTAAACTCACTGCCAGCCATGACCCCTCATCTCCCATCCAACCCTGCACACTCAGTCAGTGCGGCTGGTTCACTGGCGGACACTGCCATCACAGCTGCACTTGCCTTCACCATCCCACTGCCTTGAAGTGATCACGAAAAAGCAAATGAGTCATATTGGAGTGCTGCTGCCCGTTCCAGCTCCTCTCCCCATGGTGCCTCTTTTCAGACTCTCCTCCCTCTACGCTCTGCATCACTCCCATTTACGGTAGAGGTTCCTCATCATGTTAGAGAGGCAAGGTGGGTGAGGTAATAGCTTTTATTGGACTATCTTTTGTTGCTGAAGGAGACAAGCTTTTGAGCTACACAGAGTTTTATTTAGCTCAAAAGTTGTTTCTTTCACCAACAGAAGTTGGTCCAATAAAAGGTATTCCCTCACCCACTTTGCCTCTCTCGTATCCTGGGACCAACATAGCTACAACACCGCAAACTTCAGAATGTTAGTAACACAAGATTTTCACATTCAAAATAGGGGCTTTCAGCCTGAAGTGTGATAGGTATATTGCCTGCTACCTAGGACAAGGGTTCCCAGCCATCTAGCTCCAGAGCAAAACTCCAACACACGCTGCCTAGGGTGAGGAAGGCCTGAGGGACGGACCGTCTTTGTGAGGGCAAACGGATCCGGGGTTGGAGGCCAAGAGAGGCAGTGAGGATGAGGCTGTGGCTCCTGGGTGAGATGGGACAGTGTAAAAGTTGAACATGATGGACAATGGTGATGAGGAATTGTGAGGCGAAGAGTCAAAGTGTGAAGGGGAAGGAAATTCTCCAGCGAAAAATGTCATTTTTAATATGGGGTCCCGTCAAGGAACTTGGAATTCTCCTCTTCCAGGGACGCAGGACAAGGAAATTTCCATCCAGGTCATTTCAGTTTGGCAATTAATTTTTCTGATCATCTTCTTTCCATTATCCCCTGTTGTTATTTCTTGAAAAGGTCAATGTGCTGGGGTTGCATTGATGTGGGACATATCTCCTCTGAAGAATGTGCTTTGGGCTGTCTTCACTGCAAGGCCGTGGGGGCAGAGCAGGGTTATTATTAGGGTTACTTCTCACACTGTTTTGTTGTATGCACGCTGCAGATTACGTCCCTGGGTGAGGTGAGAGATTTTTTCTCTTTCCTATTCAGACGCACGCCCAGGATGCAGCCTCTATGAGCAACATGAGGCTTTGGAGATAGAGAGAGAGACAAGAGGACATGGGATGAACATGGTTCTTCTCGTTTCTGCATTGGTGCTTTCCTTCTTGCAGGAAGTGCTCCTTTCCCTAGGTAAGCAGAGTCGCACCACTGAGGTTTTATCCTGCCTTGGGCATTTGGGAAGTTTGCTCAGAGGAAGAGCCAGATGTAAACCTGCAGGACTGGGGTTGAGATGGCTGACCCTAGAAAATTGAAAGATGAAATATTAAAGATGAGCCTGAACCCTAAACCCAGATCAGAACTGCCCTGAACTTGGAGATACTCCGAATCCAAACATGGACATGGCCCGTTCCTCTAATGAGCCGAACAAAACCCCCAGATCCAAACACCTCCAGATCGCTAAAGGGCTTGAAATCTGGTTTTGAATTGAATTTTGTGGACCAGATCTAGCTCTGTTAATTAGGGCTGTGTTTTCTTGCTGACAATCTTTATTTGTTATTTGAATTACATTATTTCTGGTTCATCAAAGAAGAATTATTCTTTTTGGATTTTGCTTTTTTATGGAACTTGACATACAAACTGTGCTGAATCCAGATTAGCAATGAGCTATTCACCAAAAAGAGTACCTGCTTTTATATAGATGGAAAATGAGTAAATAAAAGTGCTTTTGTGATGAATAGCTGGTGTAGTTTTCTTCTGAACTGTGTTCAAATGAAAAATATATATCAAAATGTTTATGTAATTATGCTTTAGTATTCAAATTTAACTCATGATTGCAGTAGAAATTGGAGAATTAACATGGAAAGTAGATGCAACCCAGTTGCTTTGAAATGGAAAAAAATCCTTTTTCCTATATACAAAGAAACAATTTAATTGAATTTAATTAGATTTTGTTCCAGTCCTGTTTTCCTTTGGGCTCTCTAGAATGATGAGATTAAATAACTAGTTCTTGGCATTTATAAGAAAAGTAAATCAAGTAATATAATTGATAAGGAAATGTGATCTAAATAACATTAAATATATGGGGGAACAGGTTAAAAATTGGGAGCATTTTTGTGTATCAAACTAGATTTTATTGATATCCAAAAATTTAAGAAAGAATGTTTGCAAAGTCCTTGATAGTTCCCCTGAGATGAATGAAAGCCTAGGGCACTTATATTGCCTATCCGAAAAAGTTATGTTCAGTCTAAATAAGATTAGTTTATTGAACAGAAGGCACACAGAGCATCAGATGGAGGCGGTGTTCCCAATAGTATCTGATTGTACTGTAAAATTAACTCAGTGGATAAAGAAACACAAACCCCATCACATCATACACAGTAACAGAAATGTCACAATGATGCACCCACAAGGATTCCATGGGGATTAAAGTCAAGGTCAGTAATGAGGCATATTGTTGGGCAATGTGGTGGAAGCTTGTAACGCTGGAGATTTGTCTATGCTGTGTCTGATCTGTGGCTAAACAGTGAAATTAAGTCTCCAAGGTGGTCAGTCTGGCACCTTTCACCAGTGGTAAAGTCACACACACACACACACACAAACACTAACAGCAAATAAAATGGAAGTAGGTTGAACTAACTGAAGTCATTCCTGACAAAATAGCAAGGTCCAGAGTTTGCTGAGACACCTGCTTTTAACTACACTTTTCCCCTTTTAGATTTTGGGGAAAACCCTCCGATGATCTCAGTAACTGAAGGGGAATGTGTCTCCTTTGAGTGTTTCTTTGATGGATCCCCTGTTGCTGGCAATCCATTCTACGAGATATTCTGGATGTATACGATGACCCATAAAAATGTGTCCAAGAGGATTGTGTCCTTTAGGAGGACTCGTCCCAATCCTAGTGTTCCTGTCTCAATCACTGAAGGCCATTTTAGGGGTCATTTTGACTTTGAAAAGAACACCAGCTCTCTCATCATCCCCGAGGTGCGAGTGAATGACAGCGGCCTATATTACTGTGAAGTGATCACAACTCCACTCCATGTTAAATTAAGAACAAATGGGACTCATCTCATTGTCACTGGTGAGTGTCTCTCTTTTTCTCTCTCGTTTCTTTCTCTCTGTTGGACACATTACTGCATGTGCATAAGAAATCTTAGCTCTCTTGCTTCCTGTGAACTAAGACTTATGAGACAAGCATGTTTATGACTTGTTTAAGAGCTTCTTCAACAATTATATTTCAACTATAGCAATTTCCTTGTCAATATTTCCATTGCATCACTTTATTTGAACATTACACGCAACATTAGCTCATTTATCAAACCAATCATATCACCTACATTTCATCCCTTTTAGTTCTGTGAAATTGTACATTGGTTGTAATTCTCCTAAATATGTCACACCCTACATGGACTATCTGGAACTCCTGAGCTTAATGTGATCAAAGAGAAGTTTGTGACAGTACATTGGTTTGATATGAAATACATATATTTTATAGTGTGAGATGGCTCCATAATAACCTCTCAGAGAGGTAGCCGTGTTAGTCTGGAATTGCAGAAGTGACAAAGAGTTTAAGGTGCCACAGGACTCTTTGTCACTTCTATAATAACCTCTATAGTTGGAGATTGTGGGAGAATAATTTGAAGTTTGCTAACAAAAAATAAAAATCATATATGTACCTGGTTTCTTGCATATATTTTCTGCAAATGAATTTGCAAATTTTGACCAAAAAGGCAAATTTGCCATATTTTATAGCAATGTTAGACTTTCTAGTAGATACTCTCCATTCCTAAGACAAAAATTATACTATAAATTCTAGTTATTGTACCTGTTGTGTTTCCTTCCTTGAATTTATGAGACAGAGTAATGATTTGCCTCCCCTGTACCATTATACAGAACCGTACTCTGTTTTCAAAAAATGTCCTGCTAAGTTAGCAGTGCTAAATCTAAATATATTTAGGGAATGTTGTCATGATAAAAGAACTTATATTTAAAAAGTGTTCCTGACTTGCGTTATTCATAATAATATCTTAGACTATTTTAATGGACAATTATAAAATAGTAATCAAATTGAAAAAATAAAAATGTAGTTCACAGTTACAGAATTTAAAGTTGCTTTTATAACAGAATAACTATATTAGTCTAAAAACAAATGGTCTACAGAAATCTGTGGAATTTTCTAATATTGGATTGTTGTATAGCTGAAACAAGGTCTATTTTCTGGAATCTAGTTTGTTAGACGTATTAATTCAGGAGGGGTATAGTCATCATCATCAAGTATATTTACTATATCCTAGGTTTTAAATAAATTACAGTACTCCTTCTGTTGTACATGGCGCTTTGTAATTTGTTTCAGAATTGTGATAATTTTTTACATTCCAGAAGGAGCCATCGGTATTTTGAAAATAGTTTATTTACTCTAAATATTTTCCCTGCTTTTCAAATGGATCGTTGATCTGATCCAAAGACTCCAATGGACTTCAATGGGTTTTGGATCAGACACTATCTGGATGAGTAAAGTGAGAAGGATTTGGCCCTATCTGTTAATTCCCCCAGTTCTTAATTATTGGAATTAGCCTTAAAAACATAATTTTTGCTTTCTGCATTATAGAGTTTATTGACACTGCATCTCTGTCTGTCTTTTTTCTAACATGTGATTCAGGGATAAGTGGTATACATTTTTCATCCACAAAGAAAACACCATCTCTTAAATGTAAGTAATGATGTGCTGTTATTTTAATGCATTGAATATATTAACTGTAATGCAAAGATTCTTTTATAATCATTAAGGCTGGTATGTATTTATAAATAAACACTGTTATAATAAGTCAGTATTTAGGGTTGGGTTTTCAAAGGAGGTGAACAGAGGTAGGCACCTAAACCCCAGTAAAACTCAATGACAGTTCTTGAATCTAATGCATTTTTTAATATTAATTTCCATGTGACTATTGACTACAAAAACAATTACAGTATTAGCAGTATCCCTACAACATTGCATTTGTTGCAGATTGTTGTAAGATGTTCATCTTATTTCTCTCTCTCTTTTCCCTTGTTCTTTAAGCATATTTTTATATTAAACTAATTATTTTGGATGAAAGTTCATAGTTTAATGCATCGGGAACTGGATTGTATAGAACAATTGAAAATTCAGAATTCAGATTCCTTGCACAAAAAAACTGCAAAGGATTTGCTTGTTTTTTACATATTAGCAAAACCTTTGCTCTTTACCCTCTTTGGATATTTTAGAAAAGCATCAGTGCACTTTTAAAACACAGACACACAGTTGTGTGTCTGAAGTAGTAGAAGAGTGATTGTTGTCGCACTGTCCGGAGTGGCTCACGACAGCTCACAACCATAAGTGCCTACCTCTGCGCTGACTGTCAAAAGCAGGGCAGACACCCCAAACTAGTGGTATGTTCTACAATTAGATTTCACCAAGTGAGTAACAAATGTGAACTCCTGGACCACTGTAACAGTCTTACCAGGGAGTCACTGTCCATCCCTTAGACTCTCCAGTCTATCTTGCGACCTAGGCAAGCAGGACTATATGATAAATGGTCACTTACACTTATTGGTGTAGTTTGACTTCTATATTTAAGGGGGAAGCTCCTGTCAGGACAACGGGGCTGTGTGTGTGCGTGGGGGGCAAATTCAGCAACTGTCCAAGGCTTGTAGTTTGGGGGGGGGGAAATGCCCCCCCTTGCCCTCAAAAACTATGTCTATGCTTCCACCAAAAATCACAACGTATTCAGGTTACACTCAGTCCCAAGAAACCAGCCACACTCTGATAGAACGTACCCCGTGTCCGCCTCCCACATACTATTGTAATAATCCTTGTACAAGGCATGTCTTGTAAAGTATCATTTGAAAACTCATAATTGGCTGGTCAGCATTGTCCTGGTAAAATATGTGTGGCAACAATGTGAAGTTATAAGATACCCCTGTATGGTGGTGGGAATGCACTTTCCAAACCACAGCCCTGCCCAGACAGAAGCTGGCAAACAGGTCTGTCCTCAAACCAAGGAATGTGTGCTCTGCCTAATTTGCATTTAAGCTATAAACAGAGTCATCAACAGGAAGGGAAATAAAGGGCAAGCTGATGCCTCAGCCAGGTGTAAACAAGGCTGATGGGCTATTGCTTGCTAAGTGGCTATTGTTTGGCAGGAAAGGGGGGAAGGTGCAAAAAGAATCTTCATTTTAGCAAAGAAACAGCATGGAGTTCCCGTCCACACAGACTGCCTGGCTGGTGCCTTTTGTCCCAACCGGAAATGCTTCTCAAAGCTTTGCAGTATTCACACATTGCAGCATGGCTGTGTAATTGCATCGCTCACAGTGCCTGGCTGAAAAGAGAAGCCCTTTGAAGTGCAGTGAGGTTGGGTTTTGCAAGTCCAGTGATTGCTATCAAGAGAAAGAACTGGGGATCAATCAACGGAAAAACTTAAAGCGTCTACAAAACCACAAACACACGGCATCTGTTCACACAGATGCTGACCACAGTGTCGCTGCTATTAATGCCGCGTATCTGAGGCTGTTTACTGCTGGTGAGACGACTTATTTGGTGGCTGATTAGTACTGCTGATCACTGGTGATATGGAGCTAGTGTTACAATTCCTTTAGGTAACAGTGAAGTAACGCGCGATACCAAATAGCAAAGATTGTCCTGAGACAATCCTCCTAGCATTTACTGTGCAACAAATCTGCGGAGAAGGGATGAAGTTAGGAAGGTGGCAGGCTGAATGTATGATGAAGTCATTCTGATTCACAGCTGATTGTACTGAAATTATGTGAACAGGGAGTGAAAATCACATAGTGTTGAGGTTAGGACTTGCTCTGTTCAATCTTGGAACAATGCCCAAAAAGGAAAAGTGTCTACTTCAAGGTGTCTAGTATCAGAGGGGTAGCTGTGTTAGTCTGGATCTGCAAAAGCGACAAAGAGTCTTGTAGCACCTTATAGACTAACAGATTTTAGGGATCATGAGCTTTTGTGGGCTAAGACCCACTTCAAGACAGTTTAAACAGTGGGTTTGTGCGGTTTGTCTTTTCCTCTTTTAAAGTGTATGAAGAAGGACTTTTGTAAGGGGCTTTCGGCTTGTGTTTTACCTTTGAAATGTCAGGAATGTTAAATACGGGTTGGCTGCGAGTTTTGCTGCACTTCTGCGTGTTTACTGGAGTTGTCTTTCTAGTCTATTCAGGGTCTTACATGATAGAATCTGAGCCCCTTTCTCATCCGTAATCGAAGGGGCAGTATCACCTGAGGCTTTGCACAGGAGCAAATGGAAGGGATTCTGTTTTCTTTTCCTTTTTGGATTTTTCACAAATATTTTCTGTTCTCCTTTGTAGCCCCCGGGGTGAATGTTCTGCTGATCTCCAGTGTGACTGCTGGGTTACTTCTGATCCTCCTTACTTTGGGCTCATATTTTACATGTAAGTAGTTGCTACTAAAGAAATGCAAACAATCTCCCATGCCTCTCTTTAGGCATCATCTTACACTTTGCAGCCATGGTTTGTTTTAAGTGTTCTTAGTTACTGTTGTTGTCTCAGTGTGGTACAGGAAATCAGGCCCTTTTGGTGTAAAATAAATGAACAGAAAAAAAATATGGAAAGCCCCTACAAAGCCAGAACCCAGCCTATAAACAGAGACACCGAGGTAGAATTCAGTCTTTCCCCTCACGCCCGCAGTAGATATTTCCAAGTCATTCCATAATAGGCATCTGTCCTTCTGTATTTTATATTAGTAAAGCGCCGAATCCAGGCCAAGAAAACAGAAGTTCCCCTGGAAATGTCTGATCCCATTTCCAGCAGCCCTGCCCCTTCCCGGAGAGGGTCCGTTCCACAGCCCGTCGGCCATGAAACGATCTATTCAAAGCTGCAGTGGAGTGAGTATAGTGTAAGTGCTGCTCTCTGTATTGAAAGTACTCAGAGGTCATTCCAGTCCCAGCAGAGTCACTTTGAGAACTAATGTAAATGATGACAGCAGTGACTTTCTGTACTTCTGTCGCATCTGAGGCTTTTAAAACGCTTTACAAACCTCACTGTATATTGCGAGGTAGGTGGATATTCCTATGTTACAGTTACCCATGAGTAAACTAAGGCATAAGCTGACTTGCCCCGGGTCACGGAGTGAAATTCACTCCAGTGCAGAGGGCTTGTGCAAAGCTTCTGCACCCCCCAAGTCCCACACAGGGACTGAGCAGGGGATCCACTGGCTGAGTGGCCGTATGGGGGTGTCTGCCCAGCGCCCTGGGCCGGGAGACAGATCTCTTAACTGGCTCTGCCCCGCCCAGCCTGGAAGGCCACGTTTTTGGGGGCCAGGGGAAGGTGATGCAGGTTCATGTTTAGATGAATCCAGGGGCCTGGGATTCCCCACAGCTGCCATGGAGAGACTGCGGCTGCTGCTGCAGCTCAGACACTGGGAGAGTAGCTGCAGTTGTGGGGGCGGTGGGGCAGTCCAGCGTTCAGGCCCCGCTCTCACCGTGGCTGATACATGGAGCTGCCTCCTTTACTTCGTCTCCGCCTCTACTGCCTCCAGCTGAGGTCCACTGTGCAGTGACTGTCGCTGTTACCTGTGCTGATCTGGGTTCTGCTTGTTCTCAGGTGGTGTCCTCTCCAGGGGGCAGCGCTCACTCTGCTGAACCGGGAGCAAAGAGGAAGCCCAGAGCAGGGATCAGTGACCCAGGCACAGATACTGTGTATGCCATGCTTTAGGCACTGTGAATGTGTTCCCCTCCGTCTCGGGTAACACACTTGTCTCCAGCAAACACCCTTTTCTTCAGTGGCATGGCTCTGGCATGTAATAAATGTTCTGATGAAAGTCACATGACTGGGTGAAGCTGATCTTTAGATGAGGCGCGTACGTGGGACATGAACACAGTGTTCCTCAGGCCCCTCTAATTGCTGGGAAATGTCCAGTTGGCCTTTGTTGTTGAGGACCATGCTCTGCAGTGAGAAGGGCCTGGGGTCCCTCTCTCCTTTCCCTGTCTCTGATTAGATTGTACGAAACTCTGCTACCTTCCTTTCTGCCACTCACCCAGGGACGATAAGCTTTGTAATGATGCCTTACAAGAGGCCTTTGGCATAAAGCATATTCCAGTACATCATATTCGCATTTATAAGCCTATTTTTACAAAGTATATGGAGAGCAACGTCACAACGTGTGGTACTGACATTAACATGACAAAGACCCAAAGTAGGGGCCACAAGGAAATCAATCGGCAGTGCAGAGAGTTGGGATTGCTCTGGGGACAATCAGAATTGCCTTTCAGACTGACACGGTACTGGGTACGCCCAGCTTCACATACCTGCATTTCTGTTGTGAAATGTCTCCCTCCATCTTGGAGAAGAGTCTCTCTCTCCCCACAGCTGGCCTATGGCCTTTCAGCTCAGTGCAGCTAAACCCCCAATAAAGCTAGTTGTTATTTTCCTAAATCACCCCAGATTCTCAATCACTTCTACTCACCATGAGTAGAAATAGTGCTGGTATTTGACTCAGCCTCTGCCCCATCCCCACATGCTACACACAGCTCCACAGAACTCACAGTTCTCTGACAGCTACCTGCCCATGTCCTGATCTCAGTTACACTATCAATGTGGAGTAACTCAACTGCCTTTCGTTAACTTTGGTGGAGTTATTCACACGGCAAGTGAGATCAGAATCTGGCACGGTTTCAGTCGATCGGTCTGCAGACGTGGGTCCTGTTTAGAGATTTTCTTTCCACCCATAGGGACTGCAAGTTTAAACTAAAAGTGAAATTCTGCAGCGATGCAGATGCGCCCGCTCAAGAAGAGCTGGTACGGAGTGGCATGGACTCACACCTCTGCACAGCGCTATGATCTCTTGTGGTAGGCCTCAGATGCTGCCACATCATCACAAGCAGTGACAGCATTGCTCCTTCCAAGGCATGGACAGCTCAGAGCTCACAGAGTAGGAAACCATGCAGAGCGGAGACAGGTTCTGCAGAGATCTCTTGCTCTGGTGGTCAGGCTCGGGAGCTGTTGCTGGGGGAGATGTGTTGACACCTCCACCCCCTTTGCTTCCCCCGCAGAATGAAGTGTGAAGCCACACACACAAACAGTCATGGTTTCTCACTCGGCCTCTCTTCTGCTCTCACACTGCACCAGAGCAATGCGCAGGGAGATTGTACCAGGTCTGTGTGGAGCAGACATTCACACCAGGTTTGCGTGGGAGGGCGGATCTCTCTCTCACACCCAAACCTGGTGGTCGCTCACTGTTTATTCCCACACCAAAGCCTATGTGTGAGTCTGAAAAGAGATGGTCACAGAAATTCAGAGGAGTCACAGCTTGCATTTTCCCAGGTTAGGAGTGTATAGTTCTCAGACAGGGTCAGGATGTTTTATGAACATCCCTTACCCTAGTCCTTATCTATTTCTCTCCTGCATGGGCTGACCCAAAGCCCACTGAAGTCAATGGGAATCTCTCCACTGGCTTTAACGGGCCTTGGATTAAGCCTTGTATGTTCTCTACCACCTGCAGTAAAACTGGCTCTGAGCAAATCTTTATATGTTGGTTTTCCCTATGTACTTTGAGAGGCCCCCACTGGGCATCACACACGGGTCAGGTGGCTGAGGCTGGTATTGGGTTATTATCCCTCTTCCCTGCCGTCCGCATTAAGCTCCAAGCTGTGTGTAGTGGAGACCTCCCATGAACAGGAACTGTTCAAACCCTCATACAGAGCATGCTCTGGGCCTGGAATGTGAAGCTGCATGGACTGAATACTCTCTGGGAGCGGGGGAGTCAGACTGGCCCAGGGGGTATCAGGAAGTTGGTCTGGGTTGGAGGCTCCTGGTGGGTTGGATCCTTTGTGTGTTTCAGATGCTCAGGCTGGGTCAGACTCCATGTGGGTCAAACACTGTGTGTGGCTTGAGTGGTCTCTGTGGGCTGCATCAGGGCAGGGTGCAGCTTGGGGGCTGCAGGCCTGTCTGGGGGTGGATGCTCTGTGGGGGTTGGAGGTTCCCTTCAGGTGGGATGTTCTGAGTCAGACTGTGCCTTGGTTTTGTGTGGGTGACTGGGGAGAGCATTGCCACCCCTGGCAAAGGGCAGGCCAATATTAGTCCATGGGCTCAGGGGAGCACATGGACTGCTCGCTCCAGGCACCCTCATCACTGCCACCATCCGCCTGCAGCGCTGGCAGGCCTGCTTGGGGGAGCAGGCTACAGTCTGCTCAGGGAGGGTGCAGATTGCATAGTTCCCCTTGCACCAGCGAGGTCTGGACGGAGGAGGCATAGTCCCTCCCAGACTCCCTGTGTGTGATGCAGCCAGGACAGAAGAAGGAGTGTAATTAACACAGTCTGGCCCTCAAGCACAGTTGCCAAGTTTCACGTGGTAAATAAGCACCCCGATTTTCACACGAAGCCAAAAATCAAGCTAATCCCATTTCAAAACAAGCCAACCCCCACGAACCCCAACACACTATGTGACTAGATCCCCGCGGTGTGCAGTCTGGGACTGTGGTGGACCCCCTGTGCATCCCTGACTCTCTCCTCCCTGCCCTTGCCCCTGCTTGTCCCCCACTTAATCCTCTTTGCCAGGAGCTGATCGAAAAAAAAGAAGCAACAAGTTACAATAAGCTACAAGCAAAAACTAGCCAACAAGCAACTTACAAGCCAATTAAGTCACAAACAAACCCAATTGCTGCGTTTCTCCGCGGGTTTGGCATGTCTGCCCTCGGGGGGGTAAAGGGTCACCAGGCGGGATAGCCCAGGTTGTGTTTGTGTGCGTCGCTGCCTGGCCTTAAATCTGCAAGATCCCTTCCAGCCCATTTGCATGAGCGACACCAGAGGAGGCAGAATGGTCACGTCCTGCACATGGGCCGAGTGTGTCCCTGCGGGGATTCCTCATTTCCTGTTACCCGGAGAGCACTGCAGTTATAAACTGGACGCTCAAGTAGCAAGGCTTGCACTCAGGCAATGCTATAACACCCACTCCCCACTAGAGAGCAGTGCTTTCCAACACCTCATTTCGTGCTGCCATGCCCCTGTCTCAGATGGGAGAGGGTGATGATGAGGAATTGTACTAGTGCCCAGAGACCCCCAGTCAGGACCGGAGCCCCCTTGTGCTGAGCGTTTCAAATCCAATTCAAACCATTTCACCCCTTGGCACTGATTGGGTGGGGCCCACCTTTTCACCCTTGTTGCTCTGATGAAGCAGCAATTGTCATTCGTTCTCATTAGGCGCTGTCTGATTCCGGGGCAACATCAGGGTCCCGCGGCCATGTGGATTGCTGCATAATTACCCACGGTGGGGGTTTGATGCCTCCCTCTTCAGCATCTGGTGCTGGGCCCTGCTAAAGACATGGCACCAGACTAGATGGGCCATCAGTCTGGCCTGGCCCGGCAGTGTAGTGCAGGGGCCAGGAGAGGGGCACAGGGCATGGACTGGTAGCGTGGAAACTATGCTGTACAACAGTCTGCAGTTATAGGTGTAATACTTGGTGAGCATAGAACAGTATTCACTGAAAGGCCTGGTACCGGAGTAGTCAATTGTTTTTTGGTCAACATCCACATTTCTTGGTCAAATTATAGTCAAGGTCCAGACTCCAGAGAAACATTTTTCACACTGCAACAACAACAACAATAATTCGAGTACAAAAACATTTCACAGTCCCTTCGAAACATCGAGTGGTCCGGATTTGGCCCGCAGTCGGCCTCTTGATTGCCTCTGCCATAGAATGTAGACAAGAAGTTATCGCTCAGTCCTTTTATCCATGTCTAATGCTTTTACTGAATCCTACTGAGCTCTTGGCCTTATTAACCCCTTGTGGCACTCGGTGCATACAACACAATGCCCTGCATCCAGATCAGGTATATCAACGCTGCTTGGGGCATTGCAGCCTCCTGAGCGGGCTCACTGACACCGGTTGCTGCCGCTGCTCTTCTCCTCCAGTTTATCTCTTCGGGCCCCTCTGTTTGCATGTGAGGATTTCGGGTCCAATTCTGGTGCTGTGGTGAAAACCAATTCCCTACCTGCATTCTCCCAAGGGCGTGGCAGATTTGCATGGCCCTCTCCTGCTGTGGGGCTTTAAATGCCTCAGCAAAGCTCATGTGCTCCATAGCAGAGTCAAAGACGCACAGGAGGACTTTGCAGTGCTCTCCTTCATTCGAATCCTTTGGTGGCGGACAGTCATGCTCCCCCCGCTTCCTGTGGCGCTGGGACTCCTAGTGCTTTCTTTAGCGTGTAAGTTCTCGGTATATTTCTCTGAGTCTTGCTAACTTAGAGATGCCAGGAGTTTTCTATAACCTTGCAGAGGAAACCCTGGAAAGCAACGAAGCAACCCTGGAAAGCAGCTCTGCCTCCCATCTGTGTGGAGTTTTAGTAAAGTTAGGACACTTGGGTCTACTGCAGATTAAGGGGCTGGTGCAGTGGGTTGGAGACCGCTTTGGTTAGATGACTGTTGCAAGCCCATTTGACAGCCTTGCTTGCCCACGAGCAGCCTCAATAACACGGTCTTTTCTTCCTGCAGATGTACAGACCCAGCCTGTCCTGACTCAGGAGCCCCCTGAGTCTATCGCACCGGGGAATCAGCCACTTTGAAATGTATCATGAGTGGGGCCAAGTTCGAGGGTTATTGTGTCGACTGGTACCAGCAGAAATCTGGCAGTGCCCCCAGTTTCATTCCGAGGTATTGTGCAAAAAGTGGTTTAAAGAGAGGAGAGGGGGTTCTGGAGAGATTCTCCGGCTCCAAAGATCACAGCCTGGACGAAGGGTATTTAAACATTTCCCGGACGCAGCCCGAGGATGAGGCTGATTATTATTGTTCAGTTTGGGACTATACCCACAAAGAGCACAGTTCTATAGTCACGTAGAGAACCAGTGTGGGAACCCCTTAGAGGCTTCATAGCACAGAGCGTGAAGGACAGTGCTCAGCCCCTCAGCCATGACCAGCAGTGGCAGCTGTCCTCATCTCTTCTGTGACGGAGTGGGAATGTTCCTAATGTTTTCTCTGAATAGTGTGCAAGTGCCTCAGTTTCCTTATGCATTTCTTAAGTCTCTAGGTGTTGGGATAAGGGCTGATAGTGCTGCAGAACAAAGGACCAGTGGAAAGGAGTGGCCGACACCCTGTCTCCAGGCAAATGTTGGCCTGGGTCCTTGTCTTCTCTCAAGGTGTTGGCTGGAAGTGTTGAATAACAAAGAGGTCAGGTGACCTCCTGGCCTGGGAAAGAGACAAAGGAAAAGCAGAGGAGCGGCTAAGGGGTTAGTCTGGATCTGGCTGGGAATAGGCGGAGAATGTTCATTCTACCTACAAGCTCTGTTTTAGATCATGTTCCTGTCATCTAATAAACCTTTTTTACTGGCTGGCTGAGTCACATCTGACTATGAAGTTGGGGTGCAGACCCACAGGCTTCCTCAGGACCCTGCCTGGCTGGGCTCGCTGGGGGAAGCGCAGGGAGGGGTAGAAGGTGCTGAATGCTCCGAGGTCAGACCCAGGAAGGTGGAAGCTGTAAGCTGTGAAGCTCCTTGCCCTTGAGACAGGCTATTCACAGAGAGGAAGCTTCCCCCCAGAGTCCTGACTGGCTTCATAGGGAGCAGTGCCCGACTGTCGCCCCAGGGACTCCGTGACATCATCTCATTTCGCCATCCTGTACATTTTCCTCTCTTTTTTCTTTCTCCGAATCAGTGTTGCAGGCTTGGAAATCCCTCCATTCCCTTCCCCAATGACACCCCCCGCAGGTGCCCCAGCACTGTGATCTCCAGAGCCGCCACTGACCCACTGCCGTTCATCTGCAAGTCAAGAGTGCAATTCGATTCAATCATATCAGCAAACGGAGCTGAGCCTCTCTTCCAGCCAGGACCCATTTCTGGTCTTCACTGACCCCCAGCATTATTGTTCATTGATCGTTTCCACATGCCCCGTACCTGGGCAGGTCCTGTGCACACGTCCAACACACAACTGCACCAATGCACCCCGATCCTGACCTATGGCCCCTGCTGCTATTTCAGTCTTGGGATCTCCTGAGGAGACCGCTGACTGTGCCAAACGGTCTTGTGTAAGTGACCTAGACCAGCATCTCCTTGGCAGTTGTGATGAGTGACCCCCAAAATGCCGGATGCTTCAATTATTAAATGTGGTGCTTATCCAAACCTCCAGACCGTGAGAATCCCTCATTCCTCTGTTCTTCCCTCATGAACATAATCTCCCTGCGAATGTCCGTCAGAACCTTCTCCCATACTCCAGGATCTACTCAGCCCCAGTGAAGCTCATTTTGTTTGGCCAAGCCAGGCCCTCTATCAAACCTTCTTCCCCTCTACATCCAGATTTCTGGCTGGCCAGCAGGCTGTGATGCTGGCAGCCCCTTTTCTCCTTGAGTTCCAGATCCCTCAGACACTCTCCATGTCACTGTCTCCAGCACAGCCAGAGGGATTCAGCAGAGGCCGGGAGGTGCCCTGAGGTGTATTTATGTGCTGCTATTACAGCAGCAGCCATAGAAGGGAGGCCAGGTTCCTAGACCCATCCTCTGGTTCCACACACACTTGCAGCAGGGCTGCTCCAGCGCCGGCATCCAGGCAGAAGGCGGGGCGCATTGTTCCTCTCTTCCACGGCAGAGCAGCAGTAGCTCTTGTCACAATGATTTAGCTCAGGAACAGCCCCAGGTTCCTTCTGTGGTTCATGTCTGTGTCAGCAGCCTGGGGAAAAGCTCCTGCACTTTGACACCTAGCGCAGGGTCCGGCTCTGAATGGATCTCCAGTTCTCTGAGCTCGCTCTGCCCAGAAAGGAACCTGGTCTTAGAGTCTTCTCCTGTAGCACTTTCCATCTGAGTGTTTCTCAAAGATGGATGAGTTCAGCCTCCTAGTTCTTGTGGGGGAGGCGGGTTTTATTATCCCTGCTTTATAAGAGGGGAAATGGAGACCCAGAGAGAGGACGTGAGCTACCTAGGGGCACACGGGAGGTCTGTGGCCAGTGCTGGAATAGAACCCGGCTCCATGTCTCATATACACGGCACCTGCAGGTGTGAGGGGGGCGGACAAGAGGAGGAGGCTGGATTCCACAGCAAGTGCCATCGCCCAAAATGGAGCCGGGGTGTCAGCCCTGAATCTGTCCTTCCCAGGGGTGACTGAAGCTTCATCCTCAAAGTCTCGACCTTGTGGCTGAACAGTACAGTGAGCAGCAGATAGTCACCTGATCAGCTGATGGAGTCCCTAAGCCCCAGGGCTCATTTGCATCGACCCACTTGGCTCATCTGGTCCCCTAGGGCTCTAAAGCTGCTGCAGATTTGCACAAAGCCAGGGGCTGGCTGTACATCAGAGGCCGATTCCTTTCCCTCTGGCTCCCTCTCAGGCCTTCGCCATGGTGCTGCGCCTCCTGGCTCTCCTCCTCCCTGGGGTTTTGGTGCCAGGTAGGTTCTTGTGGGAGGCGGAGGTGATCAGGGTGTACTGCAGAGGGAGGGACCGACGGGTGCTGCAGATGGGACAGGCGGAGCAGGCAGGCGTGGTCAGGCGGGCTGCCGGAGGTGTGGCCTGCGAGAAGTTAACCTGTAGCTGGTGCGGAGGTGATGCCATAGGGGGTAATGTCCCAGCTCAGCCACTGGGGGTGGGATCGGCACATTCCGCCCCTAACTGCACCCTTGTTTCGTCCAGCCTCCAGGGCTCAGCCAGTGCTGACTCAGCCGGCCTCCATTTTAGTGTTGCCAGGACAAACGGTGAAACTCTCGTGTGCCCTGAATCCTGGGTACAACATCAGGGAGTTCGGGGTCGCCTGGTACCAGCAGAGGCCTGGCAGCCCCCCGAGGTACCTGCTCTATTACAACTCGGAGGTGGACAAGGACAAGCCCTGCGGGATTCCGGACCGCTTCTCGGCCTCCAAAGACCTCGCCAGCAACGCCTGCGTTCTGACCATTGCTGCGGTCCAGGCCGAGGACCACGCTGACTATTACTGCTCGGTCGCGTATCCCATCTACTATCTCTAGAAACGTGGAACCAAAACCTGCGCTGCTCCCCTGGGACTCTAATCAGCCCCTGCTTGCAAAGCCTCGTGCTGAAGGAACTGCAGCCCTATAAGGAATGGAAAAAAGAAACGGCTCATGTTCTCCACCCTTGAATTAGCCCAGAGGTGAGGCCCACCCCCAGTCAGTTATGCTCAGAGAGCTGTGACGGATCGTGGCTTCCTGTCTGACGGATGTCACCTGGTGGAGCGCAGAATGCTACGAGACACGCAGGGCCCGATCCTGCCAGGGGCTGGGCACCTGCAGCTCCCACTGCACAGAGACCCTACCTAACGGAGCTGGTTTTCCTGCCCGCAGGCCCCTGCACATCTGCTCAGATCCCCATCAGCTGCATGTGGGCACCCAGTACAGCTCGCATAAAAGACAGATTTCTAAAGCCCAGTTCTGATGTCCTGGAGTCTGATATCCGCCTTTCCTCCAGACAGCGGGCCGGGTTCTCCGTTACTCTGCTTCTGGGCTTGGGACAGGAACGAAGGCTGAGCACGGGGCGTCCTATTCAGTGTATTCCCGAGTCCAAAACAGCCCACCAGGAGGCTCCTTTTATTGGACCAATGAAGCCCAGAATTAACGGGAATGGGGTGCTCAGGAGGGGAAGGTTTTGCCTGCGTTTAAGTGAGTGCAGGTTTGGGGCCAAAAAGAGCCTGTTTCGATAATCCCAGGGCCTGGTTTTCAGCTCTCTGCCTGTGCTCATGCTGTAATACATTGTGCACTCTAGCATCGCGCACTGGAGGGGTTCGGTGTATGGGACCCCCGTGGAGGGAGACTCAGCGGTCTGTGTTATCTAGCTAACTGTGTCCTGCCCTTAGGGCATGTCCAGCAATGTTCTGGACGCTTCTCCCTTGCATATCACTTGCTATGCATCATACCAGTGTGATGGGGCTGGAGCCTGGTGGAGGCTTTTGTGAGATTCTGCAATACAACCAATAAATGCTAATAATTAGCTGCATGGCTTGTATACTGTGCAATGTAGAGTTCATTGGGACACATGGAACACACTCTCTTTAACCTCTCCCAATTGTTATTTTTTCTGAACTACAGCTGGATGCTTCACTGCCATTGGTCCAGACACAACTCAGAGGTCGTGCTCTTTTACTGACGATGCTGGTCTGAATATAAGACTGTCTGGTTATTGTGAGGCTCACCAGGGGTACCCAGGTTGTGAGACACCTCACCAGTACCTGCCCTTACTGTGAAGCGGTCTTTCTGTGCCGGCTGTAGCTCAGATGCCTAAAACTAACAGCCGCTAGCAACACAGCAGCTGGCACTGAGGGGTTCACACTTGTACACATTAGGGACAGAGGAACTGCCAAACCAGATCAGACCAGTGGTCCCGCTATGTTCAGTAGCTTGCTTCTGATGCTGGCCTAACCTGGATGCTTCAGAGAAAAGTGCAAGAAACTTCACAGTGGATGTTTCTCAAATATCTTGCCCAGAGGGGAAGTTTCTTCCTCGCCAAGCCTTAGACATCGAAACATGAGTGTTTATACCCCTTCTACATTTGTTTCTGTCTAATATAACTTTGGAACATTCTCACTCTCCGTATAAATGTCCCATCCTTTTTTTAATCATACTAAGCTCTTGAGCTTAGTAGTATCTTGTGGCAATGAGTTCCACAGGTGAATCGTGCATTGTATAAAATAACTGTTTCCTTTTATCGGTTCTAAGTTCATTCCCTTTCAGTTTCATTAAACATTCCCTTGCCCTCATATTATGAAAGAGGGTAAACAAAATGCCTGGTTCACCTGACTGAAAAAGATTTGGGATTTGTGGTGGATAAGCATCTGAACATAAGATCCCAATGTGATGCTGTAGCCAAAAAAGCTAATGCAATCCTGGGATGCAAACGCAGGGAAATCTTGCATTGGAGTAGAGCCATTATTTCACCGCCGTATTTGGCACTGCTGGAACACAGTGTCCAGCTCTGGTGCCCACAGTTCAAGAAGGCTGTTGATAAATTGGAGAGCGTTCAGCAATGAGAATGATTAACGAATTAGAAAACATGCCTCATAGTGACAGACTCAAGCAGCTCAATCGATTTAGCTCACCAAAACGAGAAAGTTAAGGGGTGATTTGATTACGGTCTATAAGTACGTACATGGGGAACAAATATTTAATAATGGGCTTTTCCATCTTGCAAAAGTACAAGATCCATTGGCTGGAAGAAAAAGCCAGACAAATTCAGATTGGAAAAAGGTGTACATTTTTAAGGTGAGAGTAATTAACCACTGGAAGCATCGTGTGGCGTATCTCTCTGGGATGTTTTACTAAAAGCTCTGCTCGAGGAATTATTGTGGGGAAGTTCTATGGCCTGAGCTCTACAGGAGCACAGACGAATGGTCTTAATAATGGTCCCTTCTGGCCTTGGAATCTATGAACCTTCTCTACAAGGTGCCTTCTGCTGTCTACCCCTTTCATTGTCAGTCACTCTCACTTAGATTCACAGAGTTTAAGGCCAGAAGGGACCATCAGGTTATCTAGGCTGACTTCCTATACATCTCAGGTCACTAATCCCTACCCAGCACACACACACAGAACCCAATGACCAAAATAGACCAAAGTATTCCAGCCCTCGGGAGACTAGACTATTCTGTGCCGCAGGCAGAGAACAGGAGGGACAGAGGTGCACCAGTGCACGAAGCTCCTGCAGTAGCAGGGGAATGGTTAAGTGAGATGTACCCAGATACTTATCTTGCCGAGTGCCTCACACCCATACGCGCAGGGGGAGGCTTGATCCGTTCCCAGGGACACACCCAGAGCAAAAGACCATTGGGACTGATGAATAAAATTGTTCATGAAGGGGGTGGAGCTCCCTACTCTGGCCACTTCTGGAGCCAGGAAACCGGAGTGGCTGGAGCGCTGGTCCGACCTGGGGAGGTAGGTCTAAGAATTGAGGGAGTCTGGATCATGAAAAGGGCACGATGCTGCACATGCGCTGTCTGACCTCCACCCCCTGAGTCTCATTTGCATACTGGACTTCGCTAGCTTGACCCCTCAGAGCTCATTTGCATACGTGGCTGCCCTGCCCCTACCCATAAGGGCTCTAAAGGCTGCCTCTGGGTTTCACAAAGGCAGGGAACAGGCTGCAAACCAGCAGAAACCCTGCTCCCGTGACTTCTCCCCATCTCCCTGCACCATGGGCCAGTCCACTCTGCCTGTCTATCTCCTGGGGCTTTTCCTGACAGGTAACGGCTACAGCAGATTGACATCCAACGATGCCTCGAAACCGAGGTCAGCCGAAATTGGCACTGTAATAGCGGTGCTCACCCCCCTGCTCTTTGCTTTCTGCAGGTTGCTACGCTCAGGTGACTCAGCCGCCCTCCGAGTTCGTGTCTCCTGGGGAGAACGTCCAGCTCTCCTGCACGCTAGGGGGCAGTTACACCGTCAGTGCCAACCGTGTCGTTTGGATCCAGCACAGACCGGGTAGCGTCCCCAGATTCCTGCTGTATTTTTTCACTGAATCTAACAAAGGCATGGGCTCGGGGGTCCCCGCCCGGTTCGTTGGCTCTCGCGCTGGCTCTGACAAGACAGGTTATTTGACCATCACTGGGGTCCAGGCAGAGGATGACGCTGTCTATTACTGTGTTACGTGGACTGGGAGCGCGTGCACAGTGCTACCGTCCTACAGGGAAGTGAGACAAAAACCTTCTCACTCCACTGCAGCCCTGCGGCAAGGCTACGCTGGCTGTGAGCACCAGCCGGCTTCTCAGACAGGGGGCGTTGGCGCCTGCTCCCTCATGCGGGAGACACACCCTTAGCACTGAAATACCCTGTGAGTTCAGGCCTGCGCACTGCTCACGGGTCTCTTGGTTTCCGATAGTTGTTGCTGGCTGAGGCAGCCGTCCTCTGCGGCGGGGTCCCCAGGAAACACTGTCCGTTTTCTTGCACCACAAAGAGCGAAGCATGGGACCTGGAAGGGCTCGTCCACCACGCTTTCCGGGCCGCTGCGAAATGTGCGAGGGAGCCCCACAGAGCACGGACACATCACTCCCCAGTAGATGGCAGCAGAGCGCAGCTACTGCCGGCCTATGGCCCTGACAGGGCTGGGGTGGATTGGAAGGGAGGCTCAGTGAAGCCCCTGATAACATGTGGCCTAAAATGGCCCCTGGCGCAGGGCACCCCTAGGTAACAAGGAGAGTCAGCCCCTGCTTGCCCCTCCCAGCTCCCTTCATCCCACCACCCCACCCGGCTCTGTATCAAACTTCCTCCAAACTTCCTTCCCTGGATCCAGCGCCATTACATGGGGGGCACATTTAGCTCCCAAAGATACCCAGAATCCTTTGCACTGACCGCAGCATGGCAAAGGCCGTTCTAAGGATTGAGAGGGGAAGCCAGGAACAGTATTTACCTGCTGCTTTTGCCTGAGCAGAAACAGCCTCTCCCCTTTGGTGGGAGACAGGCGGGGAAGCAGAAAACACGACTGCTAAGGCTGGGATACACTGAAGAATACTGAGAATCCTGTAGCACTAATATGGTGCGTATATTACATGACATGCCCACGGTACAATCCAGACTACCGAGTACCTGTGTCACCCCTGCCCTCAGCCTGGGGTGCCCTTTACAATGCCTTGCTGCTGTAGCCTCCAGCCTAGATTGCTCACAAACAGCCTCTGGCATGTAAGTCACTCTCAGTTGTGGCTCTGTGTGTGCACAGCCAGCCAGCCACACCTACGGTCTCACCAGCCTGAATTATACTGCAGGGTGACCACAATACACCCCCAGTCCCTGATTTCGTCCCAGGACTGTATGTCCTGTACTGCCCAGCCCTCTCCTGGACAATACAAGCTTACATAAAATCCATCATTTTATCTGATGATATGCATATGTCTTATTACCTTAAATGGAGTTACCCAAACACTTCAATTCAAACACACTAGAATAGATACAACAATCAAACAAGTTTATTAACGACACACAGATGGATTTGAAGTGAGTATAAGTAATGAGGTACAAAAGTTAGAAATGGCTACAAGAAAAAAAAAGATGAAATACAATTAGTGCCTAACTCAATAACTGCATTAAATACAAAACAAAGTTGTTTCATCGCAGGTGCTCAACAGACTCTTAGTGGCCACACTTCTCAGGCCAGGACCATTTCCCCAGTTGAATGGCTGCTCCCTTTGTTCCTTCTGGGGCAGTGAATCGATGGGCAGAGAGAGAGAGAGGAGGAGGGGGTGTTTTGGGTCCTCTCCCCACTTTGAGAAGTGCCTCCAACTGGGAGCCTGGCAACAGGCAGACTGTGTGGATGGGAACTCCATGCTGTTTCTTTGCTAAGATGTAAATTTTTCACCCAAGCCCCTTTTCCTGCTGATGAATAGCCACTTAGCAGGTAATAGCCCATTGCTCTTGTTTACACCTGGCTGAGGTGTGAACTTGCCCTTTATCTCTGAGGAACTGGTTTGGTCACTCCCCAGACTTGGAACACGTGTTAATAACACCACAGAGTGGAATCTTCTAACTTTCCATACAATGTTGCCACACAGATTTTACCAGGACAATAATGACTAGAAGATTATGAGGTTTTAAGGGATACCTTCCAAGACATACTTTGTACAAAGATTATTACATTAGTGGACAGAGGGTTATATTCTGTCACAACATCTTATTGTGCTTTACAGAGGAGACTCTTCACTCCCATGTCTGTGTGTGTGTGTCTCTGTCTGCGTGCACAGCAATAGGTTTTGCAGGTCCAAATGTTAACCGTTACCTTCATGCAGGCATTAAGCTATTTAAACTGTGTGTGCAAGTGTTCGAATTAGTAGAGGGGCCTAGAAGTGCCCAAGTGTTTTTGCCGACACACCAGTGAGGGTTTTATAGAGAATGTCTCTCTCTACAATGCAGCTCTCATTGGATGAGAAACTAACTCTTCATGTTTGTCCCCTTTGTTGCCCTGTCCCTGGTCCTTCTCCAGCCACACTGGGGTACGTGTTCAGGTGGATGCTTGTAAAAGGCATGTCTCTGATTCCTTTTGGATTTTCCCATGGTGCAATGGTGCCATGTGACAATTCTTACCCGTAAGCACGCGGGAGCTCTGGCCACTGAGAGACGCAGTCCGAGTCATTCCAGTCCTCTTTACTCCTCCTCCTCAGTACGCTGGGATATGCTGGCACAACAGCTCGGCAGCTTTTTGGTTACCATCTGTGCTGTTGTTAGTCCCTTCTCTACATTTGAATGTTCAAGTTGGATGTTTCTGACCTTTGTCTAACAGGGGCAAGTCTGACAGGGAGATGCTGTGACTCCAGATGAGGATGGGAATCAGGTCTTCACCAGGACTGTATGGCTGATTTGCATTGCAAGATGTAATGGTAATAAGCAGAGATCAGTGTATCCAATAGACTCACAGAGCCCCACCCCTTGCGGTTCATTTGCATACCAGCCAGTCTCAGCCCTGTCCCTCCTGGTTTTAAAGGTGCTTGGAGGGTTACACAGAGGCAGGGCTCAAGCTGCAAACAGGCATAAGCAGAGTTGCCAAATCGGGTTCCTTTCTATCCACCTCCATCTCCTCCCTGGACGATGGCCCAATGTACCCTGACTCTCTGTGTCCTGGGGCTTTTCCTGACAGGTGAGTGGTCAGGGGTTTGTAATACCCAACACGCCCCATCCTGGCTGATAACACTCTGTGGGACTCAGTGCCCCTCAACGGGCCTTGAAGTCACATAGGTGCTTTTGGAAATGCCCTGTTGTGTTCAAGACAAGGGTCCCCAAGCCTTTTATGAACATGGGGTCTATTATCCCCAGTGTACCAAGGGGACTTCTCCAGGATCCCAAAGGATTCTTTGGAAGGGCAGGGAACAGGACCTAGAAGTCCTGAGCGCCCGACCCCTGTTCTAGCCCTGAGCTTTGCTGACTTCTGGTTTGGTCCCGGCTCACTTGGGTCTTTGTTCCTGACAGTTGCCAGCGCACAGCCAACCCTGACTCAGCCTGCCTCAGAGTCAGTGGCCCCGGGAGGCACCATCAAACTCTCCTGCACCATGAGTAGTGGAACGAGCATCAGTGGCTACTACATTCACTGGTTTCAGCAAACAGCTGGGAACCCTCCGAGGTATCTGCTGTATTACAAAGACGAATCTAGTAAGCATCAGGGCTCTGGAGTCCCTGCTCGGTTCTCTGCTTCCAAAGACACCTCCAGCAACATTTGCTATTTAACCGTCACTGGGATCCAAGCGGAGGATGATGCTGATTATTATTGTGGTACATGGCACAACAATGCTTTACACAATGATATGCTGAGACAGGGAACTGAGACAAAAACCTTCTGTACCCTAGGGCCCCTGGAGACCAAACCTCAGAAACCCCAAGAGAGGCCATCACAGAAAATAGAAATACAAACAAAAGAAGCAGATAATGAACCCTTGTGGAAGTTCCTTGCAGAATTGGCATCCTCTGCCCCCCATTCCACCATGTGCAAGCTAACACGATGGGCTATTGTAAATTAGCATGATCTGGGTGTCATGGGAAAATCCTGTGGAGCGAAGCCCTGGCAGACAGTGATGTGTTACATGGACTCCTTCACAGTGCCAGTGTTTGTGCACTGTGACTAAAATAGTTATAAGCAAAGAAGCTGTGAGCAGAATCACTGATGCTGAGAAACAGAGGAGCATTTAGCAAGACTAGCAGGTGGTGCAGACAAGGCTCCTTACACATCAAAGGCCTGATGCACCAGTCCCTTGTCTGTGGACATCTCTCATGAAAGTCACTGGGACCGCAGCACTGCAAGCATGCAACTGACGTGGGAACTTTAGTGAGCCATTCACAGTATAGCGAGGAGAGACAGATAATGACCACCAGAGGGCAGCATAGGAGAAGGCCTAATAACGTTACCGTTACTGACAAGCTTGTCCAATGTGAGGCACAAGGAAAAGAATCTCTAGAGCTATAAAACCATGATTTGTTTTGTAGTGTGATTTGTTCTTAATAAACTTTTCTCAATAGTGCCAAGCAAATGCCTGAGCAGACGTTTGAGGTGATTTATTTAGAGCAATGGGATAAGGGTGTTTTTATGTATACAAATAAATACTTAGTGTAATGTGCAAGTTGCATTGATTAATTTCCATGGGAACAGCTGTTAATTAGGCAGCACTAGCAATGTTTTAGTAAGTTTCCCATCATAGGGCCCAGTTTAGAGGCTGCCTTGGTGCTGTTCCAGCCTATTTGGATCTTCTCTCTCGAAACATGTACAGAACTGTAAGCCTAGAGCCAGATATGTCAGTGGAAGGAGCTGTCGGCTTCCTCTCTCAGTGGAGAGGCAAAAGGATCCCTATAGAGATCCTCATTTCCATACGTGACACACCCACAATTCCCCCAGTCACATTGGGAAATCTCAGAGGACAAGTCACTGGACTGATGGAAACAGAACGGGAAATGGAACCTTTAAGATGCATCTGACACACGTAGTTCACACACTAATATGCACTTAATAAATTAGGCCTCATTTTGGCCAAGCATTAATGCACCTGTTTAATGTTACGCCCGGGGTTAAAGTCGTGTGTGTAAGTGCTGTAGTGAAAGGGGCCCTGCCCGTCAGTGTGTATGCTGCACACATACATAGTGCTGTAAGGCACCTACCCGGCTAATCGGGGATTACACAGCTGTTCTTAACCTCGCCTCTTGGCATTTTCTTTCAGTAAATTTCTGGCCACAGACCAATGTGTCTCCTGATTAACTCATCTCACCAGTGCCCTGCATGGAGATTTTGTTCCTGCGGGGGGCGCTGCGGTGTCCTGTACTGATGTAGAACTTTAGCAGTAAGCTCTGTGACCCCTTTCACACCACCAGGAGTTGTGGGGATACCGGACAGGGACTCTGGTGATGGGTGTGAGGGGTCAGGTCTGCACTCAGGATCCCAGGGCTCATCAGCACACCGGGCTGTGTTGGCGATGCCGGAGTGGGATTGTGGAATAGTAGCACCACCCAACAGGGCTCATTTGCATATGGGACGGCCCCGCTGCTGTCTGCAGGGCTCTAAAGGCTGCTGTAAAGTTGCACGAAGTCAGGGGTTGGACTGGGGTGCGAAGTCACAGAAACCCAAGTACAACATCAAGGTTCTTCATTCCTCCTTCTATCCGCACTGTGCACCATGGCCCTGGCTTCTCTGTCTCTCTGTCTCCTGGGGCTTTCCCTGGCGGGTAATTCCTCTAGCAATTCAACGGGCACAGGAAGTACAGTCTGAATTCAGCTTTGCTCACTGCTAACTTGTCTCTTGGTTTCTGACAGTGCCCTACACAAAGGCTGTATTGACCCAGCCAGCCTCGGTGTCAATGTCTAGAGGAAACTCTGCTAAACTGTCCTGCAACCTGAGCGCTGGCACCAGCATCAGTAGCGCCCACGTGAGCTGGCTGCAGCAGAAATCAGGGAACCCTCCCAGATACCTGCTCCATTGTAAAGATGAATCCAGCAAAGGGCTGACCTCGGGGGCCTCCAACCGGTTCTCGGCTACCAAAGAGGCCTCCACTAACACCTGTTATTTAGCCATCTCTGCGGTCGAAGCAGAGGATGAGGCCAGTTATTACTGTCTAACATCGAGTGGTGGCGAATAACACTGCAGAACAGCTTGACGGGGAACTGAGACCAAAACCCCATCGCGGTCCCCCAGGCATCACACACACAACTGCCTGCCCCCTTCCCTCGGGCCTCCAGGGCACTTGCTTTCTAGCATTGCAGAGCTCATCGGCTTGAAGGATAAATGGTGGAATCTCCATTGATGGAGACCAGTTCTGCTGCTCAGGGGAATCTGGTTTCCTGGGACAGACTCCTGGGAGGCCGCTGGGAGAAGGCCCATGTGTTTCCCAACAGAGCTCACTGTGCATAAGGTCAGACTATCTGGGAACAATGTTGTATCCACAGCAGTCAGTGGCTCTTCACTGGCCAGTATAACGAGGAAATCCCATAATGGAGATCACCCTCTGCTGCTGGTGGCCTATTTACTCAGCCGGCCTCCGAGACTGTCCCCAGGAGACACTGTCAGACTCTCCTGCACCATGAGCAGTGAGACCAGCGTCCGTGGCTACTTCATAAGTTGGCTGCAGCAGAGAGCGGGGAACCCTCTGAGATACCTGCTCTATTACAAAGACAAACCTGCTCGGGGGCTGGGGTCTCCGACTGATGCCCGGCTTCCAAAGACGCCTCCACTAACACCTGCCATTGAACCGTCACCGGGGCCCAAGCAGAGGACGAGGCGGGTTATCACTGTCTCCCATGAGTGCTGCTGTGGCTCACAAAGCGACAGGCAGAAAAGGGAACTGAGAGTGAATCCTCCGAGCACCACGGCGCCTCACTGGGGCTCGTCTCTGGGTGCGAGACCCCTCGGCTTCCTCGCAGGAAGGCAGCAGAGGCCTGGTTTGCCCATGGGCATCAGGCACAGTGTGGCGTGGAGCTGGCTGTGAGGGAGCTGCACGGGCCTTTGCCTCCACCCACGGGGTCTGCAGAACGGCCTCCTGGCATGTTCTGCCTCGACTGCGCCTCCGCTGTGCCCTGGAGCACAGCGCTGAGGAAGGGCCGGGCTGTTTTTCCAGTAATGCAGCAGCAGGGAGAAGCGGAGTTGAAGGAGCCACTGATGAGGGTGCCAAGTGCAGCCCACAAAAACAGTGGCCCCTGCCCTTGCAATGGAAGGGTCCCTGGTCGCAGAGGCACCGTACCTGTAAAGAGGATAAAGCCACGGAGTGGGGAAATCCGGTCTGTCCCCTCCTGAGAAGGAGACAAAGGTGAAGGAACAGAGAGAGGTAGGAGACAGGCCAGATGGCCGGCAGGAGTGTGTGTGAGGGGCCATTGCCAGTGCAGTGTCAGAACATTACAGCCAAGCAGAGGCAGAAATCAATGTCTGCCCCATTCCAGAGCATGAGAGCAATCGCCCAAGTCTTACTCCCCATGTCCTAAAGTGTCTATTGCATTACCCCCATGCCAAGTCCCAGGGCAGTACCTCCCCCCTTCCCTAGAGGACAACAGAGCTCTAAAATGCGAAGAAATGGAAGATGACCACTAAGGACCGGTCCTGTGTGCTGTGGGATGGGACCCCTGTGATGCTTGAGGGGGAGCAAAGATAAAGGTGAACATAAGAATATAAGAACGGCAGTCGTGAGTCAGACCAAAGGTAAAAGGTTGGTCTCACAGCAGCTTTCTCTGGAATTTTACTTATCTCAGGCCCCTGGCAAGGCCCGAGTGCACAGACCCTACCCTGATCCTAGGAGAGCCATTGATCTCATGAGAAACTCAGCACTGTGTAGAGGGCTAGCACAAGGCCTATGCACCAGCTGAACCCTCAGGACAGAACCCCCACCCCAGTGAGAGGGGATCTTATGCACTTTGGAGTTGCCCACAAGGAGTCAGAGAGCCCAAAGCCACTGCCTGGTGCATTTAGCAGCTAGTGAGCAGAGGACAGATTTGCATGAAGGGGCCGTTCTCCAGCTCTGGGGGTTTAAGAGAGAATTGGAGGGTTCCAGCCACAGACCATTTTGCCTGAGGAAGCCGAGCTCGTCTGGATTCCCACCATGGCCTGGGCCCCTCTGCTCCTCACACTGCTCACTTACTGCTCGGGTAGGGAAGAAGGTTGCCCCTGATTCTCTGCTCTGAAGTGCTGGCCGTGGCTCAGCCCCTCTCACAGGTTTCACACAGGTTGAGCCACATTTCAGTTCTTTCCTATCTCGTTCCAGGTTCCAGCTCCCAGCCTGTGCTGACTCAGACGCCCTCGGTGTCCGTGTCCCCCGAAGAGAATGTGAGACTGGCCTGCACCATGCCCTCAGGGTACAGCATTGGCAGCTACAGGGTGCAATGGTACCAGCAGAAGCCGGGCAGTGCCCCACGGTTTGTGTACCACTATCAAACTAGCAGTGATCAGGGCAGGGGTACAGGGATCCCGGAGCGATTCACCGTCTCCCCTGACACCTCCAACAGTCTCTGGAATTTAGTCATCTCTGGGGTGCAGGCAGAGGATGATGCTGATTATTACTGTGCCATATGGGATGGTGGTAGTAACACTCATCACAGTGATGAAGTGAGATAGAGAACTGAGACCTGAACTCTCTGTCACAGCTCTATGCACCCCTGAAGCTCAAACCACGACATCCCTAAACACACACTGACAAACGGAGAGAGAAGCTATTGGAGGTTTCTTGAGCAATCACTGTTCCCTACACCCAGGTACCATCTGTCTGTCCTGCTCTGGGCCTGCTGCACTTTGCTCTTCAAAATCCATATCCCCTCCCTTCCCTCGCAGGGGAGAGGCTGGTGGACAGTGATGTGGGGTTGCTTTCATGCTGAGGTAGGTGAGTTATGACTAGAATCCGAGCAGAAAGTGCATCGGAGAGCTGGGTCAGTGGTCTTTTATCCCGGCCAGGCCTGACCTCTGCCAGCACCACGTCTCTCCATGTCTCCTGTGCTCACAGCACTGCCAACCCCAGATGTTCAAAACCCATGAGTCACCCCCCACCCCGTGTTATGAGATTGGTTTAGAAGTGAGACAATGTTTAAAACATAAAACAGTATTGGCTCCTTTTTCGTTGCCTTCTGCTTTGTGAACATGTAGGTCACATGGGGGTTCATGTTCTCAGTTTTTCTCCACAATCATGAAGCCAAAAACCTTACTTTCATTTTTTAATGAAAGCTGAGATTGCCATAACTCCAGGAGCTGAGGCTTTGAGATACACACCAGATATCATAAGAGTGGGTGATACTGCCACTCATACCAGACATAAGCTACCGCAATTTCTACACCACTGCCAACTCCCATCATCCTTATAAATGATGGCGGGATGTTTACAGCCCCTTGGTGTTTTCCCCAGGAAGCCCAGGCCTGCTCCCAGGGGATTTGCCTTAGATCCCAGCCATGATCTTGTCTGTGAGGGAGGCCTGCAGCAGGTAGGGTCAGCAGAAGTTCCTCCATCTCTTGCTTTTCAAGGCTGAAGGGAAAGGAGCGTTTCCCAGGGACCCTGTGATCCAGCCAGGTGGCCTCAGTAGCCTGAAACAGCTCAGTTATACATGAAAGAGGTCTCTCCTCGATCAGCAGGAGAGCAGGGGTGTGTGGCTAGAGAGGATCCCAGAGCGAGAGGCTCATTAAAATAGGGGGCTGACCCTCTGCTTCTCTGTGAGTTTGTTTGTGGTGGTGGTTAAATGGTAGAAGGAAATCCCTGTCCTGAGCAGGGAGTGAGCTGATTTTATCTACATTCTACAAGGCCTGTCAGTGGGGATGAACCTGCCTTTGCTGAGCAGCCATGGGGGCTGGCAGGGAGAAGGTTCTGTGGGGAGTTGGATGTGTGAGCAGGGGGCCAGTGAGGCAGGGAGTCGGGGGCCCTGATGAGGAGTGGCCTTTTCAGTTCTGTATACAGTGGGTCTCATTTCAGCCGGTAATCAGCGTTCTTGGGTGGCATTAGATTCCGATGTCAAGTCAGATGTGGAGGGGAATATCCGGTTTCCCCCGTAAACCGGTTCTGTGATCTGCCGAAAGGAATGGCACATCCGCTAACGTTGTGTTTCATGTTCTTTGTGCAGTGACACAGAGAAACAGGCAGTATGCGGGGAATATGGGCGATCCAGAGGGGTGACCATTTAAATGATCCACTACTTCAGGCCCATAAAGTGATTTCATTGAGCCCCTCCATCTCATGTGCATTAACAAGCCCATGGAAGTGTGGTAGTTTGGAGCCAGGGGAACAATATATACATTCCTTGTGGGCTGTTATAGGACTGGCTTAAATACCCTTTGGGCTGCACAGGTCAGGTGCACATAAATCCACCTGGAATTGACCAGGGCAGGCTGGGTGGAGGGTGAGAAATCTCTTTCTGTTGGGTGCAGTCTAGCAGATTGGTGGGTAGAACAAGGTGATAACTGCTGGTAAGAAATGGTGAAAGCAGCAGTAATGAACAGTGACTAACTTCAAGGACCCCAAGACACCAGTATGAAGCAGATAAAGTGGCCCAGAATCATTGCAAACGGGACCCTCATCAATAGCAACATAACTTTCCTCCCAACCCCCCATGATGGCTGACGTTCCCTATGTATTGAGCTTTCCCAGGAAGAGGGAGTTCTGTGTTACAGACAAGCCAGCAGTGTGAGGAGGGGGTTGAATCCAGCCAGGGAATGGGCATGAAGGTCAGATGTTTGTACCACCTAGCTGCCTTCAGTACAGAACCTGATCCCCACCCTGCAAAGTGACCCGTGGTCTCTTGCTGTGGTTGGTGAGATTCATTAGGGATGAGATGCCTGCAGCCCAACCCCAGCTGGGTGCACCAGGCTAGAAGGCTGGCCCTGCACCCTTGGTCGGCAGCCGAGCCTTATGGAAAGGGTGCTAATGCAACTGTTTTCTGCAGCTGCCTCTCAGGAGCACTGTTCTACTGCTCCTTGTCGGGTTGTGAGAGCTAAAGCACCATCCCCACCCCTCACTCGCTCCTCCTCCTCCTCCGGCTGTGCTGGATGCCATCTGGGCCAGTGCCAGGAGGAGATAGATGAGGAGGTTTCGCAACTATGGTTGGGCTGTGGGTAAATCAGGGCGTGCGGGAGAATGAGCAGCCAGCACCTCAGCATGGGGACGTGGAGCTGGAAGAGGAGCTGCAATCTGATGCACCACACATAGATGTGTGCCAGGCTCCCCCTCGCACTGCAGAAAGCACAGTTGTTGGGCGAGTTGTGCACTGCAGCCGGTACAGAAACATCCTTTGTGGCTCTACGAAGGAGCTGCCAGCTGATCTCCCGGGCGGGGTGTGAAATCATGGTAGAGTAAAGCCTGGCCCACCAGGCTTCCTCGCCTTCCTCAAGTGGCAGCAGGTGCCACTTGGTGTTGGGGCAGGACAGTAGGGTGAGGAGGACTCTGCCCTTCTCCAGTGGGCTGCGGTGCCTTCAGCAGCCAGTGAGCAGGGAGCTGATTTGCATGAAGGGGCTGTTCTCCAGCTCTGGGGGTTTAAGAGAGAATCAGAGAGTTCTAGCCAGAGACTCGTTTGCCTCAGGGAGCCGAGCTCGTCTGGATTCCCACCATGACCTGGGCCCCTCTGCTCCTCACGCTGCTCACTTACTGCTCGGGTAGGGAAGAAGGTTCCCCTTGATTCTCTGCTCTGAGGTTCTGGCTCAGCCCCTCTCACAGGTTTCACACAGGCCGAGCCACGTTTCAGTTCTTTCCTATCTCGTTCCAGGTTCCAGCTCCCAGCCTGTGCTGACTCAGACGCCCTCGGTGTCCGTGTCCCCCGGAGAGAATGTGAGACTGGCCTGCACCATGCCCTCAGGGTACAGCATTGGCAGCTACAGGGTGCGATGGTTCCAGCAGAATCCAGGCAGTGCCCCGCGGTTTGTGTACCACTATTACACCAGCAGTGACCAGGGCAGGGGCACAGGGATCCCGGAGCGATTCACCGTCTCCCCTGACACCTCCAACAACCTCTGGAATTTAGTCATCTCTGGGGTGCAGGCAGAGGATGATACTGATTATTACTGTGTCATATGGGATGGTGGTAGTAACACTCATCACAGTGATGAAGTGAGATAGAGAACTGAGACCTAAACTCTCCGTCACACCCTGTCTGCCTGTGCCCACGTGAGGCTCAAACCATGAACTCCCTAGAGACACCGTCACAGACAATAGAGAGAAACACAGAGAGACCTCTGAACATTCCTTGGGGAGTCACTGTCCCGTCCATCCAGGCACTGTCTGCCTGCCCTGCCCTGGGGGCCTGCTTAGGGTGACCAGATGTCCCAATTTTATAGGGACAGTCCTTATTTTTGGGTCTTTTTCTTATATAGGCTGCTGTTACACCTAACTCCCTGTCCCGATTTTTCACTTTTGCTGTGTGGTCTCCAAACTCCACATTGCCCCCTTCTCTTGCAAACCCTGTTGAGTTCGGGGCTGGTAGATGGTGACCCAGGTTGGTTCGAAGTGCTGGGGTCATGTAACTCAGCTCTTTACAGAAAGCGTATGGGAGGGTGCAATCAGAGAACGAGGGAGGGGAAAATCTCTCACATGTGGCTACAATCTAGTGCCTTGTTGGTGCTATGCAATGATACACAAATCACAGCAAGCGCTTCAAGGCCCCAGAAGTCGTGGACTCTGGAGAAGGTGATTTCAAATGGCTGAAAAGAATTAAAGAAGAACTTCCCACATCTCAGTGATCTCTTCCTCAGAGCCTTCCGGAAATGTAGTGCCATGTTGTTAGAGCTCTCCCCACATTCCTGATGTTCTGTGGGGCAGAGCATGTGATAATTATAATCCTGATTTGCCTTCTAATGCTACTTTTCATTAACTTCTTGGTATTTTCAATGAACTTTCTTTGCTTTCCTATTTAAAGAAAAGGAAGGCTGCCGTAGTGTCTCTATTGGTCTTTGTCCTGTGCTCTCGGTTTTCTCTTGTCAGCCTCTGGAGCAGTAAACACAGCTGTATCCGAGCCCACCAAATATGAGAGATGTGGGATGCAGAAGAGTTTCATGCTCTGCTAGTGCCTGCGATGGGAAGGAGGGGACAGGGATTTGTCTGCAGACACGCAACAGGCATCGCTCTGAAAGCTACATGGACACAATGCCTCAGCCCCTCCCGTTAAGCTGTACAAATCTATTTATGTGCAAGGAAACAATTTGTAACATGAAAAATAAGCAAACAAGGAACCGCTTCCTGAGGTGGCCAAGAAGAGATCTGCTATTGTTACAGATCTCAATTCCACAAGAAAGGAAAGGACTGAGATCACAACGTGAAAGAACTCTCCAGCGATCTAGGCCCAGGTGAGACCCCCCAAGAGCATGGGGCAGCACCAGTGGAGTTAGTGGGTGTTTTGTCATTGATTTAAAAGGACAAGGACAGGTGCATCTTTGCACCCACTCAGAGCTGGGCAAAAGTAATTCATCCTGTTTCCCTGATTTCAGCCCAAGTCATTGCCATTGGCATTGCAGGCAATTTCACACCCCCGAGTTTCTTTCTTTAGGTGTATTTTTCAAAGTGCTCCTTCCCACAGCCCCTGGGAAAGTGGATTTTCCATGATGTCGCCCCCAATCCAAGTGTGCCAGAAACAATGAGTCCACTTCACTAATGAATAGTGCTATTCATAATAAGAATAACAACCCTACACATATATACACAATATAGAAACCAGGAGAGGGGCGCGAGCTTACTGCTGGGGAGGGGCAGCTGAGCAGAGGGGGATTTGGTGAGGGGCACCAAGGGCATGGGGAGAGGAGGGCACTGGGGCTGGCAGGAACAGAGGCTGAGTGGGGCTGAGAGAGCTTGGGCATGTTGTCCTTTGTTTCCTTCATACTACACCTTACACTGGGATCAGCCAGTTTCCCATTTATGTTCACCCAACACCTTCCTTCTCCTTCACACAGCTGCCAACCACCCACCCACAGGTTCAGTGAGAAATTCCAGCTGTAAAACCCACCCAGCACTGTGTGTTTGTCCTGTTTCACCTTTGCTCTGTTGACTGCCTCATGCCCCGAGGCTGGAGCCTGTTTGAGGCAGGGCTGTGTCAGTTGTTTGACATATTTAACTGTTGTCTGACATCAGCTGAGCCAGCATCACTATGTGACTAAAAAGTAATTAATATTTAGGGCGTATATGGTTATGTTTTCTGCCAGTCATTCCTTTGCTCTTCTCCTACTATAGCCTGCTGAACTAAATCTCAATGGGGGTCACTTTTCCTAACAAGGCCTTAATTTGCACACGTGCAATGTATCACGCACCATCATTTGCACTCATTGTTTTTAAACACTGTCCGACACACATACACGTGATTGGATTTCCTTACGCATGTGCAAACATGGTGAAAACTGGGTTTACAGAGATCATGCACAAAACCAGCGAGCACACACCAAAACCGGACTGAGCCCACTTTAATCTGGCCACAAAAGAACAAAATCAGAAGAAGTTCTCTGATGCATGTTATCTACTTTATATTCATGACTAAGCACAAGGCAGCAGGAACTCAGTCAGTTAGATCTGTACAGCTGGACTCGTCGCGGGCAGCCCCTGTGGTCTGAGGAATGGAAACGTGTGCATGATGATTAATGCACAAACACAGCAGGTGCACAAAAGGGAAAGTGCAGTGACGAAGGGGAAGCAAATACTGTGTGTGACCACTAGATGGGGGCATTTTATTAGCTTTGTGGCCAATACCCTATAAGCTAGTTTGTGCTGAAGGGTGATCTGGGGACTGAGGGAGAAGTGAAAGAGAGGAAAGTCTCGACATGGGCTTTCTCAGGTTAGTTGGGGACCGGGGTTCTTTAGTACACACCTGGGTTGGGCTTCGGAAGACAAATCCGTAGTTCAGCTTTTCCCTTTCTTCCCTGCAAATCCTCTTACTGCTGGGAAAAGAAGGGTCAGCAGAGTGATTACTGGGCAGGCGTAAATGAAGTGTGCTAAATGAAGTTGTCTCTGAGCAGTCAGGTACATCAGAGAACATCACAGCTTATTTGCATGCTGGCTTAATCCAGCCTGGCCTCCCCGGGCTCATTTGCATGTGGCCTGCTCCTTAGAGCTCTAAAAGCTGCTACAGGATTTCACAAAGGCAGGAATCCATTGAAACCCAAGGACAGGGTTGGCTCCTTCTCTCCCTCTGCCCATCTCCTCAGTGCACCATGGCCCTGTGCGCGCTGCCTCTCTGTCTCCTGGGGCTGTTCCTGGCAGGTAATTCCTGGCCAGGATGACTTTGGGGGGGCAGGTAAATGAGCTAATTGGAGTGCAGCACTAACAGATCTGAGTTTTGTCTCTGGCAGGTTCAGGGGCCCAGCACGTGGTGACCCAGCCGCCCTCAGTGTCAGGGTCTCCAGGGCAGACAGTGAAACTCTCCTGCAGCGTCAGCGGAGGATACAGCATCAGTAGCTATGGAATCGGCTGGTACCAGCAAACCCCTGGGAATCCTCCCAGATACCTGCTCTATTATTACAGTGATTCTAGCACAGGCAGAGGCTCTGGGGTCCCGGACCGGTTCTCTGGCTCTGCCTCCGGCAGTGTTGGCTACTTAACCATCTCTGGGCTCCAAGCCGAGGATGACGCTGGTTATTACTGTTCGACTTGGGACAGCAGCGCTAACATGAACACAGTGCTGTAATCAGAGCGGGAACCGAGACAAAAACTTTTCATATTTCACTGACCAACAGAGTGAGACTCAGAGGAAGAGCTTTGAGGCTAGTGGGGCAGAGCTGTGGCCAGAGAGAGGCTTCCTTGGCCGTGCTGTACCTGGCCTTTGTTTAAGGGATTGCTTTTCCCTCACACTAGAGCCCCCTCGTCCTTGACTAATCTCCTGGTACTGCCTGGGGGGTGGGGGCTGCCCGCAGACTGGGAGCTCTGGGATCCTCTGCACAGAGGGGCTGTCCTAGTGTCCATGGTAGGCTGAGGACTGTCACGTTCTCTACAACCTCCCCATCTCCTACTACATGATGGGCTACACGTTCTCATCTGTTCCTCCACCCCCTGCACTTCAGGAAGTGACCCAGGCGTGTCTGAAGCTGATATCTGCCACAGGAGAGCTATGAAATCACGTGTGTCCATGAAGGTCTTGTCCCAATCAGCCCATCACTGACAGGAAGGGTTTGGTTGTCAGGATCTGAGCAGCCCAATCTCACACAGAGTGAATGCAGTCACTTGGATTCCATACCATCCTGAGGGGCCTGATCCAAGATGGCTGCTACTCTGTGTTCCCGTCTCCACCAGAGACTAACTCCAGCATAATCCATCTCCTCCAATGAATGTGTCAGCAGGGAATGGCTCAAAATCCCTAGAGTACCGACAGCAGGAAACTCTGAGGAGTAATTCCAGCCAAGGACTCTTTATAACAGTTGGAAAACGCAAATATCCAAGGCAGTGGAGGACAGGGGAGGGGAGACTTGGCCATGTCTGTGTGTGACAGAGGGTGGGTGCAACCTCAGTCAGGATCCATCCGAGCGTTATTCCGTGTAAATCCATTATATTAATGGTATCATGGGGTGCGCATACCCTCCTGGTAGCGAAGGTTTGCATGTGAGCACTTGGCTGGGCAGCTCCATTCTTCCCTCATCCCTGCAGTGTGAGCCCCAAAGCCTTTTGCTCCTTAAAACTAATTGGGTGACACTGGGCAGGAAGAGTAATCAGGGCAGGTAGATGACCTGGAACTAGGTGACTTGTATCCTGGCTTCCCTAGAGGTGGCTGCAGAGCATAATACACCTTCTCCCTGCTCCCCTAGCCCAGCCATGGCAGAGCAGGCCACCAGCCCAGCAGTGATATATGTGCAGGATTAACACACTGTCAAATCAGGATCATAGAGCAAGTGCAGCGTGGGGCTGAGGGCCCCATAGCTGTGGGGCAGCACAAGGGGCAGTTTGTGGCTCCCGAAATGGGGGGAGAGACCAAAGCCATCAGGGCGGCTGTCCAGGCAGATGAGAATGATAAATCCTCAGCAGGGAGCTCCCCTGCCCCATTCATCCTGAAGTCACCATCCTCTGTTTTGCTAACACACTCTGCACATACATTCCACCTCCCACCAGCCCTGAGGGCCCCCAGCTGGCCTGGTCACGGAGTCTGAAGCAGGTTTGGGGTGCGGGAGAGGTGACACCCTGCATCTCGGCCCTGCAAATTGCTCACCCCCATCAAGAGGGGGAATAGAAGTTTGCAGGCTGTATTGTGGGTGTTAAATTGTAAAAGGAAAATCCCCGTCCTGGAGCAGGGACTGGACTGCTTTGATCTAGACTCCACATGGCCTGTCAGTGGGGATGAACCTGCAATTGCTGAGCCCACAGAAGTCAGCTGATGGAGGGCGGGTTTTGTGAGACTTGAGAGGGTGGTTGGTGAGCAGGGGTCAGTGAGGCAGGGTGTCTGGGAACCTTGGCAGGAGCATGTCACAACTAGTAACAACACTAATTAGTAAAGAATTGCCAAGTTTGTACAATATGGGTGTCATTTCAGCTGTGTAATTAGCTTTCGCAAGCAGCTTTAGGCTCTGACTGTTCAAAAGTTAAGTGAGGCGTGAAGGCCAATATCCCACTTTCCTACTTGGAAGTGAGTCTGGGACTGGCCAAAAGGAAAAGCACATCCAGTAACTTTGCCTTTCACAGCCTTTGTTGGCAGGGTCCCTGGTGAAAGGTGGCACGGGCAGGATCCTCAGATGGGTGATTCTAGTCACATGATCCACTACTTCTCCCAGCCAGGGGACACTATGGACTCTCCCAGCTCATGTTGTATTGAGGAGCGGCACTGGGGATTGTTAGGAGCCTGGGGCAAAGTTAGACATTTTCTGTGGAGTGCGCCAAGCCTGGCATAAAACCCAAAGGATGAGGGAGAAGGAAACCATATCAGAAAGCACACTGGAGAGCAGGCCCAACGAGGCTTGGAGCACTGGCGATGTGTAGAGATAGTTTAATAATATAGCACCAAGAGATCCCAAAGTGCCTCACAAACGATATGTCCTGTAGACAACATGCCTGAAATACAGCCCCCTCAGAATTCATCACCTTGAAGGACAAGCCTGAACCCTTGAGGGATGGTCACCCTGAGGCCTCCTGCTCTGCCGGTTTCTCCTGCATGAGGCTGGCGGAGCGACTGGGACAACTCCAGAGAGCACAGCGGCAGTTCGGGCCTGTCGTGTCTCTCACTGTCTAGAGATTCTCTTATGGAACCCGTCCCCAGGACATCTGAGTGCCTCTCACTGTGTGGTGTCACCCGTCCCTGCAGAGAGACCCCCTGGGACAAGCCCTCTTTAGAAATCTGGCCTTTGCACCATTTCACAGCAATGCAAATGTGGAAATTACTGAGTGTGGCTCAGACAGTCCTGCTCGGTCTGCAGCTGCAGGAACATCTGGTCCTGGGACAGCCAACACCAGCATCTTGGCAGCATTCAGCAGGGTGGCTGTAGACGGGGGGCTCCCCTAGGATCCAGGGCACAGCTCTCTTTCCAAGGCAAATTGGGAGCTGAAATCCCCTATGAGCCGCAGCAAAGACCTAACCCTCTGCCCCAGAGCTAATCCGTGCAGGGAGAGGTCCCTGCAGTCAGGAGCGGGGGTCAGAGCCGCGTTTCTGTCCCTGGTAACCCTCCATTCTGCTCTAAGCTGCAAAACCCAGCAGAGCGTGACTGTGACTCCAGCTTCGGCACCTGGAAACCCAAGTCAGTTATTTCTCTGCAGCTGGGCTGCGCTCAGGGGAGATCATGTGGCCTAATGAACATTGACTCGTGCAAACTGAGCGAGCAGGACACCGCGGCGAAGAAGGAGGGTGATTTCGGTCGGACTCCACTGGATGGGGCTCGTGTTTGCTTTATCGTCCTGACGCCGACAGGAACAGCAGCCACGTTTCTTCTCGCGTGGAGCTGGAGGCAGGGGCTGGGGCCAAACTAGGCTTTATCTGTTTGTTGGGGTGACTTAGTGCTCAGTGGATGCTGTGTGCAGGAAGGGAACAGACTGAAGAGGAGGCCACTCGCCGACACAACCTTTCTCCTCTAGCCGACCCACTGCAGCTTCAAAGCGCTGTGCGTACAGCTGGTTTTAGAGCATTAGTGTGAGTTCCACTAGCCCGAGTCTGTCCAAGTGCTGGGTGGACATACTGAATTAGACTCTGTTTTGCTCAGAAGGGAGGTTTCTTTATGGCCTGGAATTCCTCCATAATTAGGAGTTGTCTGCCTGGCTTCAAGGAACTTTACATGGGTTTAATCCTGGCACAACCCGCTGGTACCCCAAACATCCCCATGCGGGAGGAGTGTTTTGCTAAAGAGGCTGCTAGCTCGGGACAACAATGGTGAGAGCCTTGAGAAGCTGGCCGGCTGCCTGCTGAATCAGCAAGTGTCTTTGCTGCTAAGATTTTTTCAGCCTTGAGACGTAATTCCTATCTAGCAAGATTAGGAGAGTTTAGAAAGTAGCTAATTGCAGTTGGAGCTGTGTCTCTGGCCTTCAAAGTTAGCAAGGAAAGGGTCCTTTGTAGTTGTTGGTGAGAAAATCACACATGCGCACTGTGTTTTTCTTTGTTTGCTCAAGCCTATATAATTCTAGGTTCACACTCAATAAAGTGTCACTCCATCCAGCTTGGAATGTGGATCTGACCCTTTGTACAAAGTAAGAGTGTTTTCTTTCCTGGGGGCTTGATGGGTCTCATTAGCTCCGCACCCTGCTCGGGCAGAAAGCCTTGGGAGGACAGCTCTGAGGCTTACAATGGAAAGAAGTGAGCCTTTGAATAAGAAATGGGGAATAACGAACCAGCTTCACCCTCCTTGCATATTTGAGGCAACACCTTCCGATTTTGTCCTTCGCTCCCCTCAGAAGAGCTCTGACTGCCCCTCAGCCCCTGACTTCCAGAACAACCCTCCCGACTGCCCAGCTTGTGTGCTTCCTGCCACCTTGGCACTGACACTGGGGGCAGAGGCCATGCAGCGTTCCTCTGCTCCTCGCCACAGCTCCATTCCCTGCCTCATGGCACCGACTGAGAGAAGGATGGCGGATCTCACCAGGCAGGTTGCAGAGGGAGAGACAGGCTGGAGCCAGGGAGTTTGGAACTGGAATCACAGACACACCCAAACTCTGCTCCAGTGCTCTGTGGCAGGATCTGATCCGATCAGGGCTTAATCTATGCCAGGCTTTGCCAGGGCTCGGCCCCGGCACCTCTGGGCTCGGCAGTTCATAGCCCTGGTGCCTCTGTGTTTGCCACGTCAGTTTTGAAAGTAAAAATGTTGCACATGCAGCCTCACTATGGCTGAGAACCAGACATGCCAGGGCTTCACAAAGGGGCTCTAGTAGTGCACAGATGGGCCACACACCACGGTCAGCTTCTGGTCAAGTGGGCTGCTGATAAATGTCCGAGTTCTCTTAGGGACTCCAGTAAGTGAAACCTGTCCACAGACATATGGCCTGATGTTGAGGGCCCCCCGGAGGGCCAAGCACCCTCGTCTCCCACCTGAAGTCTGTGAGAACTGAGGGTTCCCACATCACTGGGTCAGGCCCACAAGCCCTACTGATCTGAGCCGAGGGCTAGGTGGAGGGAAAAGCAGCCCATACTGGGGCAGAAGGACACACACTACAGCAGAACAAGGCACAGAAGACCGATGCGACGCATGCGGCCATGTAACTCAACACAGACCTCATCAGTCTGTTCTCTGGGCTGTGCACTGTTAAATATGGACTCCCTGCCGTTGCCACGGCAGCGGTGCATCAGCAGCACCTTTGTGTTCCAGTTCCGACATAGTATCATGTGCGCTCGCTCGCTCTCGTATGCATGCGCTCTCTCCCGGAGACTTGGCATTTGTTCTTTCTTTGCTGTTTTCCTTAAAATAAGTTGTCTAGAGTGACTGCCAAATACGTGTTTGGCTTTGTGTGTGTCTGTGGAAACGTCACAACAGCCAGCGCGAGAGCCCCAGAATAATCCAAACTGGCTCCAAGGTGAGAACGGAACAGGATCATCCCAGTGAGACTGGCCGACACCAGCCGAGAATGGAGCCAATCAGATCATTACAGCTCTGCTTCCCCCCGTCTCTGGAGATGGGTCTCCCTTAGCAGAGCCGAACACGTCACTGGGCTCAGGGAGGTACTGCTCAGGGGAGGGCAGCGTGAGGATCATCCCGTCTGTATTGCATCACAAACGAACTCATCAGCAAACCTGGGTACCAACATGGGACAGGGAATAGCACTGAAGCTGGGGGAGGGGGCTAGGCAGGGCTCCTCCTAATCCAGCAGATTCCTGGAGTCTGTTAATATTTCCCCCATATAGCCCAGTACTTTACAGTCACAGAAAATGTAAGAACTATCCCCAGTGTGTCTCTGCCCTGTCTTGGGGTGACCAGGTGCCCAGAGCAGCAGCCAATGAACAGGGAACAGATTTGCATGATGGGGCTGATCTCCAGCTCTGGGGGTTTAAGAGAGAATTGGAGGGTTCCAGCCACAGACCTGTTTGCCTCAGGAAGCCGAGCTCGTCTGGATTCCCACCATGGCCTGGGCCCCTCTGCTCCTTGCGCTGCTCACTTACTGCTCAGGTGAGGGAGGGGCCCATGGCACTAGGGCAGCCCATGACTTCCCCCTCCCTCTCCAGAATTTCACACAAACATGTCATGCTGCAGGGCAGGTCTCATGGCTTTGTTTGTACTGTGCTTTCCAGGTGCCAGCTCCCAGTACGTGATGACTCAGGAGCCCTCCTTGTTGGTGTCTCCTGAGGGGACTGTCAAACTCTCCTGTAGTGTGAGCATTATCTCTGACATCACCAGCATCTACCCGTACTGGATCCAGCAGCGGAGGGGCGGGGTTCCTCGCCTCCTCATCTACAACGCCAACGTGAAAGTGTCAGGGACCCCCGAGCGGTTCTCTGGGTCCAGCTCCGGTAACACGGCCTATTTAACCATCAGTGGGGCCCTGGCAGAGGACGATGCTGATTATTACTGCTTCACTCACTACTATCAAGGAGGGGCTTTTAAGGCTACACAGTGGGACACTCAGATGAGGAACTGAGACCCAAACCTGCCTCCCCTCTGCTCTGCTCTGCTGTCTGGGACCTGTCCAGTCTACAGTTGGCCTCAGACTTCCCCCTGCAGCCTGACTAATCCTCAGTGGGTTTGTGCCGCTCACTCCCTGCAAGGGGGAAGGCGGGCGTGTGCGTTTATAGGGGAAAGACGGCCCCCCTCCCGCCTCTGTCACTCTGACCTGATGGATGGGCAGAGATTGAGTTGTGCACTTGGCCTCCTCTACTCGTTTGGAACTGACCAGTTCCTCTCCAGTCAAACCAGTCTGGTCAACTTATCCCCCGTCTCCATTCATCCCCCTGTTCTCCCTGTGAGAGTCCATCAGCTGGTTCGCCAGCCTCCTCCCGCCGGTCTGCCCCAGAGAGAGAGAGGCGGGAGGGACGGCGGGGGATCAGGAGAGGGGCCTGTCCCCATCCCAGGTGGTGAAGTGCATCACATGGGGCGGGATCCCCTGGACAGAGCCGTGGCCTTCAGTGCTTTGATTTGGCCAAGTTCTGATACAGAAAACAGGACTCAGGCCCAGGCAGCGGTTTGTGTGACAGGACAATGCTCCTCTCTGCAGAATCTCCCACACTCCCCCGGAGCAGCACGTGATACGCATGGGTGCAGAGGAATTGCTCATTCCCCAGGGCCTCTCCCTGCAGTGGGGTGGCTTTGTGCACAGTGGTGCCCTAGGACTGAGTCGATCATCCGCACACGGCCCGACCACACTCATGAGGTTGGGAGGTGTCCTGAAGTGGGGAAAGCCAGCGACAAAGCGCTGGATCCATTGTTGTGAGAGGTGGGGACCAGACACTTCTAAGGGAGCTCTTGGACAGTGTCAGCTGAAACCACCCCATCTGTGCAGTGACAGTCCTGATAGCTAATGACCTGTATCCAATCTGCCTTTTTAGGGGCAGTGGAGAGGCAGGGTGGGGGGGAGCCCTGGCCATACCTGGAGGGAGTTAAAACCCTCCCCCTGAGCAGGGAATCTTCAGCAGGTGTCTGGCTTTACTGCAGTGATGACTGGGGAGCCCAGTCAGGGGCTGGATTCAGCTGGCGCTAATTGCTCGTTACTGGGGAAATCAGGCACTATAAGAAGGGAGAGCCGGGGTGAGTCCCTCTGTTATGAGGGTTAGGCTGAGTTAGGGCCTCTGTGCATTCTGGGATGAGGGAGAGCTAGAACAGTAGAGCTTTCCCACAGGAGGACTGTGCCTCCCTATTACACGGCATTTCATCTCTGTGCTTCCTTCTCTTGAAGGAAACCAGCACCAGGGCAACAACAGCAACCAAAAATTGCTTGCAAAAGGATAAAGCAGAATCAGCGGTGAACAGCCAGCAAAACAATAAAGAAACAGGCTGTCTCGTTCCATGGGCTCGGTGACATGAGGCTGAATTCTTTAGATGCTGAGGAGAGAGCCCAGTGCCATGTGAGTTGCTGCCCTGCAGAGCATCAGGCTGTGTGAGAAAGATTCACAGTGTTCTCCAGGCAGGAATTAGTGTGTTACTGGGTGTGAGTCTGTGTAGGATAAAACAATTGATCATACTATACCTTTACTTACTTTTACACACATGCACAAACACACAAGTTGATTTTTTTTACCCATTTTCTTAATAACAATCCACATCTATTCTATTGTTTCAAGACAGCAGTGTTCCTGTTTGTACAATTATCAGAAGGGGGGCAGCTCCTGTGTGCAGGAATTCTACCAAAAACTATGAATCCAGAGTAGCCAGCTCAGAAATCTGAGGATTTGCCCCCAACTGCACAGAGCTGATCTTAGCCTCAGCCCCAAAGGACTTGTCTAGATTTCCATCTGCACCTCCCACTCTCAGCCAGGTGAGGCAGCAGCCTCCTAATAAAGTACTGCTCAAGGAGGAGGAGAATTCAGAACAGTGACCGATTCCATTCAGCTAATCCCAGCATTTTTCTGTGGTTTAGCACAGTCTGTTTAAGATAAATGGGTTCATACCATACATTCCATGGGGTGTGTTAAAAACCATCTGTGTCCGAGCCCAGCACCCTCTTCTCCTGGAGGTGAATGGAGGGAGGAGAGAAGTTAAAATGATCTGCCAAGCTAAAGCAGCTTTTCTGCAACAGCCTCAGAGCAGAAGGCAAGCAGAATGGCATCGATGGTCAGTCACCTAACTTACCGCCACCCTCCATCCCCACTCTAATGGCAAACATAGCAAAGCAGGTTACCCCCAGTGGTAACTTCCTTATTGTATTGGAAGCCCGTGGGAATAGGTGCTGTTCTCCTTGCATGCACCGTACACTCCACGCCCTAACACTTTGCTTACTCCTGGTTTCAAATCAGATTGCAGGATGCACATTGTCATGCACTGGGATGGAGATGCATAAACCTCAGGCTGAATTATTACCTCATTGATCTAGTGTCGTTGCTTATGGTACCTTTTTTTCCTGATTCAGTGAGATGAGCCCCACCTTAAGTAAACAACATAGAAACAGTTACATGAGGGTTTTTTTTCAGTCTGTCCTTAGGAATGCAGTAGGATTAGTCAAAGTATGTGATCAGTTCTCATAGCTGAAGTGGTTCTTATCTGAAGCACTGCTATGTTTGGGACTTTGATAAAAGAAAACATATCGGACACATTATACAGATGAAATAGAAATAAAGGGAGTCAAATCACTACAAAAAGCAAAGAGACCAGTGTTGTCACCAACTCGTGATTTTATTGTAAATCTCATGATATTTGGGGTTTTCCTTGAAGCCCGAGCGTCCTGAGACACATGATCACATGGGAATCTCAGCTTTTATTTTTTTAAAATAACTTTCTAGCCCTCATGGTTGTGGAGAAAAGTTAGCAAATGGAAACCCTAAAGGCTCAGGAACCACAAGGCAAAGAAAAAGCACCCCACATTTATTTTATTTAAAAATCACATGATTTTTAAACCAGTTTCAGGATTTTTAATGTCTGACTCCTGATTTTTGAACACTTGTGGTTAGCAATACTGAATGGTACACACACTAAAAAGATTGTATCTGTGCATATCAGAAAAGTGAAGAAAGCAATTGTTAGTAATTTCAGGAACACAGGACACTACATCAAATAAATAGGTTTGGAAGGATTGGATTTTTAGTGGTAAATGTCAATTTCACAGCATACACAAAAACAACACAAAATATTTCCATGAGTAATAATCAAATTTTACAGATAGGGAAAGCAAGAAAACACTACTTGAGAACTTATTAAAGTTTGATTTAAGGATATGTACTGGCTGTATTTTGACATATGGTGTTGATAATTTGTGTTTTAATGGTTATAAAACTTTAGCATTTTGAATCTCAACATCTACTGTCATTGAATACTTGTTGTCTGACCCACCCAGAATTTTCCACAACTGTGAAAATTTAAATAGCTAAACATAGAAAAAATGTTTAAAAATAAACATTGATATTATATGTTGAAATTATATTCAACAATTGAATTGTGCCAAGCCTAATAATAAGTGTTGTTATAGGGGAAGTCAGAAATGCTGAAGCTGATGACAAAAACTGATGCATAAGTGTCATAAACACCTATAAAGGTTGGCTCCGAAACCATCTATCCCCTTATCACACTGAAAAGTTATTTTCTCTAAACTAAGCAAGTCACTTCACCTGCGATATCAATGGAATGCAGCTGGAGCTAACATAGTAACTGATGGATTTTCATTTTTGAAAGATCCCTCTTGTTGCAATAAAAATGCCTTAGCAGCAACATCTTGGTAATGTCAGAAACTTCCAAGATGTAATCTGGAATAAAAACCTAGGCTAGGTTGACTCTGTTTTCAGCACCATCCCAGAATGCTGAGCTGTTGATACTGCCAGAAGTAGAACATTGGCTTGTCTATTGCTCCAGGCCTTGAAATCCTAAAACATCCCTTTACTTTGGCTGCAGAGCCAGGACTGCTTTGCAGCTGTACAAGGCTCTTCATCCTGAAAGCCTCCCAGGAGCTCATTAGCAAAGTGGTTATTCATGCCCTGGAAATGTGTATGAAATGCAGTGAGGCCTCCACAGCACAGGCTTCTCAGTAGACTTCTGCAGAAGGGTGGCTACTTCTCCCTGTAAGGCTGTGAGGGCTTACTTACTATGCTGCTCCTTGCTGGTTAAGCTGAACAGCACCTGATGCAGCTTCTCTATTGCCAGTTTATCATGGTTCTCTGCACTATACAGATCATTAGACAGAGGCAGATAATGGCTTTCCCAAGCTCCTTAACAACCACCCCTTCTCCACCCCATGCAGTGTAAGGTGCTGAGCTTCTGCACTTGTGGGGGATAATGCAGACAACCCAACACTGCAACTGGAGACCAGAGCCATAAATAAACTCTGTTGGGGAACAACCCTGAACACAGTGGAACAGATTATCCGTCCCATTAGACTGGTATCCTGCTTTCAGCAGTGAGGGAAATCCATTGTCCTACCCTCCCACTGTACAGTGCAACAAACCAAATGAGCAGCCCAGGGGGAATCTGGTGGAAAAAATGTTTCAAGAGCATCCTCATGGGATAAAAATACCCGAGGCCGACAGCACTTACTCCTGGCCCAGCAATGCACCGACTGTCGCCGGAAGCTTGTAGGGTGGGTGCCAGTGCGCTGATGATTATTTGGAGCCTATCAGAGGCATCCAGATTTGCATTCAGGACGTCTGGTCACATCACAGGGTTTTAAGAAGCAAGCGGAGAAGGCACCACTGAATTCAGAGTCCCCTGTGGCTGCGTGTGCTGTTCCTAGGATGGCTTGGGTCACCACACTGCTGGTTCTGGTAGCCTGTTGGGCAGGTAAATATAACTGCATCTTTGATCTCAGGTGCTAGGTCAGGAAGTGAGCCCGTGCATGGCACACCCACATTTACAGACACTTTGGTGACCCATGGTTCTGTGTTGTTTCAGGTTCCAGCTGCCAGCTAACTTTGACTCAGCCAGTGGCTATGTCAGTGAGTCCAGGAGAAACTGTCCAACTCGCATGTGTTCTGGGCCGTGGATACAGCATCAGCAATGCCTACATACGCTGGTACCAGCAGAAGCAAGGGGAGAAACCAAGATACTTGCTGTATTACAAGGATGACTCTACCCAGCATAAAGCCTCTTATGTCCCTGACAGGTTCACTGCCTCTAAAGACACTTCCAGGAACACCTGCTTTTTAACTATCAGCAGGGCTCAAGCGGAGGACGATGCTGATTACTATTGCTCAGACTGGGATGGCACAGCTAACCAGCACACGGTGATACAGCTGCATAGGGAAGAGGAACAATAACCCCTTTCACCCATAGTGACACAACACCTGGAGCCCACCCGCGCGTCTCTTGTTCCTATAAGATGGCCCGGTGGATTGGCTCCTGTCTAAATGTGATCTCCAATTCCTGTTGTCCTCATTGCCTTTCAAAGCTGTGGGCTTTTCTGGCTGAAGAACTCACCTTTATTCTGACACAACATCACAGGCCTGATGGACAGACTGAGTTAAAGGCAGTTAGGAAATCAAACCAGGGTACTAGGGATCACAGCCCCAAGGATACCAACGGGAACTATTCCACAGTAGGCATTATGCTATGATACTGGACCAGCTGAAACTGGGTTTTAAAGAGCTCTTCTGGCTAGTGGCTGGTACAGATATTACACGTCTAGCTCCGGATCATAGTTCTGCTGAGTTGCAGCCTAGAAGGGACCATTGTGATCATCCAGTCTGACCTCCTGTGTGAGACGGGCCAGAGAACTTCACCCACCAATTCCTGCCTCACACCCAAAAACACGTGGTGGAACTCGCCCGTCTCTGTTAGAAAGACCCCCAGGCTTCATGTCCCACAGCCCTTTGTAATCTGCTCCAGTGCTTAATTACTGAATGTGTCATTTCCACTTTGAATTTTTCTAAGTGCAGCTCCCAGGCAATGGCTCTTGGTCTGCCTTGGTCTGGTGGATTAAACAGCCCCTGTGTACCGGCTCTTCCGCCGTGATCAAGTTGCCTCTTAACCTTCTCTTTGAGAAGCTAAATAGTGAGAGATAAAGTTACTCAGCCGACGATTAGTGTTTGCCAGACCTTGAAATATTCACGTGGCTCTTCTCTGAACCCTCTTGAACTTGTCAACAGCCTTTTAAAATCGCAGACCCCGGATCTGGACACACTGTGCCCATCGTGGTCTCTTGAGTTACACAGACCAGGGTAATCTCACCTTCATAGAGGCACCCTCATAGAGGCTAGGGCTGATGTTCTTATTTGCATGGAGTTCTCCTCCTGCAAATAGAGAGATTGAGCTCAGGTCTCAGGTGCTGAGGGCTCCCAACTCCCACCAGAGCTGCATGGTCTCAGCACTTCCCAGGATCAGGCCCAGTGGGAGCCCGAGCTCCATGTACCCCACGTTTGTAAATCAAAGCCAGAACAGACATGGGGACCTCAAGCTGCTGCCACTGGAGTCCTTTGCCCAGGTGCAACTTCTTTCCAGCTGAGCGGCAAAGTTCTAACTTGGTCTTTGTTCCTTTGAAACAATGCCAAGGTGGGAGGCCAGTGGACTCTCCTGCCTTTTTCTTATGCCTGTTTGTAAAGATTGTTTAACGCTTCGCTTTCGTTTTTCAGAATAACCCTCAATATTCTTTAAAACATCTCTTCTAACGGGGACCCCCCCCCCGACACCCGTACAAGGGATCACACTTTCCAGAGCGTGAAACGACACTGCCCATGTTCTTTTCACTACAAATCAGGTCCCTCCAGAGTGCCGGGCCTCTGAGCTGTGACCGAAGCAATAACAGGAAGCGTGTCTGGGAGTCAGTGAGGCTGAGAGCGCTGGGGCTGTTTAGAGACACAAGACTTGCGGCTTGGCAGAGGTCAATTAAGGGGCTGTCAGGACCTCACAGGAAGCCCTCAGAGACTCTATAAAGACCAGCAGGTGGCAGTAGAAGACCACCCAATGGCGTTAGCAACACACCCCTGGTAAATTGAGTCCCAAGGGAAGGGCTTTGGGAAGTTGAATGCCTAGGGCCGTAGAATTTGAGACTATGTAGATCTCTCTAGACTATCTGGAGGCAGGGCTGATCCGAGTCCAATTGGCATCCTCCAGTGAGGAGTGTTCTGTGCCCCCCATTCTCCCATTTGTTAAAGTTTTTATTACTGTATTTTTAAATGTGGCCCATTTCACAACTTTGATGCACGATTTGTATGCATGATTTATTCCTGTAATAAAAGACAATAAATTTGCAGGCTAGGATCTGTAAATCTGTATTTATTGATGCCATATATAAGCAAATGGGTTCGAAAGAGATCTCTGGCCTCTCATTAAATATGTCCTTGTTTAGTCACTACTTTACTTACACTCTTCAGGTATTAAAGCACAAGTACACAATAAAACAAGGTTCACAATATCGCAGTTGGGCTCCAACTTCACCTCACTTTGTTCTTATATCTCACTGACTGACTGGCGACACTCTCGCCCCTTATATACTCGTGAGGACATGGCTGACAACACTCTTAGTTCTCAGAAAGTCTGGAAGGTTCCTTGAAATTGTACAAAGGTCCAGAACATTCTAGGAGGTCAGTGAAAAATGAATCCACATACGGATTTCCTTCAAGCATTCTATTTTCTCTTTTGTTGCTAACAATAAAGACAGCCTCCCGAGCCCGGAGCCCAACACTCTCCAAACTCGGCGTCCCAGGTGGTTGCCTGCCCCTAAATCTAGTGGTGTCTGGAGGCTCTTTCCTTAGTGACAACTGTGGAAATCCCCAACCTTGGCCCTGCAGCTGAGTCTGCCAGGGACTGCTGTCCCCGATGGCATGGCTCGGTGGGGCTTGTCTCCACTCCCCCCTGACTACAGAGATGCTTCCTACATCGGGGTCAGATGGCTGGTAGGCACGACGGAGTTTTTCAGGCTTTGATTTCCCCATAACGCTGGACTACCACTGAGTCAGAGAGCCAATAACAGCTGTGCAGATTTGCATAAAGGCTCAGGATGGTTCTGCTGAGGGAAATTTAAGCCGGGAGTCTGGAGCAGGTTCCAGGGTGACTGAAGAGCTTCTCCTGGGTGTGTGACATCTCTGCACAATGCTCTGGGCTCCTGCGATTGTTCTCCTGGGGGCATGGTGCACAGGTGAGGACACCCCGCTAGACTAGGCTTTGCTGGCCCACGGCTCTTCTCTGGGACATAAAGGCCCACGAGAACCGAGGGTAACATTTGTGGCAATTGCGTGCATGGTCTTGTTGTTGTAGGCGCCAGCTCCCAGCTCGTGGTGACTCAGCCGGTCTCAGTGGCAGAACCTCCAGGAACGACGGTAAAGCTGTCCTGTGCTCTGAGCAGCGGGTACAGCATCAGCAGTGACAGGGTGTGATGGTACCAGCAGAAGCCGGGCAGTGCCCTGCGGTTTGTGTACCACTATTACACCAGCAGTGACCAGGGCAGGGGCACAGGGATCCCGGAGCGATTCACCGTCTCCCCTGACATCCCCAACAACCTCTGGAATTTAGTCATCTCTGGGGTGCAGGCAGAGGATGAGGCTGACTATTACTGGTTTTCATGGGACGGTCAGCAGAGCACTAATCACAGTGAGACATTCACAAGGGGAACTGAGATGAAAACCTCCAGCCTCTTGCACGGTGCTCTGCTCCAGCAGTAGGGTTTGAAGTAACAGTGGAAGAAATAAACACAGAAGTACTTACAGAGGCAGAGCAGGAGGTAGGATTCTGCCAGGGAAGGGGGCTTGTACCCTTGTATGGCTCAGACGATTCTCTGGTTCTGTCACAAACCCTTGGCAAACAAGGCAGGGGAAGGTCACTGCTTTTGCGATTGCGTTCACTTGTCCACTGCTAGGGAAAAGGCTGCTCCTGGAAAAAGGAAGAAGAAAGAGCCTGTCAAAGAAACACTCGTCTTCCCACAGGGTTTTCTGCTGCTCCATGCTAACAGCGAAAAGTTGGAAATATTATACCTTCCTATCACTTTGACAGGGCACCAGAGGGGTTTCCAGGGCTCCCAGCATGTGGCGTATGAGTCAGACACTTCCTAGGGTATGTAAGAGCCTTGACAATAGGGAAGAACAGGAGTGGGGAGCAGTAGCTGCAGTGATATGGGGAGCTCTGGTGCTTTGAGAGAGAATTGGAGGGTCCCAGCCACACACCTCAGGAAGCCGAGCTCATCTGGATTCCCACCATGGCCTGGGCCCCTCTGCTCCTCACGCTGCTCACTGCCAGAGCCGCTGGTGTCTAAGAGCATTTCACTGCTTCCATGTCTGGTACCATCATGTTGTTAACCATGATGCTGGTTATTACTGTGCTGCTGGAGTGGGGATGCTCAATGCAATGATGCGATCGGATGAGGAAAAGAGGAAAACACCCCATAGGTTGCGATGGGCTGGCAAACGTCTTACATATGAAACTCATAATTCACCCCCAGAATATTTGCCTCTTTCACAAATGCTCATATTCAGTTTGTGATCCACTATAACCCCCAGATCTTTCTCAGCAGTACTACGGCCTAGCCCATTATTCCCTAGAGAGAGTGGGCACTGCAGACCTGTGAAGGGAAATAGGAATCAGTGGCGATGGAGAATCCTATGCAAGAGAAGCCTCATGAGCAGCTCATTATGGGCTAGAGGATAGAATCCACATGGGGCCATCTTTGCAGATATTTTCATGTACTATGTCTGCTGGATGAAAGTATTTTCACTCTCAAAACTGAGGGGCTCTAAGCAAGCCCTGAAGCTCTGGGACAATATGTGGAAGTCAAGACTACTGGAATGGACAGATTCAGCCTCTCCTCTACCCAGTGATGAGAAGTTTAATAAACCCCTTGTGACCGGGGCCCCAGGGGCAAAACACTGAGGTTACTCAATTACAGCAAACTGCAAAGAATGGGGTAGACAATCCCCAAAGCTGGTGGTCATTCCAGTACTTAGATCCACCAAGCTAGCCTCAAAACAGCTTCTACAATACCTTACTCATTACCCAGAAGCCAAAACAGAGTTCCCTTAAAGCAACCCAGCCTTAGGTGTCCACCCAGACACCCAAATCAAATATGAGGAGGATTACTGAAAATCGTATTCATCATATAAGAAAATTCAACCAAGCCCAAAGGACTTGATACATTAGTCCCAGATTAATGAATATTTCAGATCTTACCCCAATAAACGCTTACAGCCAATTCTTATTAACTAAAGTAAAAAGTATATAAAAAGAAAGGAGAGAGTATTGGTTAAAAGATTAGTATGCATACAGACATGAGTGCAGTTCTGAGATCAGTTTTATAGTAGAGATGGTGAGCTTTGTAGTTGCAAAGAGTTCCTTCAGAATTAGTCCATAGGTTATTGTCCAATGTTCATATTTAGGGTGATCCAGATGGGACTGGTGTCACGGAGTCCCCGGGGCGATGGTCTGGAACCGCTCCCTAAGAAACCAGTCAGGACTCTGGGGGGAAGCTTGTTCTCCATAAACAGCCTGTCTCCAAGGCTAGGAGCTTCACAGCATACAGCTTCCACCTTCCTGGGTCTGACCTCAGAGCATTCAGCACCTTCTGCCCCTCCGTGTACTTCCCCCAGCGAGCCCGGCCAGGCAGGGTCCTGGGGAAGCCCATGGGTCTGCACCCAACTCCACAGTCAGACGTGACTCTCAGCCAGCCAGTAAAACAGAGGTTTATTAGTCAACAGGAACATCATCTAACATAGAGCTTGTAGATAGAGCAAACCGGACCCCTCAGCTGGATCCATTTTGAGGGTCCAGGGAGGCCAGACTCTGTCTGGGCCTCCCTCCCCTTCCTTAGCCAGCTGCAGACTGACACTCACTCCCCAGCTCCTCCCCTGCTTCCTTTGTCTCCTTCCCAGGCAAGAGGTCAGGTGACCTCTTCCCCTCACCTGGAGTCAAGTTACAGCTTCAGGTATGTCAAGAATCAGAGGGGAGTATAGACACCTTCACACAATAGTCAGAGGAGCCATTGAGAGCATTTCTATTCAGTCACAACTGGAGATCTCAGTCTTATAACTCAGGCTTCTCCTGTACTGTATAATGCATCAAGCAGTTCTGAGATGAAAGGATCAGATCCCAAGAGTATTTTTATGCAGTCTTCTAGCAGACTCTTGACCATACAGTCCTGGGTGAACAATAGGCTTTTGAAGTAACCTTCTATTTCCTAAGCATCACCGGTAATTACTATATGGATTAACATAAGATAATTTATCCATTAAGCAGTTTATTGCAAACTTTAAAGAGACATATAGACAATGACATTATTTCACCCGAAGTTCACCTTAAAGTTAATATTCCTTTGTGATCTCTGAATCAATAGACAGGAACTGTCTGTTGACATGGCTAATATCTAACAAGATCTAAGTAAACCCATACAATTAGTATCACCTCTAATTCTCTAACAATACAGGATTGCATTTCAAAGTTCTAGCCCATCTAACTGGGAGTGGCCCTAACTACCATTTACACACTTTTCTAAAATGTCTCCAAAGCTCATTTAGCTTGCGAGCTGCTTGATCCTTTCTGGCCATGTGTCACACCCCTTTTCCTTAGAACTGTGTGATGAGACCTGCCTCCAATTCACAACCACATGGTCCATGGTGACTTCCATTAGCAATCACGTCACAGGCATCTGGTAACACCATCACCTGCTAACCTGGATACCAGGGAAAAGAGCTCAGGTATTGTTAACCTCCTCTGATAAAGTTTAGCAGCAGGACAGCAGGGGAAGAGCCAGGACCATGTGACTAAACCACTCTGCAGATCACTCGCTAGAGCCCCGCAGACCTCAGACTGGGACTCTGGGAATCCCGCGTGGTGGGAGGGTCCCAGAGCTCGTCCCCAGCCCGAACGCGGAAATCTACACAGCAGTGAAATGGCCTCACAGGCTGAGTTTGGTGAGCTTGAGCTGGCTGGCACAGGGCAGCCATGGGGTTTTCTTTGCTGTGCACACATACCCACAATGAGCTGACGGGAGAACTAGAAATTAGGATCTGGGACCATGCAGGTTTGCAACTCCCTTTGGTGTCTCTGGGACCTGCGTACCCGTCACTGATGGGATAATATGGCCTTGAGTTCCTGGCTCCCAAACCTGTGCTAACTCCTCCAGATCATGCAATAATCAACTTGGGGATTTGTTCATGCCGCTGGTATAAAACTTGATGACAAAGAGCGCTGAAGAGAGGGGTCTCTAAAGCACCTGGCACAATGGAGCCACGGTCCTGTGAAGGCCTCTGAGTTTCACTGTAACACACATTAGAATAATGTGACATGTTTCATTAACCTCTGGAGAACGGAGTTCAAGGTGGGACTGATGTCAAAGTGAAAATCAGTTTGGTGGTTCCACCAGTGTCCCCTGCTACGTCCAGTACAAATGACTGGAACTCTTGACACAACAGAGGCTCAGAACTGGAAGAGCAAAGGTTTGTGGCTAGAACAACAGAGGCTGAGAGGACAGGACTGGAATGGGAAAAGCAGGTTCTGAACATCCCCAGAGTGTGTCTTACTGCGGCCAGAGTGACCAGAGAGTGAGCACAGGGTTATCGGGAGAGCACAGAGCCGGACTCTGCCTGCTCTGTGCTCTCAGCCCATTGAAACAACCTCCCTCGGGTTGGCTCTGCCCATTACAACAGAGTTGGACTGGAGAGGAAGGAGCCTTGGAGTGAGCCATAGATTTGCATAAAGGGGCCGTTCTCCAACTCAGGAGGTTTAAGAGAGAATTGGAGGGTCCCAGCCAGATACTCGTTTGCCTCCGTCTGGATTCCCACCATGGCCTGGGCCCCTCTGCTCCTCACGCTGCTCACTTACTGCATTGGTAAGGGGGGGAAATGAGAATTTATAACAAGCCGTGGTGCTGCTCTCTCTGCGGGCAGCGCTGAGAACGTTGGTTCTGCTCCGTGCTAGGGGGAGTTCTGATGAGCTTGTTCCTCATGTTTCAGGTTTCAGTTCCCAGCAGCTCCAGTCGCTGAAGGCGTCTGAGTTAGTGTCTCCTGGAGGGACCGTGACCCTCTCCTGCAGCCTGAGCAGTGGGACCATCACTGATGGCAACTACCCATTCTGGGTTCAACAGAGACCGGGGAATGTTCCTCGGCTGATCATGTACAGCACGAGTACCAGACCCACGGGGATCCCAGCGCGTTTCACTGGCTCCAGATCGGGTAACACCATGTCCCTGACCATCACAGGGGCCCTACTGGAGGATGATGCTGATTATTACTGTTGTGTGTGGACTGGGAGTGCTCATCACAGTGACACTGTCAGAGGGGGAAGTGAGACAAAAACCTTCCTCCCAGGCTGTGCCCTGCTGGGAGCTGTGGTGGCTCAGAGCCCAGGGTAGGAGTGAGGTCTATCGGAGAGCTGAGCATCGCTCCCTGT
>ML677361.1:6356071-6367115 GCA_007922305.1 Dermatemys mawii
CCAGGCTGTGCCCTGCTGGGAGCTGTGGTGGCTCAGAGCCCAGGGTATGAACAGAGCACATCAGAGAGCTGAACTCCTCCCCCTCCGCGTGGGGACAGCGCTCTCCCTGCCCTTCGGATACACTGCGCAGAGAGACGACGGGCACCTCTTACAGTGGCTACGGGTCTGCTCCTGTTAGAAAAGGGCAAAGCTTGCTGGGCACTCTGGTGTCACTGCTCCTGGCTCAGAACCTGAGAGGGCATCGGACACTTGGCTACATGAACAGGAGAACGATATTGACTTACACCCCTGTAAGGTCAGCTCCAGCCAACACCACCGCAGCCACTGGGAGCCGTTCCATTGCCTGCCTCGATACTGGATTGGGCCCTTCAGCTTTGCACTGTGGGTCGCAGCGGGAAAGCCAAGTGTTGTGGGCACTGAGTCAGCACCAGTTTCTCTCCTTACAAACACCCCTATGACACAAACGCTGCCCGGGGGAACTGGGGCCTCCTTCATGGGACTTACAATCAGAGTGGAGGAACATCCGTCCGAAACGTTACATACACCTGGGCTGAATTTCCTGGTGTAGACGTGGAGCTGCCCTGGTGTCAGTGGAACGAGGGTGGTTTATCCCAGCTGAGAACAGAGCCACAGTGCCCAGTGCTGGGGGTGTTTTATTATTTAGTTGATTCTTTCCTCCTATTGCAGGTGCCTACAAAACCTAAACTCTCAGCCCTGAATTATCGTGATAACGAATGAAATTCACAGCGAGCTGCCCAGATAGTCCCTGAGACTCTGATCCAATCCAACCGTAGACAGGCTCTAGCATGACCCCTCCTGCTCCTCTTGCCCCCAGCCCCACCCCAACAGCCTGGGGAAAAGCCCACGGCCGGGGCTTCACAGAGTTGCTGGGAGATGATTCTCCTGTCGGAGAGGTTCACAGAGTGGGCAAAAACTCTCTGCTGGAGAATAGAAACATGTATAGACAAGGATTATTATCCTGGTGCTCCCCTGTCCTGGCCACCTGTCTGCGTCTCCACCTGATGTCTCTTGTCCGCTACATAGAGCGTGTGTTCTTTGGATCAGGGTCCGCCATGCTGTTCTGGGTCTGTATAGCGCCTGGCACAATGGGGTCTTAGGTGCTACTGCAATGCAGGTAATCAATAATAATGTAATAAGGGTCTCTCTCTTGCTGCATGTTCTTCATAGCTCTTCCACACGGCCATTGACAGAGCCCGTAACGTTCCCCTGGGAGGAATCTCAGGCAAAGGAAAAGCTTTTGTCCAGGTCACAGATCTGCTGTTTGGCCAGAAGAGGTCACTAGAGCTGCAGAAATCCCCTGGGTTCTGGTGGTTACTTTGCCATGCTTGGTTCCCCTCTCAGCAAGGATTTTGGAACAATATTTATAGTGGTGGTGCTGGGAGCTATTGCACCAAACTGTAAACCCTGCATATAATGGGACCACTTCAAGCCAGGGGTGTGGTAGCACCCCCAGCACCCCCAGTTCCAGCACCTATGCCTCCCAGTGCACGGAACAGCACAGAGTTCAGTGGCTTTCGTTTGACTCTGAACACAGCTGACGGTTCTGCCAAGCCAGCAGATACTGTCCTGAGGGAGGGAGACTAAAACCAGAGGCATGTGATAATATTACCGAGGAATTACAATCACCCACCATCATTCCAGCTGATTGCCACAAGCAGACAGATAGACAGACAGAGAAGAAAGAGAAACAGGAAAGAAAAGAAAGAAGGAACATTACTCTGCTAATGGCTGTTCTGGAGGCCTGGATTCAAACCCTGGTTGCATTAGGACTTTCAATTGTACAATGAGAAGCACTACCATTGTCAGTTACTTCTTGTATGTGGCTGCTAAAATATTAGCAATTCAGGGGTCTTTTTCCTTCTCTTCCTTAGATTTCTCCTTTTCTTCATTCTTCACACTGCCTTGTTACTCTGCTGGCTCTTGATCCTAAACTTCCTTTTTTCTTCTCTAGAACATGCTCTCCAGCCAATGAGCAGGGAACAGATTTGCATGCAGGGGCCGTTCTCCAGCTCTGGGGGTTTAAGAGTTAATCAGAGGGTCCCAGCCAGAGATCCCTTTGCCTCAGGAAGTCGAGCTCGTCTGGATTCCCACCATGGCCTGGGCCCCTCTGCTCCTCACACTGTTTGCTTACTGCATTGGTAAGAACAGAGGATGGGGTCTCTCTGAATGGATCCCAAGACCAGGAGCTGATCACTAAATGGGCTTTGGGTTGAAATCCCAGGAACTTGCTCCGTGATTTGGGAAGAACATGTCTCAGACAGGTTGTGATTGGTTGGTTTCTATCCCTCTCTCCAGGTTGGAGTTCCCAGAGCGCGCTGACTCAGACAAGCTCCATGGCAGTGAAACTGGGGGAGACGGCCGAGCTGCACTGCACACTGCAAGGGGTGGAGTACATTAGTGAAAACAAGCCATCCTGGTATCAACAGAGATGGGGGAAGGCCCCTCGGTTACTTATCTATGCATCTAGGAGCAGAGCCTCCGGGATCCCGGAGCGTTTCTCTGGAGAGACGTATGGTAACAGGGCATCGTTAAACATCACTGGCGCCCAGGCCGAGGACGAGGGGGATTATTACTGTGCTGTGTGGTTCTCTAACTCTTATCACAGTGACACAATCAGATGGGGAACTGAGACGAAAACTCCCCTGGTGAACAAACCCTTCCTTTTCGCTGCATAGCAGCTGCAGGCCAGAGTTTATGGTGCGTCTCACTCTGATCGGGGGGGATGACGTCCTGTAAAGCTAAGGAGGCAGTGATAGCCGGGGGTATGAAGGATATGAGACGCCTCCTCTATTTTCCCATCCCTACACTGACTTCCCTCATTTACTCACCCCATTCCTGTTCAGTCCCAGTCCCCTATTTCATCCCTTTTCAGTTCCTGCCCCCTTCAACTCCTTCTCATTTACCTGTAGAGACACCCCATGTGAGTCACCTGCCACTGCCCCTCTCCAGTGCCAGGCACAATAATGGTCTGCGGTGGCCAAAGGAGAACCCTGGGCAGAGCCCAGCCAGATGTGTGAGATCCCGGTTGACGAGCAGGCGTGGCGGGGCCGCCAAAGACTGATAGACAAGTGAGGTGTGGGATGCTTGCCAGCCCTGTCTTCCCACTGGTGAGCAAATTCACAAAGGGCTTCCGTGGAGCTCTTCCTGATGTACACTGCAGTGAGAGCAGAGCCTGGCCCAAATGGCTCCCCCACCCATACTCAGATCATGACATGCACCATGAGCCATCCCTCCCGAGATGGGTCCTTCCCTCAGCTGGTCAGGGCTATGCCCAGGGTGCGATTGGAACAGAGAGCGCAGGGCCACAGTCCCCTCTGCCGGGCAGCCGCAGGGCCCGGCAGCACCCAGCTTTCTGAACATGCTCACGGCACAGGTGAAGCGTCTCCAGCTCTTAATTTCTCCCCTGCTGCAGATTAAACCATTCACTCCTTGTCCCACCGTGAATGGACACGGAGAACCATTGATCACCATTCTCTTTATAACACTTCTGAACATAGCTGAAGACTGTTATCAGGGTTCCTACCTCAGTCAGCTTTTCTCATACCCATTTTTTTAGCTTGCCTCATAGTTGTTTCTACAGCTTTTCTCCTTTTTGTTTTGCCAAATGGGGCCAAACAAGTCTCTCCTGTGTCTTCAATACAACACTCCTGATAATTCACCCCAGAACAAGATTTGCTTTTTTCTCAATGGCGTCATATTGGCACATATTCAGTTTGTGACTGATGATAACCACCAGGTCCCTGTCAGCAGTATTCCTGCCAAGCCAGTTGCTTCCCAAAGAGAGCGGACGCAGCAGACCTGGCAAGGGAAAGAGGGGTCAACTGTGATGGAGAATCCCATGGGATCAAGGTCTTGTGGGCCGTCTGCAGATATTTTCATTTGTTGCATCTGCTGAATGAAAGTGTTTCCATTCTCAGAACTGAGCAGGCCAAGTCCTGAAGCTCTGGCAGACTAGCTGGAAGTCATGGCTACAGGAATGGCTGGATTCATCTTTTCCTCCCGCCAATGACTGGAAGTTTAATAAACTCTTTTTCCTTAGGTCTGTAGGATGAGTTATTCCTGCAGCCCCTTTCTGATTCTCACAGAGGCTTCCATTGCTTTAGGACTGCCCAGCTAATAAGCTCAAAATAGCTCCATCCATTACACGCTGCTTCTCTCTTGGGCAACAAGCCTCTGAGGGACACTCCAGAAGAAGCTTATTTTCATGGGGTGAACCATGTGTTAACAGAGAGCCTGTCTCAGGGATATCTGCTGCCCATTCACAATCACATGGACCGTGGTGATTTTCATTGGCAATCACATGAGATCCCTCTGGCAACACCACGACCTGGTATTTACATGGGCGTCAGCCCTGGGAAAGGATCACATGTATTGTGAGTCTCTTTTAATACAGTTTAGGCTCTGGACAGTAGAGGAGGACCCAGCACCATGTGACCAGCCAGCTCTCTGCAGAACATGAGCAAGTGCTCCACAAACAATGTAGGACTCTGACTTAGAACCACACAGTTTCCCCATGAATTAGTTGTGAAGCCACAATCCTACAGCAGAGGAAACATGACGTAACAATGAGCTAGGCAGGAATCGGTATTTCCTAGTAGATAGTGTTCCTAGAGCACTGGACAGCTTCAGAGCACTTTGCAAAGAGTAACTGATTAATTCTCACCACATCCCTAGATTATGGGTGGGTTTTATTGCCCTTATTCCACAACTGGAAGAAATAAGGCAGACGGGCTAAGGGACTTAGCCAGTGTAATACACTGAGCCAGTGCCAGAGACGGAAATAGAACTTGGGGCCTCATCATTCAGTCAATGTTGCAAATCTCTGTGGCTTCCCCCAGCCCTGCGCTGATGGGTCAGTACAGCTGTGACAGTGGCAATTTCCAGCAATATCCTGGACCAACCTTATTGAATCAAGTCTAAGTATTTTAAGAGCCCATTGTATTGAAAATGCACGTCTATGGGCCATTGCGGGACGGTTTGGAACGTCGTTTGGAGGAAGCCAGGCTTCACGCAGTATCTGGGAAGTGCTGTGACTGTCACACGGCCAGGCTGGACAATGTAGCAGGCAATCTGTGTGAAGTGGAATTCCTAGGAAGTCCTGGGGTGGAGGGGATTGCCAATCCCCCATTTAAGGACTCAGCCTCTAAAGCTTGAACCTTTTATCTGCTGATCACCTGTTCTGTTAGCACATTTCAAAGACCCAGAGTGGGTTCTCAGGGACCAACTGACAAACAATGGAATCATGACAATGGCTCCAGAGAGCTCCTAGATCCCAAACATGACCTCAGTCCTCCAGCCTGTGCTGTCTCCATTAACAAACTTGTGGATTTGTTCACACTGCTGGTGGAAAACATATCACACGGAGAGCTGGAGATACGACTCTGTACAGCACCGGGCACAGTGGAGCCGCGATACTGACTAGGGCCTCTGGGTGCTGTTGTTTGACACGTCCTCTTAATCTGACATATTGTCTTTCACCTCTGGGGAAGAGAGTTGAAATCCTGATCCAGGTCACCAGTGAAAATCAGTTTGGTGGTTCCACCGGAGTCCCCAGTTACGTCCAGTACAAATGACGGGTGATCTTTACAGGGGAGGCTCAAGACGGGAAGAACAGAGATGTTCCAGATATTCAGGTGGCTGGTGAAACTGGCCAGAGGCCTGTTGCTAGAATGACGGATGCCTCAGGTCAGGGTTGGAATGGGAGAGGCTGGTACAGACTATTCCCATGCTCCATCCCATTGCATCTAGAGTGACCAGAGAGCACAGAGTTATCAATGAGGCACAGAGCAGGACCCTGCCTGCTCTGTGCTCTCAGCCCATAGAAACAACACCCCTTGGGTTGGCTCTGCCCCTTTAAGACAGAGCTAGAACTGGAGAGGGAGAAGACTTGGAGTGAGCAACAGATTTGCATGAAGGGGCCGTTCTCCAGCTCTGGGGTTTAAGAGAGAATTGGAGGGTTGCAGCGAGAGACCCGTTTGCCTGAGGAAGCCGAGCTCGTCTGGATTCCCACCATGGCCTGGGCCCCTCTGCTCCTCACGCTGCTCACGTACTGCGTTGGTAAGGGCTGTGGAGTTATCTGCTGGATGAAGCAAACTAAGAATTTATTCGCTGCAATGGTAAGAATCTGGGATGTGCCCCGTGCTAGGGGGAGTTCTGATGAGCTTGTTCCTCATGTTTCAGGTTTCAGTTCCCAGCAGCTCCAGTCACTGAAGGCGTCTGAGTTAGTGTCTCCTGGAGGGACCGTGACCCTCTCCTGCAGCCTGAGCAGTGGAACCATCACTGATAACAACTACCCGCTCTGGGTTCAACAGAGACCGGGGAATGTTCCTCGGCTGATCATGTACAGCACGAGTACCAGACCCACGGGGATCCCAGCGCGTTTCACTGGCTCCAGATCGGGTAACACCATGTCCCTGACCATCACAGGGGCCCTACCAGAGGATGATGCTGATTATTACTGTTCTGTGTGGACTGGGAGTGCTCATCACAGCGATACAATAAGATGGGGAAGTTAGACAAAAACCTTCCTCCCAGCCTGTGCCCTGCTGGGAGCACTTAATCTTGGCACCGGTGGTCACAGGGGCAATGCCAATATCCTGGGAACTGAGTGAGCGGCAGTGTCTCCCTTTACAAACTTCCCCATGACACAGCAATACAGCCTGGGAGAACTGGGGCCGCCTTTGGGGGGCCTACAGACAGAGTGGGAGATTAGTTTGAAAGACTCCAAATATGGGCTGAATTGTCTGGTTGTGTCAATCCGTGTAGCTCCACTGACTGCAGAGTGGGGGTACGGCGATTTACACAGCTGAGAATCACAACCACAATGCTTGTCACCGTTATCAGTTGGTTCTTGCCCTCCTCCCCTCCCCTCCCCGTCCAGGTGCTTGCAAAACCCTCAGCCCTAAAAAGAACAAGAAGAGAGTTGCTAAATGGTAAAGCAATCACACATATACAGAGACTTCAAAGTCCATATATCAGGTTCTTAGCAGTATAGGTGAGTTTTCTGGCTTGAAAGTCCCTCTGGAACTCATCCACAGCTTGTGTAGGTCATTCAGTCCTTTGTTCACAGCTTCAGTTTGTAAAAAAGTTTCTCCAAAGGTAAGAAGCAAGAATGAAGACAAATGGAGATGATGCAGCTGCCTTTTATATTCTTTTGCCATGTGGCTGGTACTTCCTGTGTCCCTAAACACAAGCTCTGCAGCACATGGCATGACATGCCCCTACATATCCTGCTTATTTATAGGGTGTATCCCCTGGCTCCTTTCAATGAGTTCATGATACAGCTGATGACACTTGATGGGCCATCGAACAGGCGAGGCAGAGCTATCTGAGGGAGTCACCCAGCAACACAACACAAGTTTGGAAATACAGATATACCATCATATTTATAACTCACAATACAAGGGTTATACAAACATAAGGACAAGGTTATCATACTTGGCAAATTATAACATTTTTGCAGATACCTGACATGACATATCTGGTCAGATTCACTGCAATTTTATAATATTGGTACCAATAACACCCCAAAGCACTCTGCATATTCCATACAGTGTCACAGTCCCAACCCCAGCAGACGAGAGTGGGGAGGGGGAGGGAGGAAAGCCCACTGCTGGGACATTGCTGGGAGACAATTCCCCTGGCAGAGAGGCTCCTCTGTAGGTTATTGTGAGGGGTCAAAGACTCCCTCTTGGGAAATGGAATGTGTTAGACAGGAATTCCTGTCTCATTGTTTCCTTGTGCTCCCCCGTCAGGCCGTCTGTCAGTCTGTCTCTCGTCCTCTACATAGACTGTGAGCATTCTGGGGCAAGGTCCGCCATGTTGTGCTGGGTTTGTACAGCGCCTGGCACAATGTGGTCTGGTCTATGACAGAGGCTCCCAGGTGCTACCCAATGCAGGTAATAACCAATAATGTTAATGGGGGGAAGGGCCTCCCTCTTACAGCAGTTTCCTAAGTCGCTCTTCTACATGGCCACTGACAGAGCCTGGGGAGCGCAGCCCGTGTGCTCCGGGCTGAGCCTGTAACGTCCCTCTGGGAGGTATCTCAGGCGAAGGCCTAGTATTTGCCCAGGTCTCAGATCTGTTGTGCGGCCAGAGGAGGTCACTAGAGCTGCAGAAATCCCCTTGTGTCTGGTCGCTCTGGTGGTTTGTTCGCTACGGCTGGCTCCCCTCTCACCGGATAGCAGGGTGGAGCGTGCAGTGACTTTGGGTTGACTCTGGACATGGCTGGCTGATGTTCCTGCTAAGCCTCACTTCCCTGACTGGGGGAGGGAGGGTGAAAGCACAAGTGTGTGATAATGTTACAGTGGAGTTAGAGTCGCCCAGCCTCATCCGAGCTGATTGACACAATTAGAACAAGCAGAAGGACAGAGAGAAAACAGAAAAGGAAAGAGAAGAAATAAGGATCAGGAGCAATTAGTTGGAACTCCATTTCTGGGGGCAGCTTCAGCTTCTTCACTCTCTATCCCTTTTTCTCCTCCCCAGCTTGCTTGTCCCTCTAGCCACCAGTTCTCAGGGGTGGACACTGGCTGGCAGAGTCCTGGTCCCCCTGGTCACCTGTGGGGTCCTTTACAACATAAGAATGTCCATAAAGGGTCAGACCAATGGTCCATCTAGCCCAGTACCCTGTCATCTGACAGTGGCCCATGCCCGGTGCTTTAGAGGGAATGAACAGAATAATTAATCATCAAGTGATCCATCCCCGGTAGCCCATTTCCAGCTTCTGGCAAACAGCGGCTAGGGACACTTCAGAGCATGGTTTTGTATCCCTGCCCATCATTGCTAATAGCCATTGGTGGACCTATCCTCCATGAACTTATCTAGGTCTTTTTGGAACTCAGTAATACTTTTTTGCTCTTCACAACATCCTCTGACAATGAGTTCCAAAGGTTAACTGTTCATTGTGTGAAGAAGTAGGTCCTTTTATTTGTTTTAAACCTGCTGCCTATTAATTTCATTGGGTGACCCCTATTTCTTGTGTTGTGAGAAGGCGTAAATAACATTTCCATATTTATTTTCTCCACACCTGATTTTATAGACCTATTAAATCCCCCCTTAGTCATCTCTTTTCCAGGCTGAAACGTTCCAGTCTTAATCTCTCATCATATGGAAGCTGTTCCATAACCCTCCTCATTTTTGTTGCCCTTTTCTGTACTTTTTCCAACTCCAATATATCTTTTCTGAGATGGGATGACCAAATCTACAGGCACTATTCTAGATGGGGGTGTGCCATGGATTTCTTCCTTTAGTACCAAGGCCAGGCAGGGTAAGGGATGAAACTCCGGGTACCTGGTATCAATGGTGCCCTGCAGGTGAGGAGAGCCCTGCAGTTGTGACCTGGGAGCTCTCAGAAGAGCCCAGAGTGAGAACAGGGCCAGTTACATGATAGGTACAGTGGGTGATGGTACAGTGGGACGTGATGGGGAGAGCATCCAGATCGGCAAAGCCCTGCCAGGGAGCGACACTCCACTGTCTTGTTCTCCGTAGCACCTCCCCAGGCTCTGTAGGGATCTCACAGAACAGGCAGGTCTGTCACTGCCCTGAACAGTCATTTACAACTCAGATCCCGTGTGTAGATATATTTGAAGGCTATTGCTGTGTCATTGGTCTGTCTCTCTAAGCTTTTATCCCGTGCTTATCCTGATGGGACCGGAGCACGTTTGTGTGTTGCTGGGGGTGAGCTGTGAGCCTGGCCAATGCTGCGCTCCCTGTTTGCTAGTCAAGGATGGTTACACTATTCAGACAGCCCCATTCCTGTCTGCCCCTCAGTGACTGATCCCTCGAGTTCCCCTCTGAGCTCTCTCTGTCTGAGGGAGCGATTGAGGTGTGGGGCCAGAGGGGAGACACTCTCAGGCAGGAGCCTTCTGTCCTGGATGCTGAACGATGGACGCTCTGCACCCAAAAGGTTTTCCTGCCATCTGTATTTACTGCTGCGCCGCAACCCATCCCCTGCCCATTGCGGTGCCAACTATGAGTGCCTCAGGGCTCTGTGTGTTCTGCCCCTCTGAGACGGGGGGAGGAGAACGTACAGACCCCCTGAAAGCCAAACCACAGGAAGGAATCCTCAGCAACGGCAGAACTGGGGCATGTGTCTGATTAAACAAACATGAACTCGCTGCTTCACTGGGATAGTTTGAGCCCTTCCCACCATCACTGAATTGTGATAATCGGTGGGATCTTATCTTTGGATAACTTTAACACAGAAAGACCTTACTGAATCAAGCCACACTGCCTGAAATGGATACCAAACATCACTCAAGCTCGACTATTTTAATGAATCACTAAATATCCATGTACAAGATTTAAAACAACGATAGAGGCATCTTGTATTTCTGGGAAAACAATCATGGCCAGTACCCCTGGACTGCACTCCACAGCACAGTAGCCAGCAATCTTCAGAGTACTGCCCAGCGCCTTGCTCTGCTAGTGTGTGGTCTGGGTTCAAATCCTAGCTGCCTCTGGTCTTGCAATAATGAATCTAGGAGCTGTGGCATCGTCAATTAGTTCTTCCTGGCTGGAAAATGTTAGTAATTCAGCCGTGTTTCTTGCTCTTTCTGAGATTTGCTCTCTTCATGCTGCCATCTTCCTCTGACCTTTCTTGAGCCTCATCTTCCTTTAAAAAAGCTATCTTCTCTAGAACATGCTCTGTCCCCATGAGCAGGGGGCTCATTTGCATGAAGGGGCCGTTCTCCAGCTCTGGGGGTTTAAGAGAGAATTGGATGGTTCCAGCCTCAGACCCGTTTGCCTCAGGAAGCCGAGCTCGTCTGGATCCACCATGGCCTGGGCCCCTCTGCTCCTCACGCTGCTCACTTACTGCTCAGGTCAGCTGGGCGGGTTTATGTCCAGTGTGATGGTTATGGAGGAAGTGACTTTTCAGTGAATAATGGAACTGAATGAATAATAACGTGTTTGTAATGTTGATTTCAGGGGTCAGTTCACAGGCTGTGGTGACTCAGGAGCCCTCAGTGTTTATTACTCCAGGAGGGTCCGTCACTCTGACCTGCAGCCTGAGCACTGGAGCCAT